>JALXJV020000023.1:6121373-6168510 GCA_024633595.2 Lepomis macrochirus | reverse complement strand
GCCCTGGGAATGAGAACGGGTTGATTTAACCCATCCCTCAGGAAAGCAGCTGCTGCGCAGCGCCCGGGGAGCAACTTCAGATTTTTATCAGTGTCACTGGTCAACAGCACTGACGGAAGAAGCTAACGTGTTTTTGATGACGCGAGAAACCAGAGGACACCCACGCGCACACAGGGAGAACATGCAAACTTCACACAGTAAGGTCGGGACGGCTGGGGTTTGAACTCAAGACCTTATTCACTGGACCACTGTGCTGCCGAAGAAACACATTTCCACTGTCTGCAGTGCTGCTCTCTACATCCAAGAACATTTTGACATGTTGGAGCTGCAGCCAGGATGGATGCTTAGACCAGGAGCAAGGTGAAACAAATCTGAAGAAAAACCCCAAAACATCTGAACTATTCCTTTGAAGGTTAAATATCATATTACTGTTCGCGATGACAAAGAAAAAACACAAGTTCTATCATAGTGAGACTCTGTCTCTACCCAGCTACGCAGTCCATATGTATGGGGAATATCCCGACCTGACTGATAGCACTTGGCTCCTGCCCAGATTGCAGTTGCCTCTTGTTTGCATGTAATTGAGCACACCAAAGGCGCTGTGCGTGGCGAGGCCCGCTGACAAACACAGGTACGGCCCCGCTTTGGAATCTGACGTTTCACACACACATCAATGTGTGTGCGTTTCCCTACTTTGGTCTCCTTCCTCCCATCCTGCAGAAGATTCAGATAGAGGAAGTCTGGCTCGTCCTGATAACCCCAAACTGGCCTCACATAGTCTGGCTCACAGACATTCAGCTATTAATATGTGGGGCACCATGGCAGCTCCCAGTCCGGAGGGATCTGCTTTCACAGGCCCGTGGGGTTCTTTCACCCCTATGGCTTTGGGTCTGACCCTGAGAGGACCGGCTTCTGAGCAATGGGTCTACCATGCTCAGGGGTGTTGACCCTGCAGGGGGCACTGGCTCCATCGACAAGGCAGCGTACTCATCCTGTTGTAGGGTGGGGCAAAACAAGCAGACCCACTCAGGGGTCTCAGGAGACCTTGCTTTTTCTGCAGAATCAGTTGGACATGGGGAACCCAAAAGAAACTGCTGCCATCAAAGCAGCTTATGTGTGCAGGCTTTTCAAGGACTGAAGTATCCTCATTGCACGATTTTTGATGGGTGTCCAGAGACTCAGAGCTCATGTTGGGATCTGAAGGTTGGTCCTAGACAACCTGAGCGTACAGCGGGAAAAGACAGCGTTGACAGCGTTGAAAAGACAGCTGGTTAATTGTGGTCCTGCCAGATCAGTTGTTTGTAAACACTGCACATTAAAATATAATTCATTTGTAGCGTTGTCTTGGGCCCATCGGTTTGTGGATGTGGTTAGAGCACTGGTGATGGTTCAGGATTCTGAGAGTGCTCCGCTTCTTCGAGGGGTTCCTCACAGAGTCTCCAAACATATGGAATATGGAGCTGGGTGGAGAGATAGAGAACTTAGATAGACACCTTGAGGCTGCTCAAGGAAAACCAGAGTGATCATGCACACCTGTGCCTTATATGCCCGTGCCGTGCATTCTCGTGTCTACCGGTGTCTTAAAAATTACCCACGTCATCAGTCAGGATGGAGATTCCCCACACATATGGAATACATAGCTTGGTGGAGAGATGGTCTCTTCACTTAGAAAACAGTGGTTACCTGTAGGCTACCTGTACCCTACAGTTTTCAGTCTCTCCTAAAGCACATGATTTTGATTTATTTGATTTTTAGCTGCATTATGAAAACTGCCAATAAATTATACTTATTGTACAAAAAAGTGTATTAAAGCCCATAAGATCCTGTACATTTACAGTAATTTATAACACATTCTGTCACTGCATTTTGGTTATTGTATTATTTTTTTTTTGCTGTTATGTTGTGCTTAGCTTCTGTAACTCACTTCATGAATCTTTCTTTTTGTGGGCATCAACAATTTCTTCGTATCTCCAGAACACGATCGTCTGATGTCGCTGTTACATCCAAAGTTATAGGAGGTGGTTGGTTACATTCTTTGTAACAGCAGTTATCCAGGTCCGGCAGACATCTCAAAGAGAGCCTCACTAAGCTGAATTTGCTTCATGAGACAGGCCCAAGGTCAGTTCAACTCTCCCACACTTTCAATGCAGCAACAATTAAAACAAATCAAGTCAGCTTTTGGTTGAGCGCTTATCTTTGTGTTGTGTGTTCAATTATCTCTAAGTGTAGGATATTCCTTAATCTAATCATTTATGAAGATGTCATCTTAATTTAGCTCCTAATATCAAATTAAAATACAATCATCTTTAATGTGTCGATCTATTATTGATTAAAAGCCTATTCTGTTTGTTAGAGACGATTCAAACCAGGAAATGCACTTTGAAACAGTGAAGCTTGTGCTTTTGAGCAGTCATTAGTTTTCTCCTTCGCTGCCTCTTCATCACTGCACTCCCACCAGCTCTGTGATCGGCGGGGCAAACACCATCAGCTCCTGGTATTTGTGGAAGAAGAGGTTCAGGCGGGAGAGGTAGCTGTCCTCCTGGTATGGAAGCTGCTTTTCTGTCAGATACTTGGACACGACAGGCTTCACCTGGAGAGTCGAGAAAGACACACACGGCAAAGTATTACAGGTGTAAACAACGACAACAGACGTCCATGGCTACAAATATTCACTGACTGCAAAAAGGCCCAAATATTTTCCTACATTAGACGCCTATTTCCAGGAAAAACGCATATAACATCTCCAAAATAAATAAATAAACATCTCCACAACACAGCTCAGGCTTGTCTGCTCCTCGATTAGTGCATCCGAAAGCACAACAACCATCCAGAATTTCCAGCAACTCAAAGAAACAGTTGGAGTTACACGGCTGAGCAGAGCTGGAGCTGGGTGGTGGCACTGCGGTGTGGGATGTAGCTATAAGGCATCTTGCGCAGCCATGTACAGTGATTACAGAGCGATTTATGCTGTGATATAAGTTTATTTAGATGCTTGGTGTTTGATGTGTGTTTGGTGTAGATAAAAATGGACGGTTTGAGATGCTAGCTGAAACTCAAGCTTCACCGAGATGTGCGGCATGCATAAAATGGGTGATAAATAATCTGGTCGTCCATGGATTTCACATTTGCTATTTGAGGGGAAAAGTTACCCTGTACTTTCCAGATAGTATTGTGGTCTTAATGAATATTGAGTGTACTGTGTTTATTTTAGATATGTTTAAAGGGCTACTCCAGATTTAGCATTGCTGTCCCTTAATCGCAGAATTCTGCATTTTCCATAATGCAACTCAGCAGAATTTTTTGTTAGACTGTTCTTGTACGGTAGCTAAATGTTATGGTCTTTCAAATCTCGCGTCCCGCTTTGTAGCTAAAGCTTCCCGCTATGCCCTCTTCCCTCTCATGCCCAAGTGGCCAGTATTTTTTATGTGCAAAGGTGAAGGACTTTAGCAGCGGACAGCGACAATGCAGCCACAATTAAGAACAACACAATTAACTGATGTTATGTAGCCTAATGATATTGGGTTTAATTCTTCATACCTTTAAACACATGTTATCAGATAGGAAGGGGAAGAGATGGTGCTCCACGTGGCAGTTGATGAGCGAGTGTCCAAAAATCCAGTCCAGCACTGGGTTACGCGGCAGGTTCAGGACTCCATGGGTCATCTGGTAGATCCTCTTCGGTCGACAGGTCGGAGAGAACATGTGGAGGCCAATGTGCTGCGGATTACACACAGTTTTAGACAAGTTTGGTTAAATGTCTATCGACAGTCACATGAGTTGCACACAGGATTTAATCTGTTGGGAAAAAATCTCACCACAAGGTCCACATAATAGATGTTCTGGAGGTTTCAGTTGTATCACATGATCTTCCACTGCAGATTGTCTGACATTGATTCAAAGCTCCAAAATAGCTAGTAACCTTGTTTTTGTCAACAGGTGTTTGCAAAGTCTTTCGTTCTCAAGTCGAAAACATGGCGGAGGAAGTATTCAGATTCTTAAAAGTACTAATGCCAGCAGATAATTATTTTTTGATACAGAAACACCAGCTGCACTGCAACATACTCAGAAAGCTTAAACACTGAATCCAATTCATGTCAGGAAACATTTACCTTTCATATAATAAACAAATTCATGAATAAATAATATTTTTTTCCTTTTATTTAATACACCACAAACAAAGACCACTGCGGTTGCAATGCTATACGCTTCACTGATTAAATCAGTGGCACAGAATTACATTACGCTAACACATATCCTGTTAAGATTCAGGTTTGCTTTAATGTAATTTGAAGAAAGGAAAATGTTTTATATTATCCTAAAATCTACTGAAAAACATAAATGTAATAGATTTTGAAACAAGGTGTCTCCAAAAGACAAGAACTCATGATTAGTCAGTGAGCACCAATTTAAGGGTCTTAACATTTCAGCTGAAACTGAAACTGAAACCCTATTTAAATTTCCACAAAAGACACAGGGAACCTGGGGTTCTCATATGTAAAGGATATTAAAAGAGTTTTATCACACAATGTTTTCAAAGGAGTCCAAACCAAAGGTTATCCTCGGCTAGTACAGGGGAAGTACAGGGGAAAGAAAAGACAAAGGCCAACGACAGACCCAGGAGACAGGAGAGAATCAGTCTGACCCCCCAGTGAGAACAAACTTTTTCCCCTCTAGACCCTTGACTTCACATCAAAACCTGTGTTTTCTAATCCAGCTTCACACACTTTGAACAATGCACAAGGACTTGCATGACTCTATCTCTGAAAACCATGCATGAATTGTTCCTTTTTATCCCTTTAGTTCTCTAAATGGTCTGATCTATGGGAACACAATGCTGCATTGAACAAGAGTTTCTCAGAAGCAAGAGTAACAAGAAGTGCTCTCATAATTATTAGCCAGAAGTGGAGAGCCAGAGAGTCAAACTCACATGTGATATGACTGAAAGCCCAAGAAAAGAAGAAAGAAAAAAGAAGCTACTAAATGTCCTGTTTTCAAATCATTTAAAAATATATTCTACAAAATGAAGTACCTCAAACCGAAATGAATTTTTAGGCATGCTAAATTGGTTGGTCCAGACTGAAATATCTGAACAACTACTAGATGACTGCCATGATTTTTTTTTTTTTACAGACATTCATGGTCCCCTTTTCATCTTGCACAACCAGCAGATTGACATTTTTGGTTTTTAGCAGAAAATCGTGACTATTAGACGGATCGGCGTGAAATTTGTTGCAGATATGGATCCTTAACTTTTCATCAACCGCCATCATCATAAGAACAAATATCTGTAACACTAACTGCGCCTTGTATTTAGTCGTTATTAGCAAATGTTAGCACGCTAAACTAAGATGGTGAACATTTTGATCATTACACCTGCTAAACATCAGCACATTAGCATTGTTATTATTAGCATGTTAGTATGTGAGTGTGTCTATGTTTACCAAACCCTAACTCTAGAACTGGGGAACATAGGACAATTTGTCATGTTCCCATTATGTGTTATATAAATCTGGGGAACATCCCCTGGAAACATAGGAACATGTTAGAAAGCTGATTTTAGCATTTAGCATTTAGACCCTTAAGGCCCATTTATACTCTCTGCGTAGGGTCTACGATGCGTTACCCTCGCCGTAGAGGCTTCGCACGTAGCCATGCATTTATACTTGTGTGTAGGTGTGTCCATCATTCTGCAATTACACCCCCAAACTCTAGTCGGCAGTAGTGCTACAGCGTCCACTGTGTTGACTTTGTTGCCGGCTGAGCAGGCTAACGTCCGGTTTAGCCCTCCGCTAACGTAAATTTCAAATGTTACCGAGCAAATGGATCACATTCTGATAGCAAAACTAGTCATTTCCCTCAGGTTGCGACGGTCAAATATATTGATCCACTGTGTTACAGCCGCTGTTTTGGCCGTTAGTAAAAGTTACTTCAAAGCGCTGGGTACTTCCGGTCGGCTCGGAGGCGTTGCGAGGCTACCCAGCCGATCAGTCACAGAGCTTACAGTCCGCGTCGACTCAACGTGTAGTTACATTTTTGAGGAGCTGCACGTCAGGCGACGGCGTAGCCTCTGCGTAGCCTACGCCGTCAACTACGCTGTCAATACGATGCAGAAGTATAAATTATGCTTTAGTCTTGTTCAAGAACACATGTACTGAACATGTAGGGTATAGCACTGTAGCACTCACCTGGAAAATGTTGACATGGATGTATGGCACACTGAACATTGCTCTACATACAAGCATACAGAGCAAAGCGCTGTGGGGTGACAGGAACCCGGAGACGTGGATCAGAAACCAGTACTGTGAATACAGGCCCAGGGTTACCATCAGGATGGTCCTAAAGACGTGAGCCAAAGAGTGTCCTTTGAGGTGAGCTGCAAAACCAGAGAATCAGAAACGATCACACGTATGAGAATAAACTCACACCTGAGTTAGAGAGACAAGGTAACACGGGAACTTTAAACAAGATCAGAAGGTAAGACATCTATCTCAACTTTAAGCTGATAATCACGTTTAATGTTGAAATACTTGAGTAAACCCATAAAGCATCTGTCCTTCCTTGGTCCTTTGGTGCCTCTTACCGAGTGCAACAAGTGGAGTGATGATAGGCACGGCCAGGGGAGCTATGAACAGGTAGACAGTGCGAGGCAGGAAGGGGACCTTCCATACGCTGGAGTCCCCGAGTCCAATGACATTAGTATGAGCATGATGCATCTTAATGTGGCCCTGAATGCCGGCTCGCGCTGAGAATGAGCCACAAATCTGAGTGGATGAACACAAGGACAGATGGGCGTGTTTATGAACATCCAAACAACAAAACCATCACTGATGCAACACTTAAAACAATAAATGAAAATTACCAAGGAACATCAACACTGGATTGGCTTCAGCCGTGTTTTTTCTATTATCATTGATAAGCAGCTGCTGGAAAAAACTTAAAAACTACTTAAATGGTAGAAACTATACTTAATGCCTTTCTATTCTCACTTAAAGTGCTTTACACTACACCATTGCCTATTCTAACCCGCTGTCACTCCCAGGTCATCACATATGGACGCATGGTCAAGACCGCAGACTGTATATAAGAAGTGGACGTAGTCATCGACGTCACCCGTTGATTTGTGGACTGCCGTTTTGAAGCCTCGAGTTTGGTCATGTTGAATTTTTGAAACCAGCGGCACCAGACATGACCATATTTGGATGAGACGGTGGAGCCAATGGCTGTTTGCGTGTAATTCACGTTAACTGTCATTTTAACAGGGCTGATAACTTTGTCTAGCGAACAACAGTCTTAAAACTAAATATAGTCACCACAGAAAGTGAACAGCCGACTCCTAATAAGCTTCTTCAGCAGCGCTGGTTAAATTTACACAGCGTCGAGGGAATCACTCTAGCCTGATTGACAGGTCACCATGGTAACGATCTGTCAATCACAGATAATCCCTCCCTGAAGCATACTCTGTTTTATGGTCTATTGGGGTGGTGACAGCAGAGTGGATAAGACGTATGCCTTTGGTGTGAGAGACCTGGGTTCAAATCCCAATTGTGTCCCTGAGCACGACACTTGACCCCTAGTTGCTCCAGAGGCGTACGACCTCTGACATGTGTAGCAATTGTAAGTCGCTTTGGATAAAAGCGTCAGCTAAATTAATAAATGTAATGTATTTGTTGTAAACTCATTAGCAAAGTGTTTACTGAGGTAAGAAATCAGCTGAGAAGTAGCAACATTTTACCAGAACCAGAAGAGTCGCCACCTGCTGGCTGTTCGATAGAATGCAGGTTCAAGGGACTTCCGCATTGGATTCATGTCTCAGACTAGAAGCTTCCCACTTGGTCAAGACCCACTGGCGTCATATGGCAACGCACTGGGCATCCCCTTAACTATCCCCTTAAAGCAGTGGGGAAAGTCCTGTAATGTTGTTTCTGAACACTAAAGGTAGGTGTAGAATATTTAACAGAAAAGCAAGGAGGTGGTTGGGGTGGATGGGAATTGTGTTGTTATTGAACTGAATTGGTTTTGGATTGGATTGGATTGGATTGGTATTGGATTGAATTGGGATTGGATTGGATTGGATTGGATTGGTATTGGACTGAATTGGTATTGGATTGGATTGGATTGGATTGGATTGGTATTGGATTGGTATTGGATTGGATTGAATTGGTATTGGATTGGATTGGATTGGATTGGTATTGGATTGGATTGAATTGGTATTGGATTAGTATTGGATTGAATTGGAATTGGATTAGATTGGATTGGATTGGTATTGGATTGGATTGAATTGGTATTGGATTAGTATTGGATTGAATTGGAATTGGATTAGATTGGATTGGATTGGATTGGTATTGGATTGGATTGGATTGGTATTGGATTGGTATTGGATTGGATTGGATTGGTATTGGATTGGATTGAATTGGTATTGGATTGGATTGAATTGGTATTGGATTGGATTGGGATTGGATTGGATTGGATTGGGATTGGATTTGATTGGATTGGATTGGTATTGATCTTCTCATCTAACTCTCAGCAAGATGTGGGGTGACGGTGCAGTGAATAAGACACATGGCATTTGGATTGAATTGGTATTGGATTAGTATTGGATTGAATTGGAATTGGATTAGATTGGATTGGATTGGTATTGGATTGGATTGGTATTGGATTGGATTGAATTGGTATTGGATTAGTATTGGATTGAATTGGAATTGGATTAGATTGGATTGGATTGGTATTGGATTGGTATTGGATTGGATTGGATTGGATTGGATTGGATTGGTATTGGATTGGATTGGATTGGTATTGGATTGGATTGGATTGGATTGAATTGGTATTGGATTGGATTGAATTGGTATTGGATTGGTATTGGATTGGATTGGATTGGATTGGATTGGATTGGTATTGGATTGGATTGGATTGGATTGGGATTGGATTGGATTGGATTGGATTGGGATTGGATTTGATTGGATTGGATTGGTATTGATCTTCTCATCTAACTCTCAGCAAGATGTGGGGTGACGGTGCAGTGAATAAGACACATGGCATTTGGTGTGACCTGGGTTTGATTCCCTCTGTGACACATCCACAATGTCGCCCTGAGAAAATCACTTAACCTCTAGCTGCTCCCGAGGTGTGCGATCTCTGACATATATAGCAATTGTAAGTCACTTTGGATAAATGCGACAGCTAAATAAATTCATGTAAAATACAAATAACTGAAAAAAGCAAAGAAGTACTTTTCCCAAAATTTTGAACTATTCCTTTAAGTGCCTTGCTCAAGTTCACTCCAGCAGTAGTATTTTTTAAGTGCAGTGCTACAGAGCTACATGTCAGAATAATAATCAAATCCAAAATAAGCTTTTCCTCAGGAGTTTAATGATACGTAATATCTCACCTCGATGAAGAAGACGGCCCAGAACTTGCCAGGCTCTGCGACTCAGCTCAGCCCGTGGCTGGCCAGATGCGTCCCTTTGATGGTGATGACGCCGTGAGCCACACCCATCAGCAGCATGCCCGCTGAAAACCACAGGACCTGAGAGGAGCTGAGCAGCAGGAAGGCTGCAAGACAGAGCACACAGGCTTCAATGCAAATTCATATTGATAGAGATAAAAGGTATTGAAGCCCTGACTTTGGCAACAGGAGACACAAAATATTATCACTGACAAAGAACATTCATACAGACACTAAGTCGTTTACATTTAAGTCACACATTTACCGTTTTGGGGAACTATTATGTTATTTTACAATCCTTGTCTGAGTCATTTTTCTAGATGTGACTACTGACTTCTTACCATTCTGCAATATTAATATGTAAAAGTCTGCACTAGCGGCCCCATGAGGCTATAATTATCACTACACACTGGAAATTTGCTGGATAAATGAACAATAGAGAGAACTTGTTTATTCTTAGATCCTTAATAGGAGTGAGGCAAAATAATAATATAATAAAAGTTTGTTTGAGGGTGGCACCAAAAGGGTTTTATCTTTCTCAGCCTACAAGGGACGTTTGAGGACAACTCGGACTCTCGGACTTCGCGAGTTTCACTGAGTTTAAGGAAATTTATCTGCAGTCTATTTGAGGAAATGTCACGTTTCTGTTACTTGGCATCAATGTGAATTATCTGGAGCTGTTGCTGAAAAGTTTGTCAGCCCTCAGGTTTGTTTGCTTTTCTAACATTCATCCTATAAGCAACTTTATTACGGATGGATGGATTTTAAACTTGATAAATACTGTGAATCTGTTTTTATCTTTTAGTCATTTTGAGCCATGCTTTTATCTCAACCCGTCTGGACTACTGCAATGCACTCGTGTTAACCATTCCTCTCTCTTATTACATTACATTTTAAGATCTTATTGTTTGTTTTTAAATCACTAAATGTGTTGGCACCTTGTTATGTCTCAGACCTCTTAAAGTTTACACCCTGTCACTGCCACTAAGGTCCACTTATAAGCTGCGGCTGGTGACTGTGCTTTTTCAGCAGTGGCCCCTAAGCTATGCATTGAGTTACCTCCACAGGTCAAATTGGCCCCCACCGTCAAAACCTTTAAACCCGTCTGAAAACTCACTTCTATTCGCTGGCTTTTAATCCAGCATGAGAGCTGTGTGGTCTTCTGTTGCTGCTCATGTTCATGTTCATGAACCATTTGTCTTTGCGTTCTCTGTGTTTTATTCTTATTTGCTTTGTAGACCCATTTTTTAAAAATGTGCCAGTCTGTCTGTCTGAAACAAAATAAAAATAATCTCGACTTTGGAGACGGACCACAGAGTTCATCCTTATCAGTCCATTAAGTCAGCAGAGTCAGACTAAGTAATGTTAACATGCAAAATAAAGCTGCTATAATCAATATTTTACATTAACAAAAGATCAAATGACTATGTATAATGTTAAAGGTGTTATTTGTAATGATTGCCAGATAGAGAATTATCGCCAACTCTGCAGTTCCCCTCAGATCTACAGGGCGTTTTAGCGTTTAAGCTCATTGTTCTGGTTTTATGGTCTGCTGATTTAATGTTGTGTTCACCTTCGCCGCTCACGAAAGTGTCTTTACAACAACAGCAGCAGCTGTTTTCAGCCAAAACAACTCTGGAAAACAGTAGAGCACTTAACAGCTAAAGAGCCAGATATTTTTCTCCAGAGCTGCTGAGTACCAAAACAGAGCTAAAAGGAGAGTGAATATTGGACTTAAACGCATTAGGTGGCCGGAAAGTTTCACCGTTTCAACTTAAAATGTGACAATAAGTCAAACTTGCAAATAAGTGCAAAATTGTTGTGTTTGGTGAAAAAATTCAATTAATACAGGGATGATTTTACATAAAATGTTAAGCATGTACGCATTTTAGTAAGCTTCTCTGGGGCTTTTTTAATGGCAAGCCAATGACCCACACTGCCATCCCCAGAGAAGCGCCGCTGTGTGGCTGACAACATGCAGTGTTGTATCTGTGAGCATCCACCCAGTCATTCCACTGCAGCAGCGGTGTGACTTTCAACCATGACAGGCAGGGAGAATGAAACGATATCCTTAACAAGAGGTGACTGTGCTGGAGGATCCTCGCAGTCGCTGTGCTGTTTCTCTTTACGTTCATCTGTATTCAACTCTGATTATTAAATCCAATATTGACGAACATTATATATTTCTTCCGGTCAGCAGATTCAGTTTGATGATAAAACGACCTCACTCTGATCACATGAATAATTAATGAAATGCAGTACCGCTGGTGTTGTACTTCAGTGACAGACCGGACTTTTTAACTATAATAACCCTGCAACACAAGCAGCCGTTTCTCTGGCTGGCTCCCACAGCGTGATTTAGTTGACATGTTTCCTTCCTAACCCAATAAAACTGTGCTAATATTCTGCACCTCCTATTTCAAAGCAGCTCATTTCAAGGTGATAAGTGATGACAGTTGCCTCCTCGGCTCCAGTGTCGGACTAAATTCAATTCAGAAGTGAGTATTTTTGTCACCCTTTATAGCACAGCAAGGGAGGAACTGCATGGATAGTACTGTGTGTTAAGTGCAGGCCCGCTCTACAAGTCTAGAGTAGAAATGAAGCTTGGACCAGGTGTCCTGTGGTGCTGCTGCTGAAAGCTGTCAGTTCCAATGATCGAAGTGACATGAGACACAATAGACGCTGGTCCTAATTGAGGTCAGTAGCTGACCACCGGTGACCTAGATACAGGGAACCATGGGATACTGAGAATGTGTAAAGCAGTCAGTGTGCGACTGACAGAGAGAAAGAGCTGTGTTTGGATTTTAAAATGCAAACATGCCTGATGGAGCGTGAGCACGCTTTCAGATGACATCAATTAGTCACTGAGACGATTAGGGATGAAACGATTTATTTGTAAGGGTAATGATCAATTAATAATGGAAGCAAAATGAGAAACTTTCAATTGTTTCAGCTTCTCGAAAGTGCAGTATTTTATGATGTTCTTAAACGTCTGTGACAATAAACTGAATATTTGGGTTTTGGACAGTTGTATTGGACAAAACAAGCAAATTAAATACATCTGCTTTTAGATTTTTTTTTATTTTTCATTATCTGCTGACATTTTATGCCAAATAATTAATAGAGAAAACAATTGGTAGATTAAATTATAGTAAAAATTATCACTAGTTGCAGATCTATTTTCAAAAACTGTAATTATAAGACGTTGGACTTTGGGCTTTAGGAGATTGTTATGGGCTCATTTTTACTTTTGTCTTCATAACCTCTTAATTTATGAAGACAATTGAAAGAATAATTACCAATTAAAAAGCTAAAGATACAATTAATTTTAATGTTTGCGGTTATAATCCTACATCCAAGACAGCAGGAACAGCAAACATGACTTACCATTACTATGATTTTAAATGTGTCAGATTTAGTCTCTGTTCTCTGTCCTCCATGCCGTAACTCAAAAACATAAACAATACCTTAAAGGTACACCACATACTGTATTCAGCATTTCTAGTTTCTGTGATAACTTATCTTCACTCTCTTTACTAACAACATTTAGGACTTTTTGACCATTAAAGAAAACCAACCCATGATCCCAGCGGCTGTGTGAAGTTTCCACAGAGTCTTACCTGGTGGCAAACAGAGGAATGCTGCTGCCAGGATGCTGCAATCGATTCCCCTCCTCTCCCACCAGCTGCTCTCTTTCACCATCTTCTGCACCAGCCTCGTCAGCTCCATCATCAGTGACTCTTTCTCCCCCTCTTCACCACCTGCCCCTCCGTTCTTCTTCCACTCTCCCTTCACCTCTTCACTGTACTCTGAATTCCCTTTCCTCTGGACCAATATCTCCCCCGTCCTCCCATCTCCTCCTCTCTCCTCCCGCTCTTCCCTCCACTCCTCCGGTACATTCTGCATGTCAGCCCGTCTGCTGAGGACCTGCTCCAGACAAAGTCGCCAGCACCGCACGCTAAGCACAAAGTCCACAGGTCAAAGCATTACGAAAGTCCCTGCTGGCAAGAAGCATTGTCAGCAAAACCCAGCCCCCTTCCTGCGGCTTCAAAAGCCTCATGGACCCTCCTCTTCTACCTTCTCATCTCTCTTACTGTTTCCTCTCTACCCCCCCCCCACCTCCACTGTCAGCTGACTCCTGATGCAGTGTAGCAGCAGTGGAATTTATTGTCCCACGGCCCGAAGATGTGAGGCCGCCCTGTGACGCAACGGATCCAAAAATCCTCACGCTGGCAGCCACACAAAACTACGGCTGCTCAGCTGAGAGTCGACGTCTCCCTCCTCTCTGGTGTCTCGTACATTTTGCATGTTGCTCAACCCCCGTGTTTCTTTGTGTCAGCTGCCCCACCCCCTCCTCTCCCATCTCTGTAACCTTGGCAAATGTCCTGGGAAAAAAGAGGGAGAAAGGAGGGCTCATGAGTGGATTAACGGGGGCTTTTCAGTTGT
Source organism: Lepomis macrochirus (assembly GCA_024633595.2). Classification (NCBI taxonomy): domain Eukaryota; kingdom Metazoa; phylum Chordata; class Actinopteri; order Centrarchiformes; family Centrarchidae; genus Lepomis; species Lepomis macrochirus. The sequence continues at coordinate 6,154,622 of JALXJV020000023.1, read as the reverse complement.
TTCTTCACCAGAGAAAGGTCTAGAATGAAAAGGAGAAGATGCTGGTGTGCAAGAATGTGGCATGTTAGTTGGGGTGTGTTTATGAGCTGGCACAGATGAGAATATGTGTGAGTTGCGTGCACATATCTAATGTCAGGAGATTTGAGACAGGCCAGTCCTGTTCTGGCCTTGAGACCTTGCTGCCTGCAGTGTTAGATACCGTATGTGTATGTTTTACTACACAGAACAGCAGGCACCGCAGACCAGGGAACATAAGAACAGCAGCTCTGCTTACATCCTCCCACAGCCTTGAGCTTGTTGTTTTTATTAAGAGCCAATCATCCATCTGGACTTTTTGTGCAGACAGAGCAGAGAATTGACACATGAAGGGTACAGAGGTAAAGCACATATTCAGTAAACACTGGTTGCTTAAATTGACATATTCACACATAAAGCAATAATATTTTTCACTTTGTTTTAATAAAAGACAATCATGGTTGTAGGTCCACCTTCAGATACAAAAAAAAACATAAAATGTCCATTCATGCACAATCATTCTCACAAATGCATAAACAGACAGACCTTCAGTGAAACCAAATATGCCATGGAGCAACCTGAGAGAACAGTGTTATCTAGCACACACAGTGCCACCTCATTGGTTTTCCAACAGTGCAGAGCAACAGTCGGTCTGTGGCTTTTGTCATTCATACATACATAACCCCATAAACAGTCATTGTATATGTGCCGTGGAGTAAAATCACATGTTTAAAGTAAGAAAACTGTACAATGAAGGCATAATAAACATCTATTCAAATGATTAGGTACATTCACTGATACAGAAATCATTCAATGATACATGAGTTAATACAGTTTGCAAAGATAGCAGGTGCTTCACTTACTAGCTACATGTCACTGGAAGAGAATCCCTACAAACACAATACAGGCTGTGCATGTCCGTATGTTTGTATATGTGGCAAAGCTTTCCTGTAAAATGTTTATTTCTTCTTGTCCAGGTTTCAGTCAGATGCCTAGATTCCATGTTGCTTCCACTGACTGTATTGGAGAATAATAACAGCACGTGGAGCTGCAGCATCGTGTATGCATAACATCTTAACTGTGTGTTTATCCTGTAAATAAAGAGAGAAATAACATTATGTATTCTGATATAATGAAACATCAACACTGTCACACTACTGCAGTGGCTTGCAGGCCTCCAACGCGCCAAGTCTCACCTTGTTATATCACAAATTGCCACTAGATGGGGCCATTTAGCTGATAGAAAAAGCTGTTCGGCTCTGCTGCACACAGGTTTTTTTCAGTAATTGTGGCTGATTAAACGCTCAGGATGAGGTTGGGTGCAGCCATGCTAGGAATTAGTGACTCACTGTAGATTTAGGCTCAACATTAACAAATGCCATTCACACCTATCACTGTTCTCACACGTTCTCTGTGCTGGCTGCCATTCTCAGTGAATGTCTTAATATTCTCATGCAGTACAGTAGTTTAAGTGCAAAGGTTTATCTGGTAGGAAAGGAGGGTACTCCTTCACTCAGTACTGACCTTCAAAGCTCTGTGTCTTCAATGGCCTCTGGCTCATCTAGAGTGTCCAGACGTCTCTTGCAGGCATCCAGAAGTTTCTTCCTGGGGCCCAGAGGGATATGAATGCTGGTGAGGTCCTCATCTGAACAGAGTAGCAGAGCCTGCAGGTCGATCTTCTCTCTCCTGAAGATCTGCATGAACTCACTGAGGCTTTGAGAGGCCAGGAAGGTCTCCAGAGGACTGTTCTCTGGGTCTAAGTCCTGATCCAACCCGACGTCAGTCTCCTCCCAGGGCACCTCCTGAAGGTTTCTTTCTTGCAGGCTCAAGGCGCTGCCAATACTGTCCTCATCAAAGCTGGGCGAGCGCCGAGGCAGTTGTCCTCGTAAACGAACATTAGGTGCTCGTCCCAAAGGTTCACTGCCTGCTACACTCCCTTCATCCCGTGCACCGATACCAAACATGCCTCCACTCATATAGTTCCTCCTGAACACCATGGTGCCGAGCCCAGGTCGGGTAAACAGGGAATCACGTCCCGAGTCTGCGCTGATCTCCGAATACGCAGCCTCATGAAGGCCCGGGTCGCTCATGGAACGGGAGACGTTGTCAGCGTCGTCGTCGTTGTCACGCGGGAACATGTCACGTATGTTGAGGCGCGACCGCTCCTTGGGGTTGGCGTATGTGCCTTGTTTGAGGAACATGACGTCGTTGCCAAGCTGCAGGCCAGACAACGAGCGCACGCTTTTCCTCCCGTCCTCGTAGATCTTGAATGATCCATCGACCTGCTTCTTCTTCTCCAGCTTCTTCTGTATCTTGGCCTTGCCCTTGGCTGTGGATTGCAGGGTGGCCTGAGAGGAAAGTATAGACAATTACTGTAGATGTTGAACCTCAAATGGAGCCTTGCCCCCCTTTCAGTTTTATCTCAGTTTCATGATTCGCATTCTTAGATAAATAGTTTCTACTACTGTACAAGACAGAGAAATGTGAACACCTCATTATTTCAACATGCACACAGAAATATAATAACTGGATGCATTGCATCTGCGTGGTCAAATATTTTGGGGATTGCCTAGTTGTCGACACAGCTGTCCTTGCAGGAATAAGCAGGTTAACAACAGTAACTAACCAGAAAGTGAGGCGGGATCTATTTCTTAGCTACATTTTAACACAAAGCTAAAGAGCAACCACCTGCGAGTATGGCATGTTGGAGGTGACAGTGTTGAACTTGCTCCTCAGTGTGCTGCCGCTGGTGTAGCTAGAAAAGCTAATAGCATCCAAGTTGTCTAAAGCCGCCGACTCCTTCATGAACCTCCTCTCCATACGCTCACGGTGCTTCCTCTGGAGCTTTGCGCAGTCCTTGATCCGGCGCTCCGCGGCGCGGAACGCCCGGTCCTTGAGTTTGCCGACCAGCTTTGGGTTGAGGGTGATCTGCTTGGCAGCGATGGCGTCCAGGTAGCGAACACAGTCCATGTGTCCCTTAGTGGCCGCCATGTCCAGCGGTGTGTGGTAGTCGTTGTCCAGACACCACACGTTGGCACCGAAAGCCACCAGGAAGGAAAGGCAGCTGTGGTGGCCGTTGGCAGCTGCCAGGTGAAGCGGCGTGTTGCCCCAGATGTCACACTTGTCCGGGTCACCTCTGGGAGACAGATCAAGAAGCCATGTTGGATCTCACCATTTCTGGAGTCATTCTGTACTAATCTTAACAAACCATCCTAGTATTAGAGGTTTTAGCCAATTTACATCACGCACACTATTTGGTCAGAACACCACAATTCACATGTGCACCGATTTGAGTTAGATTTCATGGTTTGGACTCCTTACCTCAAGGGAAGGGAATGCTAAAGCAATACAGTGGTATTTTAAACATAATGTGCTTCCAACTTTGTGGCAACTTTTTGTGGAAGGACCTTTTGGTGATATAGTAGTATAGTATATACATTTTTATAAACTTTTCATTTATAAATATGTATTTCTTACCGTCCGGGCAGCCACTGGTTCCCATTGATTTCAGCATGCTATTAAAATCAATTTACAGACACTTTAAGCTTTAACAGGTTGGTAATCCCTCATGTACAGATTGTCCTGACAAGTCTGCATTGCCCTGCACTGTCTTAATATAGAAAGATATTTAACAGCTGACAAAATCATATAATGGAGTACATACAGGTGTTGTTGTTTTCATAGCGCCTAGAAGGCATGAAAAACACACAAAAGCGCTGGTTTAGAACTTTAAACTGACAATCTTGTTCCCTTAAACCTTAAAATCTGCAGTCATAACACTTTCAGTACATAGACTGAACAATGCGTCTCGCTGCCTATCACCATCTATCACAGTAACAATTACTTTCTACACATAGCGTAATGTCCAGTTTCACTACATCAACAACATGGTGTGCAGTGAGTGCCCATTTTCTCAGAACAGGTTTTAACAGTTGTAATAAAAGAGCAAACCTGTAGAAGATAAACTTCTACCGTTGCTCTCCCTCAAGATTCAACAACAGAAAAGCTTTACTTTGCATATGACACAATGGAAGAGAATATACATTTTTCTGTACAGGTTTCTAATTCTATCATCTGCACCAAACAGATGTTTCCTTACAGAGATCTGGCATGGTCCAGACATAAAGGGTAACGTCGGTATTTTTCAACCTGGACGTGACTAATCGGGGCAACACTTTTTGAAACTGGTCCAGTATTGAGCTTGTGTGCTGCAGTCAGCAGCAGCAAAAAAGGGCTACGTCGTTGTCCTGGCAAGCAACTGCGACCCGGTAAAAGTATGTCCACTGATGTGCTTGTTTTTGCCACTGACAGGCTGAGATTGTGTGTGACAGTGTATGACAACATTAAAAGAGGGTCTCTACAGAGAGAAACCTTTTTTTAAAAGAGGTAGATCCTTTTTGTTTAACCAGTTACTATATCGCTCTGATAAAAGGCACCAGACTTTGTTGATAAAAATAGCAATTTATGTATTATGTTAGTTCATCTCCAGCGCGAGTGAAAAGGACCCCTAAGGTGTCACAGCCATAGATGATATGTACAGTATAGGCCCGAATAGAGTATTTTCACTTCAGGCTCTGTAGTTGTGATTTAAAAGACCACAAGTGATGATCAAATGACATTTCCTAGAGCTGTAATCTTTATTTGATGAATTCATTAGACCGTGGATAGAAATTTAACCAACAATGAGTGTGATACTCGATTAATCGTTCAGTAATTCATTAAGCAACAATGCCAAACATGTTTGCTACATCTCTGGTGCCTGTCTGGTTGCAGCATCTCAAGTGTGAGGATTTGCTGCTCCTCTGATTCGTTTTATTGTAAGGTCAATATCTTTGCGTTTTAGCCTGTTGATCAGGGAAGACAAGCAAACGGTCACTTTGGACATTCTTCACTATTTTCTGACCGTTTACAGTCTAAATGTAGGATAATGATTAATCATTTAATTGAAAAAAAAGTGATTAAAATGATAAAGAGCATTGGGTACACATCATAGAAATATGACTGTGATATCAGTAAATATTATGCTGTGCAAGCAACAGGGCAAACACCACCACCAATGCACTCTGGACTCTGGAATTGATTATAGTTCACTGAAACACAAGCGCACAGTTCAGTTTGCATTCAAGCATGGACTGTGTTTGAATCAAACTAAGCTGACCTCCAAGTCCCTCCCGCTCCCGTCGTCTCTCCACCCACACGCCCGAGATGTGGCCCTCATCAATAATTTAAAAGGCTGCAGGTTAAACATGACTTTGCATTATTTATCCCACACCAAGACTCTTTCTTTTTGCCGACACCCAGAGACACTGTCACCACACACCACAGGGTCACTACCTTTATAAGCACGAACCCTGATTTCAGTTCCAGTTTGCACCCTGGCAAAGTGTATAAATATCACATTTAATATTGGAGCAAAGAGCATGTGGTTTATTTTTATACTCAGTGTGTCATGTTTATCTCTTATATCTTTCTATGTAAGCTGAAAGGGCAATTCAGCAGATCATCTTCTAAAGGCCCAGGCAAGAAAGTTAATGTAGTAACACACCTAACTACCTCAAATAGTAACTTGACCATCTGCAGCTCTGACTCAGAGACGTATGTCTCACACCTCGAACAGCCACCTGTTTACTGGCAACATGTACGGCTGGGTTTCAAAATGAAGTCTTTCCTCTGCCACCAACCAAAATGTGCATGTAGCACTGTATAGAGCACAGAAAACTCAAAATGCAAACTGAACTTGTTGAGCCCCACATCGTGTACACAGCTTCATTATTTAGAGAGCAGAAGGTAGGTTCTACGTCTTGGTCCGTCCATCCACCACTTTAATCCACGCTTTAAAATTCCTCAACTGCTTTTTGTGTCCACACATTCATGATCTCCAGAAAATGAAGCGTACTTTGCTGATCCTCCTGACTTTTCCTCTAGCGCCATCATCGGGTCAATATTTTAATGTATCCAACACTTTAGTTTATGGCCAAATATCTGCAGAACATGCCCATCAGCCTCGGCTGTACTTTGTGTTTAGCTCTAATTAGCAATTGTCAGTGTGCGCGTTTTAGCATTCCCCTGTTAGCATATAGCTTAAAGCACCATTAGCATGGTTAAAGACTCTTTGTTTTGTTGAGGTAATTTGATTTAAGCACAACTATATTTAGGATTATGGACCTCGTGAGCACAAATAATAACTTCTCAGTCAGCACCTTACTCTTAGTAGCGGGTCTGATTACTAATTTCTGCCAAAGCCAGAACAGCTTTAGTTATTTCAAATGTCTTTTTTCTCTCCATGCTCTTTGGTTGCTGTCAATCAAACCTGACTGACAGCACATCCACAGAAGTCCTGATGAAGCAGGTTAGCTGAGTTTTTTGGGGCGTTAAACTGTAACTTCTAATGTAACTTCTCATAAATATTTCACGTTAAACATAAATACTTTTGAGGCCAAGTTCTTTGGGGCTTTAATACCGCCATCATTTTTCATATGTCCCCTCTGCAAGGCAGGGCATTCATATGAGGTCATGAAGGACAGCTGATGTCTGTTTTTGTGCTACAAATTCAATCAAATAATTCAACACCCTCAGGAAGGCGTTATGGAGTAACCAAGGCAACAAAAAACCTTTTTAAAAATTATTTTTATCACTCACACAATTGCTTTGATAAATTCATAAGTGATGAATTTATATCTGTATTTTGATAACAGGTCTACTTGAGGCTCTTGTTGGTCTCTGTGTATCGGTCATATGCGTCCTGTGTTGTGTGTATTTGATATGTTTTTAATGAACCTGGTGAAGAAAAGTTTCCAGAAATGGATAATAAAGTTTTATCTTATCTTAAATAAAACCTGGGAGTCCTGCCTACTTTGCCCAGTTGGTAATCCGGACATGGAAGTACCTCAAGTTGGTACGTTTACTTATTACTTAATCAGATATTTACTAATTTAATCTTTACAGTATTTACACTTTATTTTATTTTGACTGCTCCTTCGGCTACTTGAGTTTGGCTTCTTCTGTTAAATAAATTAAAGGTTTTGTAAGAAAATATTTGCAGTAATAATTAAAATAAAATAATAAATTAATAAAAGTTGCTCAAAGAAAAAAACTACCTTATAAAAAAGAAAAGGACAACCTTTTCTGTGACATTTATCTAAAAGCTACTTTTAAAGTACCTTTTGCTGTGACCTTTGATCTGCAGCTCATCTTTCGTCGTCTTTCTTTGCTTCATATACGCTCTGCTCTGAATCCTCCAGGGACCGTTGTAGGAAGAAGACGCCCTATCCATCACTGTGACCTTTCCTGTGTCTCCCCAGCATCAAACTGCCCTCCACTTTACTGCTCGCCTTATGAACCCGCCACCAGCATCATGACATACAGCAGTCTGCCCTCTTGTTACTCTGCTGCCGTGCAGAACAGGCAGTAAATATTAAACTGCACAAAAGGCTGCTTTGTCTGCTTCTTAAAAACCTGAACAAAAGACTTCTCTGATACGTCAGCTAGCCTACATCTTATCTCACCATATAAACTTACTCCTAAACCCTTTTATAATGATCTCAGTTTTCTCTTATACGCAGCAAAAAGCTCTCTGTACGAGTGTGCACGAGGCTCTTAGAGCTCACAACATATCGTTCATCTGCCACTTGTGAGCTAACAATCGGTTTCTGTATGGACTTTGTGCCCTTTCAGTAATTGATCGGTATAAAAATGGCTTCTGTATTGACTGAATCAGATTATACCTGTAGCTGCTATGTAATGGATTAGCCCGAGGCACATCTGTGAGACTAAATATAAAGTTATCAGATGCACAAGCACACACTCTTTCTGCTCCTTTCAGAGAGAGTGGAGGTGTGTGTTTATGTTTGAGCATAAGGTGGAGGGGGGGCATCCTGCTGCAAGTGACCTTTCTCTGTAATTAGGCTGTTTAAATGTATATCCCTCCATCTCCAGCTGCACTGATTAGATTAGGATGGGGGGCAGGAACATATGTGGTACAGTTATATTCCTGCTGTTTGTCCATGCATACTAATATTTATTTTTGTGTAGCCGGAGGAATCTAAAGAGTTTTACTTAGTGATAAGAAATTTCATATTAAACAACTACAGCAGCAAAGTGGGAACATAACTATCTTCTGCCTGTAAAATTATACATAACCAACTTTTTATTTGCAGACATAAACAACTCGATATGACCGAAGTTTCCTTTTCAAAGCCTTCTTCTTAAAACAGATATTGTTCCCTGGTCTCCGGACTCACCCTCTCCCCACGATGAGCCGGAGCGCCTCCAGGTTGCCGTGGTAAGCGGCCCATAAGGTCGGTGTCATCCCATCCTCATCCGGTGCGTTCAGCTCCTTCCGTGTGGCCTCCTTCAGCACGTCCAGGTAGCCGTCCCGGGCCGCCCGGTGGTACCGGTCGTTCATGGCGGCGCCCCACCCCGGCTCACTCTGGGCGCGGTTCCATGGAGGATCTGGAGGGTTTGCCTCGTTATTTGGGCCAGTTTTAGCCCCGGGACGCGGCGGGTCCGGGCGGCCTGCAGAAGCACCGAGCGGGCTGACAGGCTGGTTGTTAGGACACGAACGCGAGGCGTGCAGGTTGTCAGGCAGGGGCGGGGCTACGACGAAGAGACCCGCCCCTTTTAAATAAATAATAAAAACAGAGTCGAATAGAAAAGGCTATAATAGAATAAAATAGAATAAGGTAAAGTGTTGTACAGAACATACAACACACTAGAACAGAGCATAGATGCTCAGAGTACAAACTGAATAAACTGATAGAATAGAATAAAGTAGAAAACATGTGTTGTACAGAACAGCTGATCATAGAATAGAGTGAAGTACAACAGAAAAGAACAGCTGGATAGATGCAAACTGAATATAAGACGAGTTAGTAAAGAATATAATAAAATAATAGAAATAGAATAGAAAAGAACACTAGCAAAGGAGGGAATCAGGTGAGAAAGAAGGCTGTGGGGTGAAGGGGGACTCAGGACTCAGGCTCTTGTGGTTCAGGTCCCATAACAAAGAAAGTCAAAGCTGAAGTATTTAAACTTTTCAGTTTAATATCGTTTCTTACGTCAGGTGAGTTAAGACACGGTGCTTACTGTCATCCAAACCACATTGTTTTCCTAAACCCAACCAAGTAGTTTTATTGCCTAAACCTAACCAAGCCGTGTTTGACATCACGTGGCTTACGTAACGTTCTTCAGGTCCGGTACACCTGTCGCAGGACCAGTACTTTCCAACGATTGTACATGTCGTTTTGGGCGAGGGTTGTCTGTGAAGGTTCTCAGTCATCCAGGTCCTAGTTATCCAAAGAAAAATCAAGGGGAACTGGACTTGGTGAACCCCCCCCCCCCCCACCGAGGTTGAATAGCTGAGTTTCAGAGTTCAGAGCTGTGTGTCAGAGCTTAAGAAGTATCTTAGGTGAGGGACTAAACGTCTGCTAGTGTAAGTCCACATTTGATAATCTACCTATTTGGACTTTTAGGTATGTTGTTGAATACTCCTCACGGCCCCCCCTGAAAAACTTTCTTACTACTCATCCTTTGGCAAAAAGAAAAGATATATAACCTTCCCCCTGTTAGGACCAGCTTCCCCTTCAAATCATTTTTGTACAGTCCCTTACCTGACCAGTTACGGTGCATACTGTTGGCAAGATTTAGATATATACTGGTGTTTATCTGAAATTCATCACCTCGTCATAGCCTACAAGCAAACTTGTTCCATCCTTATGATCTTTATTTCTGCTACAGTTTTAGCAGTTAGTTGGCTTTGAGTGGCAATAACCAGATAATATATTATCTGGTTATTGCCACTCAAGACCATGGCTCTCTTTAAACAAGATATTACACATATTTAATTTTTTCCTGCTAAACTGAAAACCATACGTCTGTTTCTGCTTCTTGACTTTACTTTAAAAGGTTATATAATTGTGAGATTAAGCTTATAAAAGGTGTTTTAAGAACCTTTTTTTCTACTTTCTATTAAATGTTGCCTAACATCTAACATCGTTCTTACTCGTTCTTAGTTTATTTATGCATGACGCAAGAAACTCCGATGAATGGAGAGAGCGCTTCAGCTGCAGCCTTACACGCCCTCATACTGATCAAATAGCCAATCCTGCAGATTTACAGCAGGAGAAGCAACATAGCAGGAGAGAAAGCAAATATTTTATTACACAACCAAAAACAAATATTAGCTTATATCCGGTCTGGTTTGCGGTGGTCTTTATGTGGGCAGATGACTGGACTACAGCAGGTGCCACAGCATCCAAACCAGGCCGTCTGGATTGGAAGCCTGTCCGCCCACGATCCCAGCAGCACCACATCCTGACCCAGCAGACCAGAGGTCAAAACACCTCCCACTCGAAACTCAAACAACCGGATCACCGGGTCCTGGATCTGATGGATTCACCACAGTGGGAATTACAGGGGGAATCCAGCGCTGTGAGACCAGGATCTGAGTCCATGTCCACCTTTTTTTGTCTTTAGTGTATTTCATCCTCCTTCTTCTTTTTTATCTTTTCAATTCAGTTCCCAGGGCTTCACAATAAACTTCAGCAGTTCATCCATCATGTGAAGGCGTGCAGGTGAAAAGTGCTATTAATCCTCTTCATCCGCTCTCCCACGCTGCTGTAGGTGTGGTCCTGATCCGGTAGGCTCCATTAATAACGACACGATCTTTCACATGTCCAGCAGCAGCTTTCATATGTTGATCTTTTATTGTCCCCTGCTCAAAAATAAAATCACTTGAACAAAGTTTGCTTTGACCTTTTACAGACTGTTTTTTGTTCAAGTCTCAAAGTCAGTGATGTGATTTTACTTTGAAAGGGTTTATCAGCAGGGCTCTGTGCCATGTTTTTTTCACTAACTGTGTACCGTCTACAGCAGGAACTGACTTATAACCTCCTCTTATCCTCGCAGTGCCTCAAGTAGTAAGCAGAAACTGTAGTTTTGCATGCATGATTTAAGGTTTAAGTTAACTTTACATTATAAAACCATATTGCTTTGTTTTAGACATTGTGTCTTATTTTGTAGTCCTGTGTAGTATTATATTATTGTGGTTTTGTACTTGAGACACGATTTCCACATGTAACTCCTGTACAAACACCCTGAACCAGTTCTGCTAAAAAAACACCTGCTGCTTTGCTCTGCAGTTCTAAACCACACCCTTTTTTTTCAAACACACAATTCTCTTCTGCATGTGGCACAATCTTCATAAATAAAATCTGTTATGTTCACATGGAGCGCACTTCGATTTAAGATGCTAAACTTAAATTTCATTACTATCCACTCCTCACTTGGGGGAAACAAGTCTGGGCAACACATGCTGCACATTTGCTCATCAGGCAATCAGGGGTTTGGGGCTTCAGGTGAGCGCCTCTGTTTTGGGGCAATTGGTGCCAATATTCCTAAGTGGTAGCACAACACATCCCTCAAAAAGTAGGTCTTCAGTTGATTTTTAAGAAAATGTCAAGACAGCTTGCATAAATGTAACTGGCAGGGTGTTTCACAGCCTTGGAGCATAGCTGAAACCAGTTTCCACGCCGACATGGGCGCCTAGGGGATAGTTAAAAGCACCAGAGGACCTCAAGGTGTTATATCAGTGTTTCTCAACGGGGGCGTTCCGAGGACGATGGGGGGCGCTGGAAGCAATATTTTAGAAAGGGGGGCGCTGAGCTGCTTTTGGGGGGCGTTTGTTGGTTGGAAATTCTAAGGTGAGTTTACACTTAAGATTCACAACAATACGAGTTTAAACTTTGAACTACTTGCGAAAAATTGTGGTCTGCAACATTAAAACCTGCCCGTTTAGTCCACTGCGACTGGATGAGGCTGTGCATTTTTTTCTCCATCAGCTACTTGTGGTGCAGTTTCGTGCTGCCTTCATGGGAACGGGAAGTCAGAGTATCATCTCTAAAATTTTACGTTTACTGTGTAAACTCTAGAAAACCAGTGCTCTCTTTCTAGGTAGGAAAGTGTTTATTTCTCTGAGGAAAACACCGCGAACGCCTTGTTATCGCAGTGGTTACACATTTACAAGAGGGACATTCCTGTCGGACTGACCCTGAAAGCAACTTCGCTGCGACACCAGCTAGTGACGTCGAGCCTCCTCGCGCTGTGAGTTGCAGGCAGTTTGTGCCAAAGCGGACATATAGGTAGCTTCATTCGGCTATAAAAATGTAACGTTAAAAACTGAAGCCCTGTCTCGCTCTGTGGGGGGCTGTTAGCGGCACTTTATCACAGGTGCTTAAGTTCAGGTGTGTGGAATTATTTGTGAGGTTTCTGTGTGATCGCAGGTGGTGTCGGTTAGTTTCGTTCTCATTCAGTTTTGTCTGTCAGACGGCGAGGGGGTACTTAGAGCGAATCAGTAACATAATGCAGTAGGTACAGGGCATGTAGTAAAATATTATGAATTCTCTTTAAATAGACTAATGACGTTAGTCTCCTATAACGTCTTTTTTTCTTTAGGCTGCATGTCAGAGAACACAGACCTGTGGCAGAGATTCTGAATGTGCAGAAAGTTTTGAACATGAGAAGATAAGTTACAGTATTTCCCACACGTTCATTTATTTGTGGCAGCCCGCCACAATATTGATTTTTTTTTTTTTACCAGGCCTGTTTAAAATCGCATTTGACTGCAGAGCTGCAGGAAACTCTCTCTCCCTCGTCAACACAGGTGCACAACACAGTCAATGTCGGAGACACAGCTAATAGAAGTTATTAGTAAGCATGTAAGGGGCCTGGCTAATAAGGAGAGCTAAATACAGCTGGGTTTTCGAGGTCAGCATGCTGTGCAGCTGCAGCACAGTTACACTGTGGGAAACACTGACAGGAGCTGAAGTCCGGTCAGTTACTGAATAAAAATGGATTCATTTATCACTGAGATGAAAAGGGGCCATAAACACATTTAAATAGGTTACTACCCCACAAAAGAGGAGGTAAGACTTAATCATGTGTGTTGGCTCAGCAGGGATGATATTAAATAAGTTGATCTACAGGTGAAAAATATTTAAAAGCAAGAAAAATAACTGAGAGCCTCACTACATTGTATTCTATTACAATTATATATTTTTAATTGTCACCTGAATTTTTTGACATTTCCACCCTAAATTGGTGCAGAAATTAGGGGAGAAATCTTCACCAGAATGCAGGAAATTCAGTCTTTAATGCTCAAAATCTTCTGGGGGAGGGCCCCCATACCCCCCCACTTATTAAGTGCCCCATCCAAGAAAGCAGTATTTTGCTTCACACACAGTTTTTGTGAGGAACATTCACTTGTTAGTTAAATATAATTACTTTTCACATGGCTTTTTTGTTACCCTTTCCATGTTTTTAATAACAATAGTAACAATAAAAAAATCAAAATATTTTCAGGGCAAATAGTCAACATCTTTTTTGATGGGGGGGCAGTAAGGGATCTGGATAGTGGATAGGGGGGCTGGCCCAAAAAAGGTTGAGAACCACTGTGCTATATCATTATGAGCAATACGCCCTCATCACTAAAGGACAAAACGACCAATGCATGGTCGCTGAAACAGGTGTAGGCCTATCCGATCGTCTTAACTGGTGAGTCTTTGCTAAAAGCCAGCAGAGTTCTGAACTAGCTCAAGTTTCCCAGTTAACTTTTGTGGAGGCCAGAGAGAATAATCCAACCTGCTAGGCACGAATCAATGCCAGCTGACTGATTAGCAGCCACGCACAGGTGAGTTGATCAGTTCTAATGAACAAGTTCTCTTTTATCTGATATGAAACTGTCGATTTTAACGGTGATTTGCCCTCAGCAGTGGCCCGCATGATGCACTGCTTCTGATCACAAATAGTGTGTGTTTGGATTCAGACACGAGCCGTCTTTACATTTCCCCCACCAAACATACAATGAGGCATTATGACCTGACAGAGAAGGGGGGGGAAGTGGGGGAAAAAAACGTAACAGTGAGACATCTGCAGAGAGTTTCAGGTGAACACAAGAGACATCGTTCATGAAGTTTGTGTCAGGTGTAGGGCTTGTGTGTGTGGAGTCTTTGTGTTTTGGAAATAAAAAGTGTGGTTTAGAAGTGCAGTCTGGGTGTCAAGCAGGAATGCTCCTGTGTTTCAGCAGAACAGGTTTGCATTTGTACCTCAAGTAATGTGTGGACAATGCATGATCACACAGACAGATGTCAGACAGTGGTGTCCTGTTCGTTGTAATCATCTTTGGGTCAAAACAAAATGTTCTTTCTTCCCTTCTTTGGTATCGTTATGGACGTAATTTTAGATGCATCTTTCCTACCTTTCCAGGCAGCCGCTGTTTCCCATTCATTTATCTGTGTTCAGTCATTTAGCAGTCTACACTGCATTAACAATAATAACAGTATACCTTTGACCACCGGTATGGATTGTACAACTCAAACAGGTTTTATAGAGGACAGACATGAATGGAAACAAATTGCTGCCTGAAACAGTAGAGAAAAAAAAAACACATCAAATGTCTAAAACAAAGAAATACTGTTTTCAAAAGGCAAAGCTGTGATGTAAATTACACTTAACATGCAAAACCTGTATAATTCTTTACATATAATGACTGAAACTATGCAGCTGCAGCAGGTTATCAGTTTTCATTGAGCTATTAGTTGCTACCAGAGGCACTACGATTGATAAGAGGGTTATAAGTCAGTTCCTGTTGTAGACGGCACACAACCAGTGACGCTACATGGCACAGAGCCCTGCTGATAAACCCTTTCAAAGTAAAATCACGTCACTGACTTTAAGCCTTCAAACTACAGGCTGCAGAACGACAAAGATTCTGTAAAGGTCACCGGGGGCCCCGAAGCAAACTTTGTTCAAGTGGCTCAGCTGGGGTTTAATAAAATGTCAACATGAAAAGTAAACACGATACCTGTTGCTTTGCCTTTTTGTGTAGCACATCATGACCACTCCCTCTGCGGCGTGGGAGGGCCGATGAAGAGGATTATTGCACCTTCCAGCCGCATGCCTCCACATGTTGAGCTGCTGGATTTCAAGTGTGTTGTGAAACCCTGCGGACTGAAACATAAAAAGGAGGACCAAAGACACCAAACAGTGTTTTTAGAAGGACGCTAATATGGATTCAGAACCCGGAGCCATAGAGCTGGAGTCCTCCTCTAACTCCCCCTGCGATGAAACAGTTAACAGCACAGAGGATCAGATCCAGGACCTGGAGATGGATCCGGGGCTCGTTTTTGTTCCCAATGGGAACCATCTGATGTCTGGTCTGCTGGGTCTGAATGTGGTGCTGCTGGGAGCGGCCCTGGTGGCCGGAGAGGCTTTCAACCCAGAGGGCCTGAAGCACCAGGAGCCCCAGTTGTTCATGCTGGTGCTGATGGGGGTCAGTTTGATTTGGATGCTGTGGTACCTGCTGTGGGCCAGGAAACAGCCCGGAATCTGCCCACATAAAGACCACCACGCTGGGGGATTCACCACCACCTGTAAGCACCTGAGTATCACCATTATGACGGGATATAAGAGACTTGTTTTGGATCGAATAATGAACTTTTTATTTTCTCTCCTGATCTGATCCAGTGGTCCTCACACTTTTCGCTGTATTCAGTCTGCTGCTGTATATCTGCAGGATTGGTTATTTGGTCAGTACAATGGAGTGTCAGCCGGTGGCTGAAGTCCTCTCTCCCATCGTGGAGGCTCCTTTTCTGGCGCTGCAGGTAATGAGAAATAAAGAGGCCAGAAAGAAGAATGATGTTAACATTTAATGGTAGAAAAGAAGATACTACCTTTTTTTAAGTCACAACTTTTAATAAGCTAATTCTCAAAATGTCAAAGTTACTTCATAACGTGAAGAAATAAGTGAACAAACCATAGTTATAAGTGGGGATAGTTACCTTTTTTAAAGTTAGGTCAAGAAGCAGAAACAGATGATGTCTCAGTTTTTCAGTGAAAATCAAATGTGTGTAATTTTAATTTCTTGTATTAAGAGTGCTTATTACTTTTACTCATCAGTGGCCACTATTGGAAATGACTAAACGCTACAACAGAAGCACAAATACGGAAAAATCTAAATTTATTAGGCACTATAACTGGTCAAGTGGAACTGTAGAAAACATTTTATAAATGATAGAAAGGTTTCGGGAGGAGAGCAGGAAGGTATTCATAACCTGTGACATCAACTTTTTAACTGAAGTCATCTGTGTAACAATATAATTTTAACTCATAGGTCCACTTTTGCCAGTTTTCTACTCCGTCTTATGGTCTTCATCTGTTAATGGAATTGACTCCTAATGTTCCTGTAACAAATTGTTAAATTCAATGCCTCAAATTCCTATAAAATTATCAAGATTAAGGGACTTAAATGAGCCTTAAATTATCAAAACTATAAGTATTAGTTACAATATAAGAGCTGGTAGATGAGTTGCATTAAATGTTTAATTAATTTGTAAAATCACCACTTTAGTGAACACAAACCAAAAATGCAAAAAATATCCCTTGGCTCATGATTTGCATTTCTTCATTTAAATCTTTTTTTCTGTAGCACCAGAGGTTGCATTATGCTTTAAAAAAAAGTCTTCATACATGAATATTTACATTCTTACTGTTTTGTCCGAAATGCTCTGCTAACTCAGAAGATTCCTTATTGAATAACTGCTTATTTTTCTTTTCCAGGCCTATTTACTGTGGTCTCACTCCAAAGACTGCATTCATAAACACAAGTTAATCACCAGGTGCATCAGTCTATATCTTTTACTGACTTTTTATACAAGACTTTTACAACACCACCATTTTTGTAGTTTTAATTGAAATATAAGTCGTTAAAGTCCAGTGAGAACGCCTTAAATGGTACAGATATAAGCGGCAAGATTTTCAAATATAAAATTAACAATTTAAGGAAGGATTACATTTTTTCACTATAGGATCAACCCCTGACAGAATATGTTTTTTAAAAAAAAGCTTCTGAATTAACACAGGCTGTTCCAAGGTGTTTCCAAACTGGACTAAAGTTTGTCTTTATCTTCTTTGGTTATTCTGCAGCGATAGATGTGAATGAAGCCTGGAAATCTGATGTACAAACACATTTCTGCAGATGCCCTAATTTGGAAACACCTTGGAACAGCCTGTGTTCATACAGCGTTGTGTTTACTTTGGCAGTTTGCTGCTTACTTTACTATTTAAGGTTTTTCACCGAACTACTTACATTTCAACACAAACTACAAAAATGGAGGTGCTCTTTTGACCAGTAGAGTATATTGTACATTTTCTAGGCTATATATTTATTTAACGATCAAGTGTCCTACTTTTTTTATTTGTTATTTTTTTCCATTCATGTTTGAATGTTTGTTTTTGCCTGCTGTCTCTGATGCAGGGCCGGTCTGATGGTGATTCTGGCAACCGACCTGCTGCTGTGGATCAACGCTGTGACGGAGGACACCATCCACGAGGAGATCGAGTTAGAAAAAGACGACAAGCTTGAAAAAAGCAACACAAACTCAACTGAAGCCGACGTCTCTGATTTAGCAGGTAGGAATAGTATCAAACACCCTTGAACCTTGAAGGGAATGCAGGTGAGAGTTGGCTTGAATCTGCAATAAACTCTAATCTGCCACACAGTGCATCAAATGGAAAGGTTTCTGTTTTATTGTACGCCGTCTTTTAAATGAATAAATGAAATACGTTCCTCCATGTCTGCCTCAGGATTTCCCAATTCGACCTTCTTCTGCCTGTGCAATGCGACTGCGGTCTGCCTCGGCTTCAGGAAAGGCTACGAAATCCTCCATCCCTTCAACATGGAGTACTACCTGATGGCGGGCTGCATGATCTACGTGATGTGGAAGAACGTGGGCCGCAGGATGAGTTCAAGTCACCACCACGATACTCAGAAGCTGACCCTCAGTGTTGTCTACAAAGGTGGGATCATATACGGCCTTGTGTTTGGCTGCCTGGTCCTCGGAGCAGGAGTGGCAGTCTTTGTTCTGTACCAGCTCTGGGTGAGCCGGCGGCAGCTTCGCCTCACCGCCTTCCTCATATTTTACGGCTACCATTTAGCCGTCATGCCCATCATGTCTCTCTGCTCCCTGGCTGGGATGGTGGTCTACAGGCTGGAGAGGAGAGCCAACGAGGCGGGACACAACCCCACTCGTAGCCTGGATGTGAGCCTCCTGGTCGCGGCCGCTCTGGGCCAGCTCGCTCTGTCCTACTTCTCCATAGTGGCCGCCCTGGCCTTGGAGAGCCGCGGGACTCTGGGGGACCTCGACCTGTCCTACTCCCTCCTCAGCCTGCTGGAGCTCATCCTCCAGAACATCTTCATCATCGAGGGCCTTCACAGGCACCCGAAGCTCAAGAAGGAAAAGAAGCAGCTGAGCAGCATCTTCAAGGTGAACTCGCTGTATACCTGCAGGTCATGTGACACGTGCTTTGTAAACTTGAACACGTCAGTCATTAAAATGTTTTCTTCAAATGACAAACTTCCCCACAGTTTAACAAGAAGGTTCCTGAGGAGAGGAACATGGATATTTCAATGCTGGACACGTCAAATGCTGTTGATGAGCCTGATGGGAAAACACCCTGGACCAAAAGAGCGATCCAAGAAATCTGTGCTTTCCTCATCCTTTCTAACGTCATGGTAATGAAATTTAAAGAGAAATATACATTCCTTTGTTGCTTCTGCATTTACTAACCATATTTATGTTCCCTCCTCTTGCAGCTGTGGATCATCCCTGCGTTTGGAATCCACCCCCAGTTTGAAAACGGCCTCGGGAAACAGTTTTTTGGCTTCTCTGCTTGGTTTATTCTGGTAAACCTGGGCCAGCCGCTCAGCGTTTTCTACAGGATGCACTCTGTGGGCGCTTTAATAGAGCTGCTCATCTCTGCATGACGAGCAGCCGGGGCTCCAACATGACAATGTGACCACATGGCGTATTTGGTTTAAAAGCACCATCATTTATATAAATTATTTTTAGTCCCAATTAAAGGAAATTTTAACAAACAGTGATATTTGACAACAGTGTGCTGCCAGCGTCTCTTTCCTGTTTCAAAATGACATGACGCCATGCACAAACACAGCTCCGTAAAGAATTGGTGTTTAAGAACTTGACTGGACGACGAAAATTGGAAAAGTGCAAAATGTCAATCTGTTCAGTAGCCAGTCAACCAACCAGATTTCTTTTTTGTTTCGCTGAGAGAAAAACAACTCCATGAAAAGCTTAAGGCGGTAAATTACAACTAGCAAATAAACATCCCATAAAACTAATAAAAATGCCTCAATAATTTATGACCCTGACCCAGGGTCTGTGTAACAACACTTAATTCAAAGGGTATACAAATTAAATTTCTTCATTAGCAGATGGATCTGGCTCTTACGTCTTCACATGTCCTAGAGGTCCTTAAGGGGGTCTCTTAAATTGTTGACATTACCGCCTTAACCTTCTCTGAAATTTCATGATTAAACTTAAATTAGTGATACTTTTAATAGATAACGTGAGACTGACAAGCAACAATATAAAAGGAAAATCAAAGGTTTCAGTTCTGTTACCTACCAAATGCAAATGTTTGTTTCCCTTGGACTCAAACATCTGTCCTGCACAGAGACCTGACCCTCATCCAAACACCTCTGGGACGAACACGGAGTCAGATCTCGTCACTCAACATCAGTGTTGGACCACGCTGGCTGCTGAAACAGCTGCAGATTAAAGCCCACGTTTTTGGAACGACATGTTCAGTAATCACATCTGGGTTCGGCGTTCAGGCGTCCACATACAGGAAAATGTGTGAAATGAAATAACTTCCTCGGAGCTCAAAGTGATCTCATCAGTTTTTAATTCTGGCAGGATATAACACATCATATTCACAAGAGGTTCTCTTCCTGTTTCTGTCTGGAAATGACAGAAAACAAATGTTGGGTTTCCTTTCAGCACAAAGTGAAAGGCTTCAGTACAGCAGAATCCTTCAGACTGAGCTGACAGCTGAAGTCTTTCATATAAGGTAAAGGGTTTAAAGACAAACCCTTGGACAAACAGAAAGCATCGACTGGGCTCTAAAAAAGTCAAATACATCACAAAGTCATGTGCAAAAACTTCCCTTTGTCACTGAATCTCATTAATTGTCACCAATTAAATTGTTTTGGCAAAATGAATAAATGAATATTTAATAATTTAAATTAAATTAACATTTGGCATTGTTTTTACTGCAGCCGCTCATAGTCCAGGTTGTGTGTGATGTGCTGTAACTTAATGTTTTGACGCGTGTAGACATTTCCTTTGTCTAAACTCTGAAAGATTTTTCACTGCTTGTTTTTTCTTTAAATTAAACAAAACAATGTGAAAATGTTCCTCTGGTCACGGTTCAGGCGTGAGGGAGGGAAACACCGCGAGGTCTCGTTTGTTGGTGAGGTTGTGAAGAGAACAACATGTTGAACAGCTGCTCTAAACCCTCTGGATTTGAAGAGCCGTATGTCCGTGTCGTACCAGATCGGAGGATCCACGTTGCTGCGGCAGCGAGAGAAGAAAAACAAGCCCTGGTTCAAATTAAAACTTTCACGCCAAAAGCTCACAAACACATTGTCAGACCAGTTTGAAAAAAAACCCTCAGTCTGCTTCGTTGGCTTTTATCTTGCTATCAGAAATGAAGAGGTAACACGCAGGGCTCGCGTTCAGTCTGTTTACCGTAAGTAGATGACTCCCCACATGTAGGTGCGGAACCACATGGCCGTGCCGGCGTTGGCTTGGTACTTCCTGATGAGGATGGGATGAGGGACGGGCAGGAGGCCGACGAGCGTGCCGTGCTGAAGGAACTTGAGGATTTCTGACTCGTCTGTCAAACCCCTGAGGACGACAACAACACCGATCTCATCTGGATCAAAGCGTATCTGATGCGATTAAAGCTGGCTAATAAATATTTCTGTATTAACGATGGATCAGATGACTCGTCGTGATGCTGCCGCAGAGAATGACGTCTAACTTTGCAGTTTCTCTGAGCTGTACGGAGCTTTTTAGCATCTCATTCAGCTCACTGCAACTTTACTCTTTTGGTTTAGCTTTTTTAATATTAAATAAACTAATTTTTAAACTGAATATCTTTGGGCTTTTGACAGCGTGGACAAAACAAGACATCTGAACCGTGGACATGGACTATTGTCTGACAATAAATGGACAAAACAATTAATCTATTATATTTAAAAGATGAATCAATAATGAAAATAATTGGTGGTTGCAGCAAGAGCCACGATGACTGAGCAGGCAAAGAAAGCAGGCAGTGGTGGATGGTATACTTCTATACTTCTACATCTCAGAGACAAATATTGTCCCTTTTACACCACTACATGTCTGACAGCTTTAATAACTACTTACTTTTTAGATTACAATTTTTCCACCCAGTGAAAACCATCCAAAAGTGGTGATTCTGAATATGTTTTTCTGATAAACCAAAGGATGAAGCGTTCCTTTAAGGGTTGTGAAAATTATCGAACTTCTTAATCTAAATAAAATATTAAAACCTAAACTATTAAAACATAAGTTGCTGTAGATTACACAACCCAACAGAATATAAAGTTGTTAAATTAGCACAGCAGTCGAATGAAACATGCGCATTAATGCAGAAGTAATTTTAATGTTGTTGCATGGGATGTTGCACAAACTGCTCAAAATTATGGATAACACTTCACAGCTTCTGCACAAACTACTGGTCAGGCGACATTTACTGCACCATCAGTACTTAAATTTTGGTGATAATAGGGAGAGCCGGGTGAATGAAACACAGCGATTTTCTCGAAACCCAAACAAGTCTGAAATGCCAAACTACCTCAGCACACAGAGTCCACAGTAATTAACAGAACAGGGAAAAATCAGGTGGATCCGTTACACCGTTACAGAAGCGGTCTTTTTTTTTTGAATGACGAGTTGTGTTTATTGTTCCACGTGCCCTGGTCATGATCACATAAAAGATTAGTTAGTACTTTAACACATCCTGAAGTTTTAAATGTCAAAGTTTTACAGTTTAGAGGCTAGTGAAGTTTGAACGTCAGGAGTCGCTGTCGGGACAATGAGCAGAGTCCACCAGGCTGCAGGCTGGACCACCAGGAAGCCAAATAACAGGGTCTTCTTCACAGTAGACCAAGAAAACAGGCTGCAGATGTGCACAAAAAGGGCAGCCGATATCTGATCAAAGAGCATTAGCTGTTAGATTTTCTAGTTAGCTAGCGAAGTGATATTTATACTATTTTTTATTAAGAAAAAGGTCACAATGAGTTTGCAATTACGTATTAAGAAAGGCAGTGTCAAGCTTCCTAAATAAAAACAAGAATAACTTAAGCTATTTTAATGTATATCGTTGTGTTTCATCCGTCCCTCCTGGGAGGGACGGATGAAACAGTGCGCACCTTTCCTTCAAAGTAGAATTATACAGAAGTCGTTCCACATTTTAACAAGAAAACACCTGGTATTGATTCAACACACAAGTGAGTTGTTGATGACAATAACAAATGATTTCTGTCTGTAACGTTACATTTTAACATGATGTATATCTGTAAAGTGTTTCATTCGTCCCGGCTCTCCCCTACTTACATATTTGTCCTTAGGTACTTTCTCAGTGCGGTATTACTACTTTTACTTAGGGAAAGGATCTGAATACTTCTTCAACCACTTTTATCACACAAGATGTTGAGTTACTTCTTACTTGTCGATGCAAATCTTCTCCACCTGAGGGACCAGCACTTGTAACAGCCGCATGATGGTCTGCAGAGGGAGTTTCACCTTCCACGACAACACCTGAGAAAAGTGGCATGATAGGGGGAGGACACGTGAGCTACAAGTCATCACAGAAACAGCAAAAA
This sequence comes from Lepomis macrochirus, assembly GCA_024633595.2. Classification (NCBI taxonomy): domain Eukaryota; kingdom Metazoa; phylum Chordata; class Actinopteri; order Centrarchiformes; family Centrarchidae; genus Lepomis; species Lepomis macrochirus. The sequence goes on along the minus strand of JALXJV020000023.1, from coordinate 6,131,839 downwards.
AATAAATAAATAAACAGCAGAAAAGTCTTCTACTGACCCATTCTGGATCAGCGCACCTCGCTGTTTCTGACTCTGTGTGGTCCGCCTGACAACAGAACAAAACGTGCGTGTCACTTTAAGTGCACTAAACAAAGAAGCATTGCAGCTGCGAAGCCTCGCGTACCTCGTGGTCTCTCTCTGAGTTGGACTCTGTGTCGCTGGCTCCACCCACAGCACTGATGTCAGCAGTCGTCTGCGTAGAGTCTGAATGTGGTACAGCAATCAAGGTGCCGTCCTCGCTCACCTGGGTCTTCTCTGTTAGCTTATCAATTCCTAAAGGGCGCAAGAACACCTTCTTTTAAATCGCAGGGGGAAAAAGGATGACTGGAATAACAAAAACCTTTAACCCCCCTGGGCTTGAAAGGTGGCTCTGAAAAGGTTGGATCTTCTCTGAGGCTCCTCTCAGATCTACAGAGCGATTTAGTGTCTTTTAAGCTCGTCGCTTTTGTTTTACAGTCGTTGACTTGGCTGTTTTGGTTCATTCTCACCACGTTCAGCTGCAGCAAAATGACCTTCAGATGATCATCATTAAACCTCGGTGATAGTCTAATCTAGCTTCATACCTGGAGTGGCCGCTAAGCTGGCTTTGAGCGTGCCAGGCTCAGCAGGTGCAGCAGGTCTGGTGCCCTCTATGAACTCTGCCTCTGTAGAGTTGGTCCTGGAAATCCCAGACTTCTTCTTCTTCTGCAGGGCCTTCTGAATAGGCGGCTTTGTCAGGCGGCAGGTTGGCCAACTGGTGGAAAGCGTTACAGCTTTCGGATGATGGAGCATTACGAGGTTGGAGTTTCCTATGAGGGAGATTAATTGTTGGTAGAAGCTGGAACCATAATGAAGCTGTTGACTTGTATGTTCTCACCATCAAACTGATACTGGATGATGTTGTTGAAGACCTCCAGCAGGAAGAAGACAAGGTGGTGGTTCTGGGGGAAGGAGAAGAGGAACCAGGGTGTGGAGAAGGCCTCCAGGAGGTGGAGCAACTTGTTGGCCGCCACCATGGACAGGCTCTTCAGATAAGGGGAAACTGTTAAAGCACAAAAAGTCAAGATGTCACAGCAGAAACGGAGGCACAGAATCCCAGAGAGGCCATGAAATACTCTGCAGTTCTCCCATTTAGCCACAAGGGAGCGCCATTTCATCTGTGATACTCACTGTTCACTATTACCGTAAGCAGGCAGTCAAACAGAGGCTGGAGGCTGGTGTCCATTGGTGATGATTTTGTGGAAGATCTAAACACGAACAAGGAAATTTAATATTTAGAATAATATTTAGAGTTCTCTGCTGTTATGTTGTGTTCATTCACAGGATATCAGAAAATACAACACAGCGAAAATACTGTCTGGAAATATAATAACATCCAAATTCTGCTCACGCTTTTTAAATCGACTTTTTACTAAAGAACATAAAATAAGATGTTATTACAAACCTGAAAAAAGACTGAAACATAAGATAAGAAGCTCAAAATTTGAAAACATAGGACACCCTCAAACTCTTGAAACTTTAGATGGGAAAGTTTTAGAAATTAATACGGCAAAATGAAAAACAAAATTATTGTATTTCCATCAACATTTCTTGGCAGTCCTCATAGATTTTTAACTCTGGATCAAAGTAGGTATAAATCAAGTGATGCTGTATCAACTCAAATCTGTGAAATGATGGTTAAAATTGTTCAAATACTTTTATTGAGAGCTTTCCGTGTTTCACCACCTCCTCTCTTACCACAACGAGCAGGTCAGCGTGGGTTCCTGTGAAAACGGGAATGTCCATCGGGACCCGAGCGTGTAGGGCTTGTTCAGACTAACGCCAAAGTTTCTCTCTCCGCTCAGCAGCAGGAGGGATGAACACGCCGATGTGCATGAGGTCGACGCTGAGCTGCAGAGTGCCACAGACAAAAGGTTTTTGATAGCGACCTGTGCGAGTTCACACTCACCTACAGTATATGCACAAACAAACTGTTATTATATTTAATAAAATCAAGGCAGAGACAGAGGACGACTCACATTGATCTGTTCTGGCATCGTTCAGGTTGAAGAGGATGGGAACCAGCATGTCCAACACGTCGCTGCTCTTCAGCACAAAGAACAGGAATTTCTAAAACACACAAACACAACTTCAACACTTCTATTCCATTTTGCATTCACATAAAGAAGAAGAACCACATGAGCATTTGTTTGAGTTTTCAGATTCCAAACGTACTTAAGTTTAAAACAAAGCAAAGAAACAAAGAAATGGCTCCGTATTTATAATATGATGCACTTTATTTACCATCTGCCATTTTATTTGAGTGAATTCTGACTGAGAAATCTATGCATGGTACAGAGCCCCTAGTAGTCCATGCCATGTACACCACTCTCTGCTAACAATCCCACAATGCTGTGCTCTGCATTTTAAAAGTACAAAACTGACTGTGCGGCTCCACCCAGCAGTGATTCACAAGGGTCCAAAATCTCAATTTACAATACTGAGTGTCTTTTATAAAAGGAGCGGCGAGTGAGTGACTTCAGACATAGTCTGAGTTTACAGCCATGCTAGCATGTGCATTTAGCTAAATGCTAACATCAGCATGCTGACAATGACACAATATATATGATATTTATTCAATATTTCCGTTGGCTTTTAACAAACCCCATTTCCCGTAAGCCCATCACAGGTTAAATGTAACATCATCTAGTTTTTCATTAGCGGAGATTACAGATAAAAATGTGGAAACATTACAGGAGATTGTTTGACAGCACTATGGATGAACCCCGTGCTGCTGCTTGGGTACATTTTGTTGGGAGATACAATTTTTTTTTGCTGAAAAATAACAAAGAAGTTTCTTAACTTCTCAAAGCAACTTGTTGCAGTAGATGTAAATTTGAGGTGGACCGACCGACACAGCAACGCATGGAGCCACACCGCTGGTGTGGTAAAAAAAAAAATAGACCCACCACTGTTCTTTCTGTACTCACTGCAGCTTGCACTAGCTATATTAAAAAATAAAATAAAAACTGAGCTCCACACCTTGTTGAAGTCACAGAATTTCCAGAAGAGGATCAGCAGCTCCTGGTGGAACTGGATCTTCTTGGTGGAGCGAGGCAGATAAGTCTGGACCAGAGGATTGTTGAGCAGCCGTGCCAGACCTTTCAGGATGAAGCCTAAGTCCTGGCGAAGCCGAAGAGAAAAACCCTTTAACATCCAACAGTGTCGTCCTTTTTAATGCTGAAGGTTAGCTCTGTTTCACAGTACCTCTTCTCTGTGTATTCTGGAGAGATAATTCACAAAGAGGTTCTCAGGTCCAGATGGCTGAAAAAAAAAAAAGACACCACACGATGGCTTTAAATTACGCAGCAGTGTTTTTTTATCATAATTAAAAAGAACAATTGATTGATCCATCTGCCTCTTACCTCCTGCTCCTCCTCGGCTGAGGGGGATGAAGAAGCGTCCAGGGCTTGGAGGGCGGCGCTGGCGGCCGACCCAGCCTCATGCTCCAGGGTGACGATAAGGATCTGGACGGCCTGCTCCACCAGCTGCTCCCGGTAGTCAGAGAACAGCAGGTGGTTGTACGGGATGCCGTACCCCACAGGGTCGTAGGCGCACACCACGTTGAGCAGGGAGGTGAAGAGAGGCAGGGCATGTCTGGGTGAAAGACAGGTCGAGGTCAGTCAGCGCTGTATATCTGCACTGAGGGGTCCTGCACGGAGGGCTATCAGAGTTTTCCATGTTCAGAGTACCAGTGACGGGCCCTTCAGAGGGGCCGTATGAGCCAGCTCCACATGTAGGTTGATGCATATGCAATTTCCACTGGAGGCTTTTCACAATCATTTTTCTCACTTTTATTGTTTCAGGTTGATTTTCTTATTAAAATCCCTCTGAACATGTTTCTCTTACTGACCAGATGCTGTGTGCAACCTGAAAAGAATACCTGCAGACAATATTCAGGGCTGAAAAGAAGTTCTCCCAAATTAGTTTTTTGGGTAATAATTATATTTACAGTTAAAAACTCTCCCATAAAAAGGCCAGTCAAAGACAAAACAATGAAGCTCGGTCCTCTTAGTAGTAAAGGTGCAAACACAATGTCTTCGTTCAGAGTCTCAGGTCTCTATAAAGACTCTATAAAGCTGCAGTAAAGATCATTTTAATTTCTAGTGGTTTACCAATACAGGCGACCGGCACTCCTGTGCACCTGTATGTGGTTGTGTTACCTGTTTTCTGTGGAGCAGAAGAAGGAGACCCAGGGATTGAGGTTTCTTTCAGAGGACGGAGGGAGGTACATGGCTTCAGAGAAACAGGTGAGGAGCAACTTCAGCAGCTCGGTCCTGAACAAAACAGATACACCGGGTGGATCAGGATTACAAAGAAGTTACTAGAAATCACAAAGAGTTTATCACGATAACCCAGCTGATACTGGATTATTTGAATGGTGTCCAAGATACAAACTGAATGGGACATTTTACAGTTCGACTATGTAAATGTGTCAGTTCAAACTACCTCAAACACATTAAAATGTATCTTTGGCCTTTCTGGACGAACATTTCCTGTTACTTACTTGTTAGTTCCAGGAATGATGTATTCCTGGAGTCATTATGATGAAACTATGAGAGTTTGTACTGTGCTTTTACTGTGGAGGTAGGGCCATTTAAATCCACCGTGTTGCAGCAGTGCTGTCAGTGCAAATAAACATCAAACTATGCAGAGTTGAAACCTGCTCTTGTCCTCTTAGTTTATGTTAAACAGGACACTCCTGCAAATGTCTGGCAGCCAGATGTAGGAAAAAAGCAATGCAATAACTATTTTTCCAGGCTCATCTAATTATTTTGTGCAGCGTGATGGAGCTGTCACATCTGGTCATCTGTTCTGTTTGATCATAAGATAACTAACAGACAACCAGGGCTGAAAACATTAACTCTGTGGCGGTGATAACGAACAGGAAAGCAGAGTCCTGATGCTGCAGTCTTTTACCTGTTGAGGTCATGGATGTAGTTTAGAGGAGGCTGACTGAGCGAAGCCCACCCGGCTTCCCAGATGTACTCACAGCTGTCTATGGATCGCATGTCCTCTGCTGTGTCCTGCAGACAAACAACTTTAAGAAATTAACATCATGTAGATGAAAAAATGGGTGCTGTCGGGGCAAGTAAATCAAGAACTAGTGTTTGTGGTTCACGCCGCCTTCCCCTTTTACTCTCTTTTGGACAGATGTGTAATAAACATTTATGTCATCTTAACATAGTGTCTCAATTCAAGCACTTCAGTTCTTCCGCTTGCTATTTCGAGTTCATGTGTGCGTTCACACTGAGAAGTATGGCAAAATGCAGTTCTCTAAACTGCAGCGATTGTGATTGGAAGTATGTTCATTTTATGTATTTTTAATTCAATTGAAGTGAAGTCGGCAAACAAGCTGGCGGGCGACAATTGCATTCAAAAGAGAGCACTAATGATCCGCCTGGATACAATTTGCCATTAAGAAGAAGTCCTCCAATCTTGGGATGGTCATTTTCAGTTAGTGCACAACAGGCATGTTTGATTTTCCTGATCACTCACGGCTGTCGAAATATGCGCGTTCATGCAAGTAAGTACACAGTGTGCTGCATGTATGTGTACTAGCGGACGTATCGAATTAGGACACATGAGGCACTCAGCCACCAGGGACGTCTGTTTCAGTCGATCTATAAGCAAAAGCGTCAAACATCTAATTCAAGCCTTTCAAATTTGACCATCTCCTGATTTTCTGATATATGTCTGATAACTGTAACTATTATATTTTGGGACATATGAAGGAGTCACATTGGGTTTATCTGATATTTTTAAGACAAAGTAAATAAATTGAAAACAATAATCAATGAACAGTCTTAGTGTAATTAAAAACAATGAAATGTAAAATTAGCCTTTTCTATAGCGTAAAAGCTTAAAAGCCGTTTCTGTTTGTAATCAAAACAGTTAAGAAACTGACTTTTAAAAATGACAAAACTGTCTAATAAAATGTTCCCACCATGCTCTAACTAAAAAAAAACATAAAAAAGTATTATGAGCTGAACTGTGTACTGAAAAACTGGTTATTCTGCACGTTAATATTTACCCTCACACTACATCTACAGCTAAAGGCCTAAAGAGAACAGTCGCGACTATGTTCTCACCTACTTCTGCCATGTGATTCAGCAAAGTGGACTAAGCTGAGTACTCGGCTGACAATATCTGTATGCGACACCTCAGCTCAGATAACTACAGCTTTATGAATAGACCTGACTAGGTGCTACTGTTGTTTTTCATAAGTAAACTGACAGCAAAGGGCAGCATGCCATGCCACACTTAAGTTCACTGGAGTTCAAACAAACCCAGGAAGCAGTGATTTGGTGAATCCGGTCTCTGGCTTCCCTGATTAGCAAAGTCTTCTTGCAACCCTTTGCATTACTTTTTACAGCGAAACAGTCTCAAACTGTTTCATTTGAGTGATTTTAGGAGTTTGAAGTAATAAAAAGGGGTTATAAAACTGGCCCTAGTCACATTTAGATGCAGTTAACAGCCCTAAAAACATGTGTTCTTAATTGATTTCCTACTGTGAGTGAAGGGATCCTGCTAAAATCTTCAGTTTTGGTTATTTCACATGAGAGACGCCTGTATTTTTGTTTTGTTTGTTTTTGTTCTTGGTTTCTTTACTAGTTTGAAGTGGCTCAGTTGGAAAAAGGGTGATGTCGATGCGTTGTCGTAACTTAATCAAGAGTAAAATCAAAATGTGATGACAGTTGTGGAGTTGTTTGCTTACAGCTCAATCAAATGTGAACAATTCACACCCACGCAGTCTTGGTGAAGCAGATTAGCTTGAGTCTGGAGTGCCGAATAACTAATCCATGAGGATGTTTCCCCCAAACTTTAGCTTTGATTCCTGCTTAGTCATCAGTGTTATCAAAGAGACATAATAAAGTCAAATAACTTGGCAAATAAAACTAAAGCTTGCTGCATGACTGGACCGCTGAGGGTAAGACTACATGTCTCTTCTTGGGAAGCTCAAATCCAAAGGCGTTCATGGCGCTCAGAAATGTCACCGTCCACTAATGTGTTTCTGTGTGTTCGTGCATGCTTCACAGGTCACAGCGGCAGGTGGGAACAAGCGACCGCCGCTGGTCATTTTCCACCTTCTGCAGCGCAATTGCACCCAGCAGCTCCGCTGACTTTAACATTTCCTTCGGAGGCTGTTAGTTGTGAGGAGCGGTCTGATCATGGAGGGGTTAGGACCTCTCCAGATGTTTGCTCAGCTCGGCTAAGAAGCGTCTTCTCAGCCCAGTTAACAAACATGGCCACTCCTGCCTCTCTCTTTCTCATGCGGAGTAACTCATTAACTTGAGCTACTGCCTGAGAAGGTTGTGTGAAGGAGATAACAGAGCTAACTGGTGCTGCCACGGGGCTAAAAAAACAGGGACTTTACATGAGGTATTGACACTGTTGTACCTTAAGGGCTAAAAACAAAGCAAACACCAAGTGGAAGCAGGCTCTGTTTTTCTTCTTACAGCACGTGGTGTCGCTCAGAAACTCTGGAGAATACTTTTTAGCTTTTTGTGTGAGACTAAGATGAGAAGATTGATCGGATGATCTCATGTCAGGCTGCCTAGCTTAGCATAAAGATCGGAGATAGGTGGGAACAGCTGGCGTACTAACTTCTTCAAAGTTAAAAAGCACTCCTACAAACATCTCTAAAACCGCGTCATTTACAGAAAATATCTTGTTTTGAAATTCTTCTTGACGAACGAAACAATGGTGCACCCAACACTGGTGCCTTTGATCGCATTGATGTACCACTTCCGATCCGACCTCCACGGAGTTGTGTTGCTAACCAAATCCAGCAGGAAAGATTTGCTAGCTTATGATTTAAATAAGTTTAAGCGCACAATGCTGTAAAAGCGGAACATCAGCCAGGAAAGGTACCAAGCTAGCAAAGAGATACGGGGGTGGCCACGTATCGGCCCCATGTACATACACTGGTTAGTCTTTAGAGGTCCCTGATTGGCGGCTCAGAATACGATCAAAACATTTTTTTGTTAGAGGGGTTAATTACAACACAGGCCACCTGTTAAAACTGGAACAAATTCCATTGAGGGGTTTTTCAGTTTTGTAGATTATAACCTTTATTCTGGCATTTGATGACAATATTTTAGGCACAAAAACCTGAAAACCTGACAGTGAGGGTAAAAAACAAACAAGCAAAAACACGTTGAGCCTTAAAAGGTGTTGCTACTTTTTCACTTTGAATAGAGTCACAGTCTCAGCTGTCTCCTCTTGCTTCCAGTCTTATGCTAAGCTAGGCTAATCACAGGCAGCTCTGTATTTAACGCACAGACACGAGATCGATGTCGATCTTCTTGTCTCACTCTCGTCTCACTCAAAAAAGCAAATAATTAAACAGCAGAAAATGCTGACTAGCCCTTTAAGCAACAGCAGATGTGCTGCAGAAATGAATAAGCCCAAAGTCATTCTTTGGTAAGTCTCCTTAATTAAATACTGAACATTGGCAGGTGTTTGTTTCCAGCTGCACTGCGGGATAATGAGGCCACAGCTGAATGCCTGACTTCGCAGTGTAGAGTAGGCGGGCAGTGGACTCACGGGCTGTTCTTCTTGTGGCTCTGGCGGTGAAATCTGGACAGAAGAGCAGGTCGGCGATGGCCAGCAGCAGGGATTCAGCCAGCGGCCGAGCTTCATCGTCATCATCGGCGTCTTTGTCTAAGCGGCTGGACGACAAGGAGGCGAGTTATGAGAGCGTCCACGTTTGTGGTTTTGACACTACAAGCCCGATTCATATTTGAATTAAGAACATGGTGAGAGTTGTAATGCATCACGTGCATGCAGAAGGAAAGTCAGCTCACATCAAAGTTACTTTATTTATGTAAAGAATACTAAGAATAAAGATATAATAAGAAAAAAAGTGGTAACATCACAGTGTGAAATTACTCCATAAAAAAATTTAACAACCTGCCTTCAAAGTAAACAAGTGTTAACAGTAAAATGTAGTAAGTTCACATTGTAAAGAGCAGTAGAGTTTAGTTTTGCTGTCGGGTGAAAACATAACAGACAAATCCATCTCATCACGAGGTTATTTAGTGGCTGTTCTGGAGCTTTTGACCACATCATGTGATCTTCATCAGCAGATGGAGTTTGCCGAGTGGTCACGAGCACTTTAACGACATCCTGTCCGGTCTGGCTTAAAAATAGCAAACTCCATGTACTGATGAAGATCATGTGATATGATCAAAAGCTCCAGAACAGCTACAAAATGGATGATTATTTGTATGCTTTTAATTGGATTGATAGGTAAAAAAAAAAATAAGATGAAGGAAACATGACAAGTGAATCATAAAGCAGGTAAAAACAAAAGAAGGGAAACAGAAGGAAGGATGGAGCACATGCAACAAACACAACGTGTTAACAGCAGGTAAACACACAAAATACCACCACGTAAAGGAAAATGCATCTTGGGAAATACTTTTATTCACTACCAAATCTGTCCGTTAAACATGGCGGTAGAGCCAGGAGAAGGTTAGCTTAGCATAAAGACTGGAAACAGAGGGAAACAGTTAGCTTAGAGTCTTGTTGTTTCTGTGGACACTAGCCAAGAATTAAACAGATTTAACATATTGTAGTTTTTTGATGTTCTGGGAAAGTGTTTTGTTAGCTTTGGACAGAGCCAGGCTAGCCGTTTGCCCCTGATTTCACCCTTGCTAAGCTAAGCTAACTGACTGCCATACAGACACGAGAGTGGTATCAATTTTCTTAGCTAACTTCAGCGTCAAAGCGAATTAGTGTATTTTCCAAAACGTCATTTCACTTTAACAGCACCACAAACATCAGTAAGAGTGTTTCACTGCAGAACAACCAACCAAACTTATACAACTACAAAAAAAACCCATTAGCCTGTTCCAACTGCTACAGCTCTGCATTTTCCTCTCAGTCCCACACTTTAATTAAGGGACATTCAATCCCTCCCTAATTCAACCACTGGCCAGGAGGAGGGGGGATACAATATGGGCAGTGTTTGGACCGTGGGTCCCCTGCCGACCAGGTAACCAGAGAACCAGCAGCCTTCAGAGGTGGAGGAGGGAGGGAGGAGGAGGGGGGGTTGGTTTTGGACAGTGACCTCGACTGCATCAACAGCAGCAGCAACAGTCTCATCTTACAGTCCAGATCCTGAATCAGACAGCAACATACGCTCCTAACGGTACAGATTATTATAACTGGGGGGGTCTCAAAGGGCGAAGATCCTCTGATGTCTGGAGAGCTGAAAGGCTGCTGACAGATTCAACTCTACAAAGAGTTTGATCAGACTGATGCTTCCAACACAACAAGCAGTACTGGTCTCAGGAAGCAGAGGTTTTATTCATCTGCCTCGAAGAATTTGTTTCTTGATTTCCTTTTTGTTTTAATCTCGACCTTTTAAATGAACCAATAAATACGACCAAAGAAGCAAA
>JALXJV020000023.1:5798215-6120873 GCA_024633595.2 Lepomis macrochirus | reverse complement strand
CAGTGGATAACAACCATCATGATACTTCAGGTACAGTCAGGAGAAATAAGCTCTGACTGTTTGTGTATTATATATCATGCTATTTATATTTTTTAATCGGATTTAAATGAATATAACTTCTGCTTTTACCCTGTAAGAGGTCTTTGAGTTTGAGTGTCCTGAAAAGCATTATACAAATAAAATGTATTATTATTATTATTATTATTATTATTATTATTATTATTATTATTATTATTATTATTATATGAACACCAGCTCAGACAGATGCAGCAGGAAGTGATTAGACCAGCAGTATTGGATAGCCAGCTCCAACATAGTTTTGTTTTTTTGTATTATTAAAATTGACAAACTCTGACACACACACACACACACACACACACACACACACACACACAGACTCACACACACACACACCAAAAACCATTTCAAGCATTCAAGCTCTTGGGGGCCCTCTGGTGGCCACGGGGGCCCTGAATACATCGACCTCCTTTGAGTGGCTGGCCCCATAACTTTATGTGACTGCCATGCACCATTCAGCAGTACAGCCATCGTCTCTGCTTATCTACCAGTCTTTAAAGCACTAGTTACTGTAAATCAGAAACTTCTCCGTGCCATTATCTGACATCTTACATCTACATCTGATCAGACTGAACTGCAGTGGCCCCACTTGCTTGAATAACTCAGCTATCCAACACCTTCACTCACGCTCAATAACAAGTTGTGCTGGGTCCACAAAAACAAAGAAGGCTCCAACTTTTTAAAAAAGGAACACATTTTTCCATGATTTAACAGGGAGCATTTCAGGTTAATCCAAGCTGTTAAAGAGCTCCAGCTGTGAATCATGTAAAAAACGTCTATGTGGAAAATCAATGGGACGTCCAAATATGCTCTTCCCACTTCCCAACTCTATTACGTCAGGTTTGTCACAGTGATGCAATAAACAAACTGTATCAGGTTTTCTTGGATGCACTCACACAACAACTCTGTTAGTAATTGTTAAGACTGTAGGTATTAGATACAAAACATAATATTCACATACAATTAAAACATCATATGCATCATCTTCAATAGTCAAACTCAGATTTCCCACAGCACTGGGTTTACTTTTCCTCTCAATCACAACAGTGTTTTCATTTCCAAATGCCAAAGCAACGTCCACAGTTTCAAACAATCCTACAAAAACATGTTACCTATTAAGGACTGAAACCATTTCTTCTCCATGTGGTCATGTAGTATCAGTTACACCATTGATGAACTGTGGTGCTGCTGGTGAGACTGTCTGAGGTGTCTCAGGGTGTGGAACAAACACACTGCAGGTTAAAGATGTCCAGACAGTCATGAACTGTATTCTTTTATTCTTCATCCAGATTCAGTTTGATCCAGATTCTGCAAACAGCTGCATGTCCAATCTGACACCACAGCTTCTGACATAGCAAGGTTACTGGGAATTTAATAACGTGGGTTAACCAACACTTACTCATCCACTCGCCCCGCAAACAACTATTTCCTCACGCCAAATCAAGAGGGCCAGCCTGTCGAGGAGCTCCTCAGCCAATCAGCACTCCCCCTCCTCGCTGCACGCAGCAAACAAAACAGGACAAACCCCGAGGAGGTTCTCATACAGCTCTCTGCAAGCACCCTGCATGCTGCCTGGATCTCAACCTGTGCAGAGAGTCGACATGATAACGATGAAAAGCTTTGGTGTTTTGATCTGCACGCTGGCAGCCCTGGCAGCACCTGAAGCAGTAAGAACCTTTTTATCTTACTTTTGCTGAAATGTTGTTTATTTTCATGAGAATTTCTCAGATGTTTTGTGCTTTTAGGACTCACTGACAGAAAGAAGAGGGCTGACAGTTTCCTCATTCTCCTCTTCGTCCTCTTCAGAAAGTTCAGGTGAGAAACTCTGAAGGCTCTCTGACACAGTGCTTTAACATCACTGTCCTGAGCGTCGCGTCTGTCATTTCATGTTGTAAACAGTTGTGTTCTGCCTTAATGGAGGCACCTCTGTCACATCTTTTACTGCTGGTACAAACATATTTTGTTTTTGTGCTGATGCTTTTAATGGGCAACGCTGTGAAATAGGTCACAGGCTTCACTGCAAAACAAACTGAATTCATCTTTGTCACATTTTTAATCAAAAGATGCTGCCGTTCCTTTAGGACAACGTGATGACTGCTACAGTCCTAGAGGATTGTACAGAGGAGAAGTGTCTAAATCAGAGAGTGGCCTAACATGTTTGGAGTGGCGTACATTCACCAGGAGGCGTATATTCATCAGGAGGCTGCAGCGGTCTTCAGATGTCAATGCAGGGAGGCACAACTTCTGCAGGTAGGCTGCCATAACTCCAAACTTTATATGCAGCCTGAAAATATTCAGACAGTTTTGTTGTGGCTTCTTACCTCAGTGGATTTAAAACAATAACTGTGTGGGCGGCTGTAGCTCAGGTGACAGAGCGTGAAGTTTGTGGTGAACGTGGGGGAAACTTGCATGTCACTTTGGACAAAGAAAGTCTCTCATGTGAATATGATAAGATTCAACTTTATTGCCAGCTTACCAGTTCAACAAAATCAGTAAGACGCAAAGCAAAACCTTTTAGAATCAGACAAGAAGAATTAGAATCAGCTTTACTGGTGTGAACACAAGGAATTTGATTTTTTTTCTCAACATTACACGCAGAATAATTTACAGGAAGTCAGTAAAAGAGAGCTGAGTTTCCTCAACCAGTTATATTTCTCACAAACTGCTGTTTATCTGTTAATTATTTCAACCCATTATGGAATTATGTTTTGTTATGAATTTTATCACCCCTGCCTAAAACCTTTGCCCAGTACTGCCCCTGAAAATGTGGTTTCATAACTTAGTGTTTCTCCATAACATTATATTCATTTGTAGCCTATATGCAAAACAATCCATTATAGCTTCTCACTTTAAGCTGGAGTACAGACCAACTCAAAGACAAATATATAATTCAGATCTTTCTCCTACACTTTGGTGGATTTCATCTGTTTTCCCCACAGAAACTTTGATGACATCCGGAGGTTTTTCGTGCCATCCATAAGAAATGGTGACAGCTATGTGCGGGGTTTTCCCCGTAGAATCCACAACAGTCGGCGTCCGTGGTGCTATGTTCGGAAAAACCGGCAGCTGATGTGGGAGTATTGTCGCATTCCACGTTGTAGATTTAATTCACGTAAGTTCATTCTCCTTTTAAAGTCCTCCTTGAAAATCGAAACCAGAGTTCCTCCTAATCATGTTAAAACGCTTCGCCAGTGGTCCACTTTTCATGTTTTTTTTCCTCTCAACTGTTTGTTACTTGTTTTCACCCCCCACCTGCAGAGATGACATGTGGCCAGCGCACCAGAAGAAAGCAGATGAAGATCGTGGGTGGAACAGTTGCCACTGTGGAATCCCACCCGTGGGTTGCTGCCATATTTTGGCGCAGCAAATCCAGGGAGAAGGTTTTCCGCTGCGGGGGGAGTCTGATCTCAGCCTGCTGGGTCCTCACAGCTGCCCACTGCTTACCTGAAGGGTAGGAAGTGAGATCACTTACCGTAGCCACAGCAGGGGCGAGTTCAATCTTAAAACGTTTTGCATCGGTTTGCAACGTTTTCTGATTGAACGACATGTTTCCTTGCAACGTTGCGCAACATTCTGCAACGGGCTTCGAGGACGGAAAGTGAAGAAGATGAAGGGAAGGAACCTAAAATAAGATTGTTTAATGTAGTGGTACGATTTGAGGGAGAAGGAGGAGTTAAAAAAAATGGATCCACTTAAGTTAACTAAAATAATAAGAGAAAAGATAGGAGAAGTGAAGTATGCAAGAATTTTGGGAGATGGAAACCTACTGATAGGATGTAATAATGAAGTACAGATGGAAAAAAGCAAAGAAGATGAGTTGTGTTGGAAAAATAAAAATAGTAAAAGTAGTAAGAGTGGGGGAGAAAATAAATAGCGGAAGTAAGGGAGTGATGTATGGAATTCCACTTACTGTAAATATGAAAGAGTTGGTGGAGAACTTGAGAATGAGGAATAGGTCAGTTAAAAGTGCAGTAAGAATGACACGGGGAGTGGAGAAAATAGAAACAGAATCTGTATTGGTTGAGTTTGAAACAAAGGAGGTGCCAAATGAGGTATATTATGGATTTATGAGATACAGCATAAGAGAGTATGTACCTAAGCCAAAGAGATGTTATAATTGCCAGGAATTTGGACATATGGCTAATGGATGTAAAGGAAAGAGGAGATGTGCTAGGTGTAGTGGTGATCATGAATATGGAAAGTGTGGGGAAGAAGTAAGACCAAAGTGCTGCAACTGTGGAGGGAATCATAGTGTGGCATTTTGGGGATGCGAAGTGATGAAAAAAGAAGTTAAAATACAACAGATAAAGTTAAAAGAAAAAATTTCTTATGTTGAGGCTGTTAAGAGAACAGAGCAGGAAAAGAAGAATCAGAGTGGAGAAAGTACAAAAAGGGTGAGCAGGGAGGAGCATCAAGAAGAGAAGGAAAAATGGGAAGAGAAGAAGAAAATAGTGACATTCATAGCAGGGGTGGTAAATGCTACAGCTGAAGTCAGGTCTAAAACTGAAAGAATCCAGATTATTGTTAAAGCAGCAATACACCATTTAGATATGGCAGGATTAAAGTGGGAAGAAGTGAGGGATGAACTCAGTGTACAGTCGGTCAAGAGACAACATGTATAGGTTAATAATTTTTGTAATGCTAATCCTTCAATGGAATGCAAGAAGTTTGATCGCAAATGGGCAGGATTTCAAGCAGTTTATAAAGAGTAGAAGAGAAAAGCCAGATGTTATATGCATTCAGGAATCCTGGTTAAAGCCCAATTTGGACTTTATAATATATGGATATGTATCAGTTAGACAAGATAGGGAAAATGGTGGTGGAGGGGGATGTATAACATTTATAAGACAAGGGATTCCGTATAGGGTATTAGGTATAGGAAAGGAGCAAGAATATGTAGTAGTAGAAACGTGGGGTGAAAGGAAAAGAATTATAGTTATAAATTATTATAATCCGTGTAGAAAGTTAGATATAAATAATCTTGAGGAAATAGAGGGCAAGACAATAATAATATTATATGGTGTGGGGATTTCAATGCATAATGCATTGTGGGGTAGTGAGAAGATGGATAGTAATGGACAAGTAATTGAAGCGTTATTGGATGAGAAAAACTTAGTATGTTTAAATGATGGAAGTAAAACAAGGATAGAGGTTAGTACGGGGAAGGAATCTGTACTTGACCTTACACTGGTGTCTAGTAGTATGGCGGCGATATGTAATTGGAGTGTATATAAGGACGGGACAATAGGAAGTGATCATTATCCAATATTATGTAAAATTAATATTTCATTATCTCAAAGTATAGAAGAAAGAAGAGGAAGATGGGTTTTTGAGAAGGCTAATTGGGAACATTTTCAGAGAGAAAGTGATAGATACTTGAGCCAGATTGAGAATAATGATGATATAGAGACACTGGAAAACAAAATAAAGAAAGGTATAATAACAGCAGCAATGGAGTCTATTCCAAAAAGTAAAGGTAAGGTAAAGAGGAAAATTGTACCATGGTGGGATGAGGAGTGTAAAGAAGCAGTCAGAAATAGGAACAAGGCATTTAAAATAATGAAAAGAACTCATAACTTCAGGCACATGATTCAATATAAATATGCTCAGGCAATAGTAAGGAAAACAATTAGACAGGCAAAAAGAACATATTGGAGGAACTATTGTAGCTCAATTGGGAATACAACTCAGATTGGAGAGGTGTGGACAATGATTAAAAAGATGGGTGGTGAAAGGAGAGAATGCAGTTATCCAGTTTTGAGTAGTGGGAATGAAATTGCAGTGACAAATAAGGAAAAGGCTGAAATGTTAGCAAAATCATTTGTCAATGTGCACAGCTCAAATAATTTATCTGAAGAAGGGAAGAGAGGCAGAGAGAAGACTAAATCTGAAAATGTAGAGGTATTTAGGAAGATGGGGAAAGTGGAGGATGAACAAAATGTACTATTTAACATGGGAGAGTTAAAGAGAGCAATGGCCAAAACTGGGAAGACGGCACCAGGAAAAGATGACATTTGTTATAGCATGTTGAAGCAGTTAAGTGAGGAGGGGAAGAGTAAGTTGTTGATGCTGTACAATAAAGTGTGGGAAGAAGGGAAACTTCCAAAGAGCTGGAAGGAGGCAATTATTGTGCCGATAAGGAAACCTGGGAAAGAAGCTAGTAAACCTACAAGTTATAGACCTATTGCTTTGACATCTCATGTCTGTAAATTAATGGAAAGAATGATAAATGAGAGATTAATGTATATTATGGAAAAAAGAGGTATGGTGGCTGAATGTCAAAGTGGGTTTAGAAGAGGTAGGAATACTATGGATGCAGTATTGTGTTTGGAAGATAACATAAGAAAAGCACAAGTAAATAAAGAGACAGCAGTGGCAGTATTTTTTGATGTAGAAAAAGCATATGATATGCTATGGAGAGAGGGACTAATGATTAAATTGTATAATATGGGAGTTAGAGGAAATTTTCTTAACTGGATAAAGGATTTCCTGGAAGGAAGAACAATTCAGGTTAAAATAGGGCAGACCTATCAAGTGAACATATTATAGAAAACGGAACTCCTCAGGGGAGTGTTGTAAGTCCCACATTATTTTCAGTAATGATTAATGATATATATGAGAATATACCAATAGGTATGGGAAGATCACTTTTTGCAGATGATGGAGCAATATGGAAAAAAGGAAGAAATATAGAACATGTAGTTATAAAAATACAAGAAGGGGTACAGCAGGTTGAGAAGTGGGGAATAAAATGGGGTGTTAAATTTTCTATAGAGAAAACTAAAGTAATGTTTTTCACAGGGAAGAAAATCAAGGAAAATATTAATATAAAACTATATGGAAGTAACATAGAGAGAGTTAAAGTATTCCGTTTTTTAGGAGTATACTTTGACACAAGGCTAACATGGGTAGAACATATTAGAAATATAGAAGACAAATGTAAAAAGTAATAAATTTAATGAGATGTTTAACAGGACTAGACTGGGGAACAGACTATAAATCACTGAAATATATATATCTAAGTCTTATAAGATCAAGGATGGATTATGGAAGTGTGGCATATGGATCAGCAGCCAAATCGGTACTTAGAAGACTTGATGTAATACAGGCTAAAGCACTGAGATTATGTCTAGGGGCAGTTAAAACATCACCAGTGTGTGCTCTACAGGTGGAAGCGGGGAGAAATGCCATTAAACATCCGACGTAAACAATTGCTTGTAAATTATTGGGTAAATCTAAAAGGGCATGGAGATAGTCATCCAACTAAAATAATATTACAAGACAATTGGGAAAGGGAGAGAGCACAAAAGTTCAGTTTTGGGTGGATCGGAGATGAGGCGGCTAGAGAATTGGGAGTATATGAAAAGGAATTCTGCCCAACTATAATATGGCCTGATACACCGGTATGGAAGCTAGAAACTATGGAAGTTGATTTTAAATTACTTCAAGTTAAAAAAGTAAGTAATAATATAGACCTGGTAGCAGAATTTTATAGATATATAGAGTTTAAATATAGAGAGTATATTCAGATTTATACAGACGGATCAAAGGATCCAGAAACAGGAAAGACTGGATCTGCAGTTTACATTTTCAACCAAAGAGGTGAGATAAGCAGACGAACCACAAATGACCTGAGTGTGTATGCAGTTGAATTATATGCTATTAAGATGGCACTAGAATGGGTTGAGGAAAACCAAATCAAAAAAGCTTTAATTGGAAGTGATTCAGTGTCAGCTTTATACACTCTCATGACTGGTATAGCTAAAAGTCATCAGGATTTACTGTATTCAGTATTGATAATATACACTAGAATAAGGGAAAAAGGATATGAGATCCAAATGATTTGGATTCCTGCTCATATTGGAATTGTGGGAAATGAGAGAGTGGACAAGTTAGCTAAACAAGCTGTTAAAAAAGAGATTATTGAAGAAAATATTAAGTTGTCAAAGTCAGAAGGAAAGAGTATAATATGGAAAGAAGCCATTAGAAAATGGCAACATCAGTGGGATATGGAAACTAAAGGGAGACATTTATCCATCCATCCATCCATCTTCATCCGCTTATCGAGGGTCGGATCGCGGGGCAGCAGCTCCAGCAGGGGACCCCAAACTTCCCTTTCGAGCCACATTAGCCAGCTCTGACTGGGGGGGATCCGAGGCGTTCCCAGGCCAGCGTGGAGATATAATCTCTCCACCTTGTCCTGGGTCTTCCCGAGGCCTCCTCCCAGCTGGGCGTGCCTGGAACACCTCCCTAGGGAGGCGTCCAGGAGGCATCCTTACCAGATGCCCAAACCACCTCAACTGGCTCCTTTCAGCGCCAAAGGAGCAGCGGCTCTACTCTGAGCTCCTCGCGAATGGCGAACTTCTCACCCTATCTCTAAGGGAGACACCAGCCACCCGCCTGAGAAACCCATTTCGACGCTTGTACCCGCGATCTCGTTCTTTCGGTCATGACCCAGCTTTCATGACCATAGGTGAGGTAGGAGCGAAAATTGACCGGTAGATCGAGAGCTTTGCCTTGCGGCTCAGCTCTCTTTTACGTTACTAGCGATGCGGTAAAGCGAGTGCAATACCGCCCCGCTGCTCCGATTCTCCGGCCAATCTCCTGCTCCAGTCTCCCCTCACTCGTGAACAAGACCCGAGGTACTTGAACTCCTTCACTTGGGGCAAGGACTCATTCCCTACCTGGAGTTGGCACTCCATCGGTTTCCTGCTGAGAACCATGGCCACAGATTTAGAGGTGCTAATCCTCATCCCAGCCGCTTCGCACTCTGCTGCGAACCGATCCAGTGAGAGCTGAAGGCTACGGACCGATGATGCCATCAGGACCACATCATCCGCAAAAAGCAGTGACGAGATCCCAAGCCCACCGAACGCAGCCCCTCCTGCCTGCGGCTACGCCTCGATATCCTGTCCATGAATATCACAAACAGGATTGGTGACAAAGCGCAGCCCTGGCGAAGGCCAACCCCCACCTGGAAAGAGTCCGACTTACTGCTGAGTACTCGGACACAGCTCTCGCTTTGGATGTACAAGGATTGGATAGCCCTAAGAAGGGCCCCCCTCACCCCATACTCCCGCAGCACCTCCCACAGTATCTCCCGGGGGACCCGGTCATATGCCTTCTCCAGATCTACAAAGCACATGTAGACTGGATGGGCATACTCCCAAGCCACTCCAGGATCGCTTGTGAGGTAAAGAGCTGGTCAGTTGTTCCACGACCAGGGCGAAAACCGCATTGTTCCTCTTCGATCTGTGGTTCGACAATCGGCCGAACCCTCCGTTCCAGCACCCTGGCGTAGACTTTACCAGGGAGGCTGAGAGTGTGATACCCTGTAATTGGCACACACTCTCTGGTCCCCTTTTTTGAACAGGGAACCACCACCCCAGTCCGCCACTCCTTGGGCACTGTACCCGACTTCCACGCAATGTTGAAGAGGCGTGTCATCCATGACAGCCCCTCCACACCCAAAGCTTTTAGCATCTCTGGGCGGATCTCATCAATCCCTGGGGCTTTGCCACTGTGGAGTTGTTTGACTACCTCAGTGACCTCCTCCAGGAAATTGACGAGAAACCCCATCAGCCTCCAGCTCTGCCTCTACTAGAGAGCGTGTCAGTCGGTTTAGGAGTTCCTCAAAGTGTTCCCTCCACCGCCCAATTACCTCCCAGTTGAGGTCAACAGGGTCCCCATCCTTACTGTACACAGCTTGGACGGTTCCCGCTTCCCCCCTCCTGAGATGGCGGACAGTTCTCCAGAAACACTTTGGTGCCGACCGAAAGTCCTTCTCCATGTCTTCTCGAACTTCTCCCACACCCGCTGCTTTGCTTCTGCCACAGCAGAGGCTGCAGTCCTCCGGGCCTGTCGGTGCCTTGCAACCGCCTCGGAGTCCTCGAGACAACAAATCCCGGAAGGCCTCCTTCTTCAGTCGGACGGCTTCCCTGACCACCGGTGTCCACCACGGTGTTCGAGGGTTACCGCCCTTGAGGCACCTAAGACCTTGAGACCACAGCTTTCCGCTGCAGCTTCAGCAATAGAGGCTTTGAACATTGCCCACTCATGTTCAATGTCCCCAACCTCCACAGGGATGCCAGAAAAGCTCCGCCGGAGGTTTGAGTTGAAGATCTCACGGACATTTATATGCTATACAAAGTAAAGTTGGGGTTGTGAAGAATAGGGGAAGGAATAGAAAAGAAGAAATAGTTATGACCAGATTAAGGATAGGTCACAGTAATTTGAATAGCACACTACACATTATAGGGAAGCACCCAACTGGTTTTTGTGGTTGTGGTCAGGTTGCAGAAACTATAGAGCATGTGTTTTTCAGTTGCAGACAATATGAAGAACAGAGGAAAATATGATGGAAGAGTTAGGAATAGTTGGAACAATAGGAACAGGAATGAAGGAAATATTAGAAAGTGGGGAGAATGAACAAAGCAGAGGAAATATTTTCTTATTTTTATCAAGAATAGGTATGAAGAGAAGAATATGATGTAACTGGACATGACAGGAAATAAAGCCGGAAGATGGCGGTAGTGCAACGATAATGGATGCAAGCTGCCAATAAACTCTAAAGAAGAAGAAGAAGAAGAAAGTTCGGAAAATTCAGTGCGCTGGCGTACACAACAGTGTGTTCAGGAAACCACAGTTTCCTTTGAAAAAGGAAAGTTCCTTCAGGTGTGGAGGAACTAACTGGACTTTTCTTGTGAATTTGTATTTCAGCTCCCGGACCCAACAGCACAGCTTATCCGTCACCCTGGGAAAGCAGCTCTGAATAGAGAGCAACCCGGATGTGGAGCAAATGTTCAGGGTGGAAGAAGTCATCGTCCATGCAGGGTATAACAACAGTGAGGGGAACTTCACCAATGACATAGGTATGAAGACGTCTTTAGGTGCTTCAGTACTGGTGATGTAATGTAGCCTAATCAATGCAGTAATTCCTTAATAATTGTTCTGTTCTGCAGCCCTGCTGAAGCTGAAGGCCAAACACGGGAAGTGTGCAGAGGAGAGCAGCTCTGTGAAGACCGTCTGCCTGCCGCCGCCTCAGCAGAGCCTCCTGCCTGGTGTCACCTGTGAGATCGCTGGATATGGAAAGAAGAAACACAGTGAGTGAAGTCCTCTGAATCCTTTTGTCCAGTCTGACATTTGGCAAAAAGTGATATATTATTATAGCCTGTCTCCTACTATTGGCTGTCTAATAAATTACAATGTTTTATAGCCTGAGCTTTTGCTTTTATAATGTTGTAAAAGTTCCAAATTTTGAAAAAATATGATTTCCCTCCTTTTTGACACCTGAGCCTTGTGAAGACCATCAGATGCGGTTAAAGGTCCAAAAGGTAGTACTCGGACCCTTTCAAGCTTAAATTAATTGTTAGAAGTTCCCAAAGGCCGAGAAGAACTTCTAGAATCAAATTTTGATATTATGAAAGTCAAATCTGTCAAGTCTGCCACTATTTCACTTACACATGGTGTTCCTCAAGGTTCAGTTCTTGGTCCACTATTGTTCATCATCTATATACACCCACTTGGTAACATCATACGCAGACATGGACTTCAATTCCATTGCTATGCCGATGACATCCAAAATTTATTTCACCACCAGCTCCGATAGGCCATCCCTGCCTGACTCACTCACTGTATGTATCAGGGACATCAAGCATTGGATGTCCCTTAACTTCCTCAAATTAAATGATGATAAAACTGAGATATTAGTGATCGGCTCGGCTGCCTCAGTCAAACGGGTGGACCAGTCCTTCTATATTGATGGTTTCCATATTAAGCCTTCACGACTCGTAACCTCGGTGTCTTATTCGACTCAACTCTATCTTTTGGCTCTCATATTTCTTCTCTTGTTAAAAACGTATTCTTTCATCTTCGGAATATTGCTTGTCTAAGATATTCTCTCACTTTAGCTGACGCTGAAATCTTAATCCATGCATTAATCACATCACATCTGGATTATTGCAATGCTTTATTTCTTGGTCTTCCCAAAAAACTTATTGCAAGATTCCAGTACGTTCAAAACTCAGCACCAAGAGTTCTTACCTCCACCAGGGGTTCTGCTGACATTACTCCGGTGCTTCATGACCTTCACTGGCTACCTGTGGCATCTCGTATCCACTTTAAGGTATTGCCTCTAACATTTAAGGCATTAAATGGTCTTGCACCCCCATATTTGTCTGATCTACTTTTCACCTACCGCCCTGCACGCTCTCTCAGATCAACTGAACTTGGTTTATTGTCCATCTCTTGTTTCCGGTTGCCTACAGTAGGTGAAAGGTCATTTAGTGCTAATGCTCCAAAATTATGGGATTCACTGCCCCTTTCACTTCCAAATATTTCATCTGTGGCTACATTCAAGACACAGTTAAAAACATATCTATTTAACATGTATTTCGTTTAAATCTGTAACAATGTATCCTATGTGACTGTAAGTTGTGTGTTAGTGTGTAAATGTACCATGTAAAGCGACCTTGAGCTCTGGAAAGGCGCTATATAAACTTCTTCAAATCTGAATCTACAGTTAACTGGAACCATCAGATTTTACAGACCATAACAAGCTGTACAGTATTTTTTCTGGTTTTAATTGATTTTCTTCTTTCAGGTTTGTGGTATAAGTCTCAGTACCTCAGAGAGGCTAAGGTGAACTTTCTGGCTGACGATGTGTGTCGACGTGAGGACTATTATGGAAACATCACCGATAACACGTTTTGTGCCAGTCGTCCTGATTGGAGCCGGGATGCCTGCAAGGTATTCGTGAAAAGTCCAAACTCGATCAGGATTTGAAGGGACCGGTTTGTTGATTTCATTTAATGCCGCTCGGCTCTTTCCCACAGGGACACTTGGGAGGGCCTCTGGTGTGCAAGGTCAACAACAGGTTCTTCCAGTTTGGAGTGATCAGCGGGGGCAATGGCTGCGCAAAGGATTTGCGGCCCAGCGTTTACACCCGAGTGACCAATTACAACGGATGGATAGAAGAGAAGACAGGGCTGTCATCCATCAATGATGGCTCCATGTTCCCTGAGAAGTGACCTGAGGACATGAACTGTTGGTGCTGCTCGTTCTCATTTTCTATTTTTCCTTAAAAAAAGTCAAAAAACAACGATGAATGTATCCTACTAACAAGTATTTTTGTGCAGGCTGTATAGTCGAGCTGTTGATGTAGTTGATATGGCTGGTGGCGTAAAATGAAAAGTGAAGGGATCACAATAGTTATTATCGTCGCGTGACCAAAGGATCACCATTTGCTAACGTGGCTAAAAACACATCAGTGGGCGTCACTGTTGCACCATGAACACACACTCTGTAGTTTATTTAGACTCAGTCCCAGATCCTGTTGCCCCAAACACTCACTAAAGTACAACATGTGGATTCATCCACCGCTGAAAATAGTCCATAACAAACACACTTTTTCCACTAGAATGAGAAACATTTAATGAAAACCACACAAGCTAGCTGTTTTAGGAAATTACTGAGCCTTTAAAAAAATTTTGAACTATATATTTGCAAGGGTTTTTTTTAGATATCTTTAGTAGGAACCAGTGGGCTTGGGGCTGAGAGTCAGGTGACAGGGTAAAGAAGTCTCAGTTAACCATTTTGCAACATGCATGCTTTGTTTGTTTTTTTGTACCAGATGTAATCTATCACATCAAGTCTGCATCCAAATGATCAGACTGTACAACATGTTTTTGAATGGGGTCAGAAATAATTCAAAATGTACATGATTTGTAGCTAAAACTTGCAAAAGCACTGCTCATTTACCCTGTTATTCAATTTCAAATGTAGCTTTGTCTCTGCTGTGTACAGCTGTTATGTACTTGTACAGTTGTTCTATTGTATTTGGTACTACTGGCATATTATTTTGAAATATAGCATTTATATATATATATATATATATATATATATATATATATATATATATATATATATATATATATATATATTTTATATATATATATTTTTTGCAGAGATGTTTTATGTTCATATTGTTGCATTCAATTAAGAAAATAAACAGTTTTTTCTTTTTTTGGAGTAGACCTGCAATTTAGTATTGCCCTTCCATTAAAATGTGGTAATTTCAACCAAAGTGTCACACAATAATTTGTAGTAAGTGCACCTACTTCATCCTACACAACCCGGTTATTCATGTTTTATGCCTATGCTGTTTTACACCAGAGATCACATTGCAAAAGGTGTTTTACACACTGAAATTGTCACAGATAAATAAATAAATCAAAACTGACATGTCACTGATGATATTTTGATGAAAACTTGACACAAGTGATATTATAGCCTTTATATTATTATAGCCTGTCTCCTACTATTGGCTGTCTAATAAATTACAGTGTTTTATAGCCTGAGCTTTTGCTTTTATAATGTTGTAAAAGTTCCAAAATAACCCTAAGAGCACTGACAGACACAGGCAGACTAATAATTAAATGTTGCACTGAGTCATATAAAGATGCTTTCTCAGGTTATATTCTTTATGCTTTTTAAGCAGAAACTATGCTTTTCTGTCAGTGTCTGTGTGGAATTTATTACCAAAGGCTATCAGATTCAGAGTTTGGTCGAGTTGCCTTGGAGACAAATTCCTACTTTTTCACCCAACCAACTGAGGTGTTTTCACTCTGTGGTTGAGGATGTCTCAAAAGGATGTTTGTGGAGAATAAAAAACATATACGTGATCTGCTGTGGTGGAATGTGTCTTTTTATGTTGTTTTATATCTTCTTGAAGTATTACTGCCTAACTTTTATCTGATTTTTACTGTCTCATTGTGCATGTTTCTGATAAGGAGTTCCTTTATGGGCCTACTTCTTAAGCTAATTAACTTAGCTAATTTGAACCTCCCTTGGACCCTTTTGCATATTCACAAAGCTGAAAACAGGCTGTTTCTCTGAGCTCATGAAAAGTTTAAGTTTTAGAAATGTCTCAGGACAGCGACTCTAAAAACTAATTATTATTATTATTATTATTATTATTATTATTATTATTATTATTATTATTATTATTATATGAACACCAGCTCAGACAGATGCAGCAGGAATTGATTAGACCAGCAGTACTGGATAGCCAGCTCCAACATAGTATTGTTTTTTGTAATATTAAAATTGACAAACTCTAACACACACACACACACACACCATTTCAAGCATTCAAGCTCTTGGGGGCCCTCTGGTGGCCACGGGGGCCCTGAATACATCGACCTGCTTTGAGTGGCTGGCCCCATAACTTCATGTGACTGCCATGCACCGCTCAGCAGTACAGCCATCATCTCTGCTTATCTACCAGTCTTTAAAGCACTAGTTACTGTAAATCAGAAACTTCTCCATGCCATTATCTGACATCTTACATCTACATCTGATCAGATTGAACTGCAGTGGCCCCACTTGCTTGAATAACTCAGCTACCCAACCACCTTCACTCACGCTCAATAACAAGTTGTGCTGGGTCCACAAAAACAGGGAAGGCTCCAACTTTTTTATAAAAGGAACACATTTTTCCATGATGAGACTTTCAGGGTAATCAGAGCTGTTGAAGAGCTCCAGCTGTGAATCATGTAAAAACATCTATGTGGAAAATCAATGGGACGTCCAAATATGCTCTTCCCACTTCCCAACTCTATTACGTCAGGTTTGTCACAGTGATGCAATAAACAAAATGTATCAGGTTTTCTTGGATGCACTCACACAACAACTCTGTTAGTAATTGTTAAGCCTGTAGGAATTAGATACAAAACATAATATTCACATACAATTAAAACATCATATGCATCATCTTCATTAGTCAAATTCAGATTTCCCACAGCACTGGGTTTACTTTTCCTCTCAATCACAACAGTGTTTTCATTTCCAAATGCCAAAGCAACGTCCACAGTTCAAACAATTCTACCAAAACATGTTACAGACACCTTGTGATGTGCCATAAAGGCACACCCATTAAGGACTGAAACCATTTCTTCTCTATGCAGGTTAAAGATGCAGGTTAAAGATGTCCAGACAGTCATGAACTGTATTCTTTTATTCTTCATCATGATTCATTTTGATCCAGATTCTGCAAACAGCTGCATGTGTTAGGAGTTGGTTTTGTGCTGTTGTTTTTCCTGTGTTTATTTGATATTGTCTTGGTTTTGTAGTTTAGTTTATTTCGTTCATTTGCTTTAAGTAACTGTCTCATCCCATCCATCCATCCATCCATCCATCTTCATCCGCTTATCCGGGGTCGGGTCGCGGGGCAGCAGCTCCAGCAGGGGACCCCAAACTTCCCTTTCCGAGCCACATTAGCCAGCTCTGACTGGGGATCCCGAGGCGTTCCCAGGTCAGCGTGGAGATATAATCTCTCCACCTTGTCCTGGGTCTTCCCGAGGCCTCCTCCCAGCTGGACGTGCCTGGAACACCTCCCTAGGGAGGCGTCCAGGAGGCATCCTTACCAGATGCCCAAACCACCTCAACTGGCTCCTTTCAACGCAAAGAGCAGCGGCTCTACTCTGAGCTCCTCGCGAATGGCCGAACTTCTCACCCTATCTCTAAGGGAGACACCAGCCACCGGCCTGAGGAAACCCATTTCGCCCCTTGTACCCAGCGATCTCGTTCTTTCGGTCATGACCCAGCTTTCATGACCATAGGTGAGGGTAGGAACGAAAATTGACCGGTAGATCGAGAGCTTTGCCTTACGGCTCAGCTCTCTTTTCGTCACAACAGTGCGGTAAGCGAGTGCAATACCGCCTCGCTGCTCGATTCTCCGGCCAATCTCCTGCTCCTCCTCGCACGCGGCGAAGGCCAACCCCTCCGACTTACTGCTGAGTGCGCAGACACAGCTCTCGCTTTGGATGTACAAGGATTGGATAGCCCTAAGAAGGGCTCCCCTCACCACATACTCCTGCAGCACCTCCCACAGTATCTCCGGGGACCCGGTCATATGCCTTCTCCAGATCTACAAAGCACATGTAGACTGGATGGGCATACTCCCAAGCCCACTCCAGGATCCTTGTGAGAGTAAAGAGCTGGTCAGTTGTCGGGATGAAAACCGCATTGTTCCTCTTCGATCTGAGGTTCAACAATTGGCCGAACCCTCCCTCCAGCACCCTGATGTAGACTTTACCAGGGAGGCTGAGAAGTGTGATACCCCTGTAATTGGCACACACTCTCTGGTCCCTTTTTGAACAGGGGAACCACCACCCCAGTCCGCCACTCCTTGGGCACTGTACCCGACTTCCACGCTAATATTGAAGAGACGTGTCATCCAAGACAGCCCCTCCACACCCAAAGCTTTTAGCATCTCTGGGAGGATCTCATCAATCCCTGGGGCTTTGCCACTGTGGAGTTGTTTGACTACCTCAGTGACTTCCTCCAGGGAAATTGACGAGAAACCCCATCAGCCTCCAGCTCTGCCTCTACTAGAGAGGGCGTGTCAGTCGGATTTAGGAGTTCCTCAAAGTGTTCCTTCCACCGCCCAATTACCTCCCCAGTTGAGGTCAACAGGGTCCCATCCTTACTGTACACAGCTTGGACGGTTCCCGCTTCCCCTCCTGAGATGGCGGACAGTTCTCCAGAAACACTTTGGTGCCGACCGAAAGTCCTTCTCCATGTCTTCTCCGAACTTCTCCCACACCCGCTGCTTTGCTTCTGCCACAGCAGAGGCTGCAGTCCTTCGGGCCCGTCGGTACCTTGCAACCGCCTCCGAGTCCTCCGAGACAACAAATCCCGGAAGGCCTCCTTCTTCAGTCGGACGGCTTCCCTGACCACCGGTGTCCACCACGGTGTTCGAGGGTTACTGCCCTTGAGGCACCTAAGACCTTGAGACCACATCTTTCTGCTGCAGCTTCAGCAATAGAGGCTTTGAACATTGCCCACTCATGTTCAATGTCCCCAACCTCCACAGGGATGCCAGAAAAGTTCCGGCCAGAGGTTTGAGTTGAAGATCTCACGGACAGGACGCTTCCCAGTTCACCTGCACTACCCGTTTGGGCTTACCAGGTCTGTCCAGAGTCTTTCCCCACCCCTGACCCAACTCACAACCAGATGGTGATCAGTTGACAGCTCTGCCCCTCTCTTCACCTGAGTGTCGAATCATGCGGCCTCAAATCAGATGAAACGATTACAAAATCGATCATCGATCTTCAGCCTAGGGTGCTCTGGTACCATGTACACTTATGAGCATCCTTATGCTCGAACATGGTGTTTGTTATAGACAATCCATGACTAGTACAGAAGTCCTACAACAAACACCCACTCAGGTTCAGATCAGGGGGGCCGTTCCTCCCAATCACGCCTTTCCAGGTAACTCCGTCATTGCCCACATGTGGGTTGAAGTCACCCAGCAGAACTAGGGCAGGGTCTGTCCTCCTCCTATATGATCTTCCATCAGGGGTTTTTGTGAACCATTCTTGGTCTGGCCCGTCACCTGGAACCTCTCTGCCTTGGGAGACCCTACCAGGAGCACTAGGCTCCAGACAACACAGCCTCCACGTTCACCGGGGCTCGCAAACCTCTTCACCACGATAAGGTGATGGTTCACCGGAGAGGTTTAAGTAACTGTATTGTCTCTTATTGTATTTCCTTAGTTCTGTGTCCCAGTTCATGTCTTAAATGTTTTCTCCAGTTCTGTGGACGTCTGTATTATTTTGTCCATGTTTGTGCTGTGTTCTGTTTAATCTGGATTCAGTCTGTTTTCCCTGTTAGTTGTTAGTTTTTTTGGTGTCTCTGTCTTTCCGGCTGTCTCTCTGTGTCTCGTTAACCTTGATCCCAGACACCTGTGTTGCTCCTGCCCTGCTCGTTACCCCTGTGTATAAATGTTTGGTGTTTCTGTTCATTCCCTGTCTGGTCATTGTCGTTGGCACTCACTTTGTGTGTTGTCTTGTCAGCCTGCCTTACTTGTCTTGTCTCCCAGTCTCTGAATTTCCGTTTGGCTCACCTTATTGTTTGGACTCTTACTTTGGATTTTGGATTCAGCCACTGTTTTGTAAGTGTGCTCGCTTTTTGTTTGTATTAAACCCTTGGAACTGAATCTGTCTGTTTCGTGTCTGCATTTGGGTCCACCCACCTCCTGCCTCAACACACACATCACATAACAGCATGTCCAATCTGACACCACAGCTTCTGACATAGCAAGGTTACTGGGAATTTAATAACGTGGGTTACCAACGCTTAGGCTGTGTTCGAAATCACCCACTACCCGCTATATAGTGGACTATATAGTGAGCTCGCCATTTTGTAGTGCTGTCCGAATGTATAGTGATGATTATTATACCCTATATAGTCCACGCAACGTATCCCAGAATGCATCTTAAAAAGTAGTGTACAACCGATGGTCACTAACCAAGCCGTATTTACCATCATGCATCGCGCTGATAGAAAAAAAATGACAATCCGACGGCAATGACGTAATTAATGGCCCCAAAATAACGATCGGGGTAGTGTCCTAAAGTGTTGTTTTAATAACGCGAGTGAGCTCACTACATAGTGCTCTACATACAACTCCCTACAGAGGGGATAGGGAGTAGTGACTGAAATGGGGATTTCAGACACAGCCTTACTCCTCCACTCACCCTGCAAACAACTATTTCCTCACGCCAAATCAAGAGGGCCAGCCTGTCGAGGAGCTCCTCAGCCAATCAGCACTCCCCCTCCTCGCTGCACGCAGCAAACAAAACAGGACAAACCCTGAGGAGGTTCTCATACAGCTCTCTGCAAGCACCCTGCAGCACCCTGCATGCTGTCTGGATCTCAACCTGTGCAGAGAGTCGACATGATAACGATGAAAAGCTTTGGTGTTTTGATCTGCATGCTGGCAGCCCTGGCAGCACCTGAAGCAGTAAGGACGTTTTTATCTTACGTTTGCTGAAATGTTGTTTATTTTCATGAGAATTTCTCAGATGTTTTCTTTTAGGACTCACTGAGAGAAAGAAGAGGGCTGACATTTTCCTCATTCTCCTCTTCGGTCCTCTTCGGAAAGTTCAGGTGAGAAGCTCGAAGGCTCTCTGACACAGTGCTTTAACATCACTGTCCTGAGCGTGGCGTCTGTCATTTCATGTGGTAAACAGTTGTGTTCTGCCTTAATGGAGGCACCTCTGTCACATCTTTTACTGCTGGTACAAACATATTTTGTTTTGTGCTGATTGTTTTAATGGGCACCGCTGTGAAATAGGTCACAGGCTTCACTGCAAACCAAACTGGATTCATCTTTATCACATTTTTAATCAAAATATGCTGCCGTTCCTTTAGGACAACGTGGTGACTGCTACAGTCCTGGAGGACTGTACAGAGGAAAAGTGTCTAAATCAGAGAGTGGACGAACATGTGAGGAGTGGGATTCAGTCACCAGGGAGTGGTACTTGTCTTCAGATGTCAATGCAGGGAAGCACAACTTCTGCAGGTAGGCTGCCATAACTCCAAACTTTATATGCAGCCTGAAAATATTCAGACAGTTTTGTTGTGGCTTTTTACTTCGGTGGATTTGAAGTGAAACAATAACTGTGTGGGCGGCTGTAGCTCAGGTGACAGAGCGTGAAGTTTGTGGTGAACGTGGGGGAAACTTGCATGTCACTTTGGACAAAGAAAGTTTCTCATGTGAATGTGATAAGATTCAACTTTATTGCCAGCTTACCAGTTCAACAAAATCTAAAAAAACACAGACGCAAAGCAAAACTATTTAGCATCTGACAAGAAGAATTAGAATCAGCTTTACTGGTGTGAACACAAGGAATTGGACTCTGTTTTTTTCTCAACATTACACGCAGAATAAATTACAGGAAGACAGTTAAAGAGAGCTGAGTTTCCTCAACCAGTCATATTTCTCGCAAACTGCTGTTTCTGTTAATTATTTCAACCCATTATGGAATTTGTTTTGTTTTTTATGAATTTTATCAGTATTTTATCGCCCCTGCCTAAAACCTTTGCCCAGTACTGCCCCTGAAAATGTGGTTTCATAACTTAGTGTTTCTCTATAACATTATATTCATTAGTAGCCTATATGCAAAACAATCCATTATAGCTTCTCACTAAAGCTAGAGTACAGACCAACTCAAAGACAAATATATAATTCAAATCTTTCTCCTACACTTTGATGGATTTCATCTGTTTTTTCTGCACAGAAACCCATACAGATGGAGGCATTTGGTGCCTTTTTCCATAAGAACTGATGCCAGCGCTCTGCTGATGATTTTTTCCCTCAGAATCCACAACAGACGTCCGTGGTGCTATGTTCGGAAAAAACAGCAACTGGTGTGGGAGTATTGTCGCATTCCACGTTGTAGATTTAATTCACGTAAGTTCATTCTCCTTTACAGTCTTAAAAATCGAAACCAGAGTCCCTCATAATCCGTGTTAAAACGCTTCGCCTGTGGCCCACTTTTCATGTTTTTTTTCCTCTCAACTGTTTACTTGTTTTAATCCCCCAGCTGCAGAGATGACATGTGGCCAGCGCACCAGAAGAAAGCAGATGAAGATTGTGGGTGGAACAGTTGCCACTGTGGAATCCTACCCGTGGGTTGCTGCCATATTTTGGCGCAGCAAATCCAGGGAGAAGGTTTTCCGCTGCAGGGGGAGTCTGATCTCATCCTGCTGGGTCCTCACAGCTGCCCACTGCTTCCCTGAAAGGTAGGAAGTGAGATCGCTTACTGTAGCCACAGCAGGAGCGAGTTCAATCTCAAAACGTTTTGCACTGGTTTGCAACACAACGGCGTTAAAAAGGTGGAAAAATTCAGTGCGCTGGTGTACACAGGGTGTTCAGGAAACCACCGTTTCCATTGAAAAAAAAAAAGTTTTGCTACGTTTTGTCTGCGCTGAACTCGCCCCAGGTGTGGAGGAACTAACTGGACTTTTCTTGTGAATTTGTATTTCAGCTCCCGGACCCAACAGCACCGCTTATCCGTCATCCTGGGGAAAAACGCTCTGAATGAGAGCAACCCGGATGTGGAGCAAACGTTTAGGGTGGAAGAAGTCATCGTCCATGCAGGGTATGACAACAGTGAGGGGAACTTCAACAATGACATAGGTATGAAGACGTCTTTAGGTGCTTCAGGACTGGTGATGTAATGTAGACTAATCAAAGCAGTAATTCCTTAATAATTGTTTTGTTCTGCAGCCCTGCTGAAGCTGAAGGCCAAACACGGGAAGTGTGCAAAGGAGAGCAGCTCTGTGAAGACCGTCTGCCTGCCGCCACCTCAGCCGAGCCTGCCTGGTGTCACCTGTGAGATCGCTGGATATGGAAAGGAGAAACACAGTGAGTGAAGTCCTCTGAATCCTTTTGTCCAGTCTGACATTTGGCAAAAAATAGGTGGACACCTAATCATTACACCCACATGTGATTCATAATAGGCTACGTGTCATTATACCAAAGTGTTGCCACAAAGTTGGAAGCATAATTTTGTCTAATATTTATTCCTGTTTCCATGAAAAGGGAATTAAGGAACCCAAAGTACATTAAAGTATGAGCAGAAGTGATGTTATGTATGAATGTGGACAGGAGTGTCCAAATACTTTAAAAAAATATAAAGTAAATCTTGCAGTTGAAATTTTACTAAAAAGATTTGAAAAATATCACAAGTAGGAAAAAGAGAAGAAAGACATAAACAAGACAGAAAGAATAAAATTTACAAATTAAGAAAAGGACAGAATGAAAAAGGAATTTTAACTTGACAGATACAGGAAGGATGAGAGAAAAGAGGTACTGAAAGAAGGAAGGGTGTCTGAGCTTTCAGCCTCCTCTCACCGTCTTCTTCGGCTCCACTCGCTGAACAAAGATCATGGCAGTCACTCACATCTGAAGCCAAATATAATTTTCCTCCCGTTTGACACCTGAGCCTTGTGAAGACCATGAGATGCGGATAAAAGCTTCAAAAAGATAGGACTTGGACCCTTTTGAGCTTAAATTAATTGTTTATATACAGTAGTTCCCAAAGGCCGAGAAGAACTTCTATAATCAAATTCTGATATTATGAAACAAATCTGTCAAGTCTGCCACTTTTTCACTTGCACAGGGTGTTCCTCAAGGTTCAGTTCTTGGTCCACTATTGTTCATCATCTATATACACCCACTTGGTAACATCATACGCAGACATGGACTTCCTAACCATTGCTGTGCTGATGACCTCCAAATTTATTTCACCACCAGCTCCGATAGGCCATCCCTGCCTGACTCACTCAATGCATGTATCAGGGGCATCAAGCATTGGATGTCCCTTAACTTCCTCAAATTAAATGATAATAAAACTGAGATATTAGTGATCGGCTCTGCTTCGTCAGTTAAAACGATGGACCAGTGCTTCTATATTGATGGTTTCCATATTAAGCCTTCATGACTCGTAACCTCTTATTCGACTCAACTCTATCTTTTGGCTCTCATATTTCTTCTCTTGTTAAAAACTTATTCTTCAATTCTTTCATCTTCAGAATATTGCTCGTCTAAGATCTTCTCTCACTTTAGCTGACGCTGAACTCTTAATCCATGCATTAATCACATCACGTCTGGATTATTGCAATGCTTTATTTCTTGGTCTTCCCAAAAAAATTATTGCAAGATTATTATGTAGGTGGAAGGTCATTTAGTGTTAATGCTCCATAATTATGGAATTCACTGCCCCTTTCACTTCGAAATATTTCATCTGTGGCTACATTCAAGACACAGTTAAAAACATATCTATTTAACATGTATTTCATTTAAATGTGACTATATGTATCCTATGTCTAAGTTGTGTGTTAGTGTGTAAATATAATGTAAATGTACCATGTAAAGCGACCTTGAGCTCTGGAAAGGTGCTATATAAACTTCTTCTTCTTCTTCAAATCTGAATCTACAGTTAACTGGAACCATCAGATTTTACAAACCATAACAAGCTGTACAGTATTTTTTCTGGTTTTAATTAATTTTCTTCTTTCAGGTTTGTGGTATAAGTCTCAGTACCTCAGAAAGGCTAAGGTGAACCTTCTGGCTGACGATGTGTGTCGACGTGAGGACTATTATGGAAACATCACCGACAACATATTTTGTGCCAGTCGTCCTGATTGGAGCCGGGATGCCTGCGAGGTATTTAGGACAACTCCAAAATTGATCAGGATTTGCTTGCAGGGGTCGGTTTGTTGATTTCATTTAATGCCGCTTGGCTCTTTCCCGCAGGGACACTTGGGAGGGCCTCTGGTGTGCAAGGTCAATAAAAGGTTCTTCCAGTTTGGAGTGATCAGCGGGGGCGATAGCTGCGCAAAGGAGTTTCGGCCCGGCGTTTACACCCGAGTGACCAATTACAACGGATGGATAGAAGAGAAGACAGGGCTGTCATCCATCACTGATGGCTCCATGTTCCCTCAGAAGTGACCTGAGGACATGAACTGTTGGTGCTGCTCGTTCTCATTTTCTATTTTTCCTTTTAAAAAAAAGTCAAAACAACAACAATGAATGTATCCTAAGTATTTTTTTGCAGGCTGTATAGTCAGGCTGTTGATGTAGTTGATATTGTCAGTACGCTAACATGGTTCATATGACGATCAGCGTGTTAGCATGCTAAATTGTGTTAATAAGCAACAGAAAGGACATAAAATGCAAACGTCATTAGTTTTGCAGGTATTTGCTCAAAGTATTGGATAAATTAGACATTTTACTTTGAACCGAGAATATCAACCTGCTCTCAGGGCGTCTAATGCTTTCAGAAAAACTGACAAAACGTAGTTATTTGACGCCAAAGGTTCCCTTCAGCGTCTCTGGGGCGTTTCATACAGACCGGAAGTACTGGCTAGCTAGCTAACTAGCACTAGCTAGCTACATTTGTGTTAAAGGTAAATTTGTGTTGACAGCCCCCCTGAAGCCCACTACCCTAACCACAACCATCAGAAATGTTAGTACCCAAGTCACTGATTTTATTCATGTTGACCGGCTAACCGGCTATGTGCTGTGCACTAGCTAGCAGGTAGGGTTAGCCTCCTTTGTGTTGCCGGGACGTAAAAGGTGGTGTTTGGCATAAAATAGTTACGCTTTGTCACGCTGTCCGAAAGCGTCAGTTATGACGCATTGAGATGAGAACGTGTTGGCTGGTGGCGTAAAATGAAAAGTGAGGGGATCACAATAGTTATTATGACACATCGTCGTGTGACCAAAGGATCACTATTTTCTAACGTGGCTAAAAACACAGTGAGCGTCACTGTTGCACTGGTGGCCACGTTCCTACATCACCATGAACACACACTCTGAAGTTTATTTAGACTCAGTCCCAGATCCTGCTGCCCCAAACACTCACTAAAGTACAACATGTGGATTCATCCACCGCTGAAAATAGTCCATAACAAATACACTGTTTCTTCTAGTATGAGAAACATTTAATTAAAAACCACACAAGCTAGCTGTTTTAGGAAATTACTGAGCCTTTAAAAAATTTTTAACTATATATTTGCAAGGGTTTTTTTTAGAGATCTTTAGTAGGAACTAGTGGGCTTTGGGCTGAGAGTCAGGTGACAGGGTAAAGAAGTCTCACATTTAACCATTTTGCAAACATGCATGCTTTGTTTTTTGGTTTTGTTGTTTTTTGTTCCAGATGTAATTTATCACATCAAGTCTGCATTGCTTTTTGTGAATGGTAACAAATACATCCAAACGATCAGACTGTACAACATGTTTTTGAATGGGGTCAAAAAATAATTCAAAATGTACATGATTTGTAGTTAATTAGCTAAAACTTTCAAAAACACTGTTCATTTAACCTGTTATTCAATTTCAAATGTAGCTTTTTCTCTGCTGTGTACAGTTGTTACGTACTTGTACAGTTGTTCTATTGTATTTGGTACTACTGGCATATTATTTTGAAATATAGGATTTATATATAAATTTTTATTTTTTATATATATTTGTTTTACAAGGTTTTTTGCAGAGATGTTTTATGTTCATATTGTTGCATTCAATTAAGAAAATAAACAGTTTTTCTCTTTTTTTGGAGTAGACCTGCAATTTTGTATTGCACTTCCATTAAAATGTGGTAATCTCAACCAAACTGTCACACAGTAGTTTGTAGTAAGTATACTTACTTCATGTTACACAACCGTTTATTCATGTTTTATGCCTATGCTGTTTTACACCAGAGACCACATTGCAAAAGGTGTTTTACACACTTAAATTGTCACAAATAAAAAAATCAAAAACTGACATGTCACTGATGATATTTTGCTTAAAACTCGACACAAGTGATATTATAGCCTTTATGTTATTATAGCTGGTCTCCTACTATTGGCTGTCTAATAAATTACAATGTTTTATAGCCTGAGCTTTTGCTTTTATGATGTTGTAAAAGTTCCAAAATAACCCTAAGAGCACTGACAGACACAGGCAGACTACTAATTAAATGTTGCACTGAGTCATATAAAGATGCTCTCTCAGGTTATATTCTTTATGCTTTTTAAGCAGAAACTATGCTTTCCTGTCAGCGTCTGTGTGGAATTTATTACCAAGGCTATCAGATTCAGAGTTTGGTCGAGTTGCCTTGGACAAATTCCTACTTTTTCAACCAACCAACTGAGGTGTTTTCGCTCTGTGGTTGAGGATGTCTCAAAAGGATGTTTGTGGAGAATAAAAAACATATACGTAATCTGCAGTGGTGGAATGTGTCTTTTTATGTTGTTTTATATCTTCTTGAAGTATTACTGCCTAACTTTTATCTGATTTTTACTGTTTCATTATGTCCTATTGTGCATGTTTCTGATAAGGAGTTCCTTTATGGGCCTACTTAAATTAATTAATCTATTTAAACGTCCCATGGACCAGCTGGAAAATGCATATTCACAAAGCTGAAAACAGGCTGTTTCTGTGAGCTCATGAAAAGTTTAAGTTTTAGAAATGTCTCAGGACAGGGACTCTAAAACAAATTATCATTATTATTATTATTATTATTATTATTATTACTATTATATGAACACCAGCTCAGACAGATGCAGCAGGAATTGATTAGACCAGCAGTACTGGATAGCCAGCTCCAACATAGTATTGTTTTTTGTAATATTAAAATTGACAAACTCTAACACACACACACACACACACACACACACACACACACACACACACACTATTTCAAGCATTCAAGCTCTTGGGGGCCCTCTGGTGGCCACGGGGGCACTAAACACATCGACCTGCTTTGAGTGGTTGACCCCACAACTTCATGTGACTGCCATGGACCGCTCAGCAGTACAGCCATCATCTCTGCTTATCTACCAGTCTGCAAATCAGAAACGTCTTCATGCCATTGTCTGACATCTTACATCTACATCTGATCAGACTGAACTGCAGTGGCCCCACTTGCTTGAATGACTCACCATCCAACACCTTCACTCACGCTCAATAACAAGTTGTGCTGGGTCCACAAAAAACAGAGAAGGCTCCAACTTTTGATAAAAGGAACACATTTTTTCATGATTTAACAGGGAGCGTTTCAGGGTAATCCGAGCTGTTAAAGAGCTCCAGATGTGAGTCATGTAAAAACATCTATGGGGAAAATCAATGGGTCATCTGGCGTCCAAATATGCTCTTTCCACTTCCCAACTCATTACGTCAGGTTTGTCACAGTGATGCAATAAACAAACTGTCTCAGGTTTTCTTGGATGCACTCACACAACAACTCTGTTAGTAATTGTTAAGACTGTAGGTATTAGATACAGACATAATATTCACAGACAATTAAAACATCATATGCATCATCTTCATTAGTCAAATTCAGATTTCCCACAGCACTGGGTTTACTTTTCCTCTCAATCACAACAGTGTTTTCATTTCCAAATGCCAAAGCAAAGTCCACAGTTTCAAACAATCCTACAAAAACATGTTACAGACACCTTGTGATGTGCCATAAAAAGGCACACCCATTAAGGACTGAAACCATTTCTTCTCCATGTGGTCATGCATCAGTTACACAATTGATGAACTGTGGTGCTGCTGGTGAGAATCTCTGAGGTGTCTCAGGGTGTGGAACAAACACACTGCAGGTTAAAGATGTTCAGACAGTCATGAACTGTATTCTTTTATTCTTCATCCAGATTCATTTTGATCCAGATTCTGCAAACAGCTGCATGTGTTAGGAGTTGGTTTGTGCTGTTTTTTTCCTGTGTTTATTTGATATTGTCTTGGTTTGGAGTTTTGTTGTTTAGTTTATTTCGTTCATTTGCTTTAAGTAACTGTATTGTCTCTTATTGTATTTCCTTAGTTCTGTGTCCCAGTTCATGTCTTAAATGTTTTCTCCGGTTCTGTGTACGTCTGTATTATTTTGTCCATGTTTGTGCTGTGTTCTGTTTAATCTGGATTCAGTCTGTTTTCCCTGTTAGTTGTTAGTTTTTTTTGGTGTCTCTGTCTTTCCGGCTGTCTCTCTGTGTCTCGTTAACCTTGATCCCAGTCACCTGTGTTGCTCCCGCCCTGCTTGTTACCCCTGTGTATAAATGTTTTGTGTTTCTGTTCATTCCCTGTCTGGTCATTGTCGTGTCACTCTGTGTGTTGTCTTGTCAGCCTGCCTTACTCGTCTTGTCTCCCAGTCTCTGAATTTCCGTTTGGCTCACCTTATTGTTTGTACTCTTACTTTGGATTGTTGGGATTCAGCCACTGTTTTGTAAGTGTGCTCGCTTTTTGTTCGTATTAAACCCTTGGAACTGAATCTGCCTGTTTCGTGTCTGCATTTGGGTCCACCCACCTCCTGCCTCACCACCCACATCACATAACAGAATGACCGGACCTGTTATGGACCCAGCAGACTTAACATTCCTGGCAGAGGATTTGAACGAGTGGTATTCGACTCTTGAGCGGTTGAACGCAGCCATCAAGGGATCTACTGACCTAAAACGCAGGCTATTTGTTTATGGGTTAATGGAAAATACTATCTGTTCTAAGCCCAGGCTGGTGAACTTTCCCCCCATGGCTGCGAAGTTAGCAGTGATTCGACAGTTGAAAGGAGACTTGATGCAAATCCTGGACACTCCTGAGGGCTCTGAGGCTGGTATCGGCCTGTCAGGTTCCCAGCCTGGTGGGGCTGAGGGGCCAGCCATCTGCCTGTTCCGGCTAGCACTGCGGCGTCTAGCCAGCTACCAGTCCTGCTCACCTGCTCCTCGGATTCCCGGCCTACTAGCCAGCATCCTAGCTGTCAGCTACTTAGCGCTCCAGCGGTTAGTCCCCAGCCAGCACTACAGTAGCCAGCCACCCGCCCATGTTCCAATCAGTCACGCTCGGCATCATCAGCCTGTCTGACCACTCCGCAAGCCTGCCCGAGTCCCGGCCTGCCAGAACTGCTACCCCCCTGCCTAATTCCCAGCCTGCTAGCACCCAGCCAGCTAGTGCTCCAGCGGCTAGCAGCCAACCTGTTTCCCAGTCTGCTGGTGCTGCAGCGGCTAGTCATCGGCCTGCTCCATCCCCCTTCAAGTCGGCTCCGGCGTCCAGGTTGGTTGGGGATTCATGGACCTCGAGCTCTCTGGCTCCCTTTTTGATGGACATTGCTCTGGAGCCAAAGAGCACTCAGACTGAAAACCCCCAACCAACCAACCAATCAGCTGGAAGGCAACCGGTCTGCTAGTGGGCTGCTAGCCGACCTTCATATGTCCAGCTCCTGGCCTGCTAGCATGGAGGCTAGTCATCTTCGGGGTTCTCGCCGCCGCAGACATGCTGCTCGGGGGTCCAACGCCTCGTCCGCTAAGAAACCCACTGGTTCCGAGACTGTACTCCTGTTCAGCATGGAGCCTGAGCACCCCCGTCCTGCTGAGCCAACATCATATCCTCAGCCGGCGGACCGACCGGCATCAACCCCACCAGTGGTCCAGCCAACTCCTGTTCCTCGTTCGTCAGGGGACCGACCAGCACCAGCTCCATCGGTGGCCCAGCCGACTCTGTTCCCTCGTCGGTGGTCCGACCGACCCCTGCTGCCTGTTCTCCGCCGGTGGACATCAGCCCCACTGCACCGGCTTCAGATGTCAGCCCCACTGCTCCGTCAGTCATCTTCAGCCTAGCTCTGCCTCCTGTGGTCCCAAGCCCCCTACGCCGGTCTCCTGTCCGACCTCTGGAGAGGCCTCATCTTCTTTGACCTCCGGTGGGTCCCCGCAGTCGTCTGCGACCCCTGCTGAGACCTCTGGAGAGGATTCGCCTTAGCCTGCGACATCTGCTAGGACCTCCGGGGAGGTTTCAGCATCATTGCCGAACTCCCGCCTGGCCTCCAGAGGGTTTCCACCTTCATTGTTGCCCGCTCTGCCGACCCCCTGAACTCTGCCACCAGGGTCTTAATTCGGGACGGCCACCTGAACTCTGTTGCCCGTCTGATCTGCCCAGCCTGCTGGGTTGCCCTCCCGGGCGACCTCCTGAACTCTGTTTGCCCCCTGTACTTAGCCTCCTGGGTTGTCCTCCGGGACGGCCTCCCGAACTCTGTTTCCCCCCTGCTCTGCCCTCAGGCCGCCTGCCAGAGGATCCCTTGTCTGACTCCGAACTGTGTTCCTTCCCTGGTCTGTTCGGACTGTTGGGTCTTCCTCCGGGACGACCTCCTGAACTGTTTGGTCCCTGTTCTCCCTCTGCCCTGCCTTCGGGCCGTCCACCTGAACCCTTCTGGTCGCCCTTTGCTCTGCCCTCAGGCCGCCCGCCTGAGGATTCGCTATCTGACCCCCCCTGCTCTGCCTTCGGGCCGCCCGCCTGATATCCTCTCAGTCCCAGACCACCCGCTGTTTTTGCCCCTGCTTTCTTGGACTGTGTGGTTTGTTTGTTTTTTTCTGTGTTCATGGACTCTGTTCATGTTTTCTCCAGTTCTGTGTACGTCTGTATTATTTTGTCCATGTTTGTGCTGTGTTCTGTTTAATCTGGATTCAGTCTGTTTTCCCTGTTAGTTGTTAGTTTTTTTTGGTGTCTCTGTCTTTCCTGCTGTCTCTCTGTGTCTCGTTAACCTTGATCCCAGTCACCTGTGTTGCCCCCGCCCTGCTCGTTACCCCTGTGTATAAATGTTTTGTGTTTCTGTTCATTCCCTGTCCGGTCATTGTCGCTGGCAGTCACTGTATGTTGTCTTGTCATGTGCACGCTTTTTGTTCGTATTAAACCCTTGGAACTGAATCTGCCTGTTTTGTGTCTGCATTTGGGTCCACGCACCTCCTGCCTCACCACACACATCACATAACAGCATGTCCAATCTGACACCACAGCTTCTGACATAGCAAGGTTACTGGGAATTTAATAACTTGGGTTACCAACGCTTACTCATCCACTCGCCCTGCAAACAACTATTTCCTCACGCCAAATCAGGAGGGCCAGCCTGTTGAGGAGCTCCTCAGCCAATCAGCACTCCCCACTCCTCGCTGCACGCAGCAAACAAAAAAGATGTTTTTTATCTTGTCTGAAATGTTGTTTATTTTCATGAGAATTTCTCAGATGTTTTGTGCTTTTAGGGCTCACTGAGAGAAAGAAGAGGGCTGACATTTTCCTCATTCTCCTCTTCGTCCTCTTCGGAAAGTTCAGGTGAGAAACTCTGAA
This sequence comes from Lepomis macrochirus, assembly GCA_024633595.2. Classification (NCBI taxonomy): domain Eukaryota; kingdom Metazoa; phylum Chordata; class Actinopteri; order Centrarchiformes; family Centrarchidae; genus Lepomis; species Lepomis macrochirus. Next base: position 6,089,354 of record JALXJV020000023.1, on the reverse strand, counting down.
GGCTCTCTGACACAGTGCTTTAACATCACTGTCCTGAGCGTGGCGTCTGTCATTTCATGTGGTAAACAGTTGTGTTCTGCCTTAAAGGAGGCATCTCTGTCACATCTTTTACTGCTGGTACAAACATATTTTGTTTTTGTGCTGATGATTTTAATGGGCACCGCTGTGAAATATGTCATAGGCTTCACTGCAAACCAAACTGGATATATGACATTTTTAATCAAAATATGCTACCGTTCCTTTAGGACAACATGGTGACTGCTACAGTCCTGGAGGACTGTACAGAGGAAAAGTGTCTAAATCAGAGAGTGGACGAACATGTGAGGAGTGGGATTCAGTCACCAGGGAGTGGTACTTGTCTTCAGATGTCAATGCAGGAAGGCACAACTTCTGCAGGTAGGCTGCCATAACTCCAAACTTTATATGCAGCCTCAAAATATTCAGACAGTTTTGTTGTGGCTTTTTACTTCAGTGGATTTGAAATGAAACAATAACTGTGTGGGCGGCTGTAGCTCAGGTGACAGAGCGTGAAGTTTGTGGTGAACATGGGGGAAACTTGCATGTAACTTTGGACAAAGAAATTGTCTCAGATGAATGTGATAAGATTCAACTTTATTGCCAGCTTACCAGTTCAACAAAATCAGTAAAAAAAGACTCAAAGCAAAACTATTTAGCATCTGACAAGAAGAATCAGAATCAGCTTTACTGGTGTGAACACAAGGAATTTGACTCCGTATTTTTCTCAACATTACACGCAGAATAATTTACAGGAAGACAGAAAAAGAGAGCTGAGTTTCCTCAACCAGTTATATTTCTCGCAAACTGCTGTTTCTGTTAATTATTTCAACCCATTATGGAATTTATATTTTGTTTTTTATGAATTTTATCAGCATTTTATCACCCCTGCCTAAAACTTTTGCACAGTACTGCCCCTGAAAATGTGGTTTCATAACTTAGTGTTTCTCTATAACATTATATTCATTAGTAGCCTATATGCAAAACAATCCATTATAGCTCCTCACTTTAAGCTGGAGTACAGACCAACTCAAAGACAAATATATAATTCAAATCTTTCTCCTACACTTTGATGGATTTCATCTGTGTTTTCCCCACAGAAACCTTGATGACCGCCGGAGGTATTACATGCCTTCCATAAGAAATGATGACAGCTATGTGCCGGGTTTTCCCTTCAGAATCCACAACGTCCATGGTGCTATGTTCGGAAAAAACAGCAACTGGTCTGGGAGTATTGTCGCATTCCACGTTGTAGATTTAATTCACGTAAGTTCATTCTCCTTTTACAGTCTTCCTTAAAAATCGAAACCAGAGTTCCTCCTAACCATGTTAAAACGCTTCGCATGTGGCCCACTTTTTTTTTCCTCTCAACTGTTTACTTGTTTTCACCCCCCAGCTGCTGAGATGACATGTGGCCAGCGCACCAGAAGAAAGCAGATGAAGATTGTGGGTGGAACAGTTGCCACAGTGGAATCCCACCCGTGGGTTGCTGCCATATTTTGGCGCAGCAAATCCAGGAAGAAGGTTTTCCGCTGCGAGGGGAGTCTGATCTCATCCTGCTGGGTCCTCACAGCTGCCCACTGCTTCCCTGAAAGGTAGGAAGTGAGATCGCTTACTGTAGCCACAGCAGGAGCGAGTTCAATCTCAAAACGTTTTGCACTGGTTTGCAACACAACGGCGTTAAAAAGGTGGAAAAATTCAGTGCGCTGGTGTACACAGGGTGTTCAGGAAACCACCGCTTCCATTGAAAAAAAAAAAGTTTTGCTACGCTTTGTCTGCGCTGAACTCGCCCCAGGTGTGGAGGAACTAACTGGACTTTTCTTGTGAATTTGTATTTCAGCTCCCGGACCCAACAGCACCGCTTATCCGTCATCCTGGGGAAAAACGCTCTGAATGAGAGCAACCCGGATGTGGAGCAAACGTTTAGGGTGGAAGAAGTCATCGTCCATGCAGGGTATGACAACAGTGAGGGGAACTTCAACAATGACATAGGTATGAAGACGTCTTTAGGTGCTTCAGTACTGATGATGTAATGTAGACTAATCAAAGCAGTAATTCCTTAATAATTGTTTTGTTCTGCAGCCCTGCTGAAGCTGAAGGCCAAACACGGGAAGTGTGCAGAGGAGAGCAGCTCTGTGAAGACCGTCTGCCTGCCGCCACCTCAGCCGAGCCTGCGTGTTGTCACCTGTGAGAACGCTGGATATGGAAAGGAGAAACACAGTGAGTGAAGTCCTCTGAATCTTTTTGTCCAGTCTGACATTTGGCAAAAAATAGGTAGACACCCAATCATGACACCCACATGTGATTCATAATAGGCTACGTGTGATTATACCAAAGTGTTGCCACAAAGTTAGAAGCATAATTTTGTCTAATATTTATTCCTGTTTCCATGAAAAGGGAATTAAGGAACCCAAAGTACATTAAAGTATGAGCAGAGGTTATGAGAGGTTATGTATGAATGTGGACAGGAGTGTCCAAATACTTTAAACAATATAAAGTAAATCTTGCAGTTGAAATTTTACTAAAAAGATTTGAAAAATATCACAAGTAGGAAAAAGAGAAGAAAGACATAAACAAGACAGAAAGAATAAAATTTACAAATTAAGAAAAGGAAGGACAGAATGAAAAAGGAATTTTAACTTGACAGATACAGGAAGGATGAGAGAAAAGAGGTACTGAAAGAAGGAAGGGTGTCTGAGCTGTCAGCCTCCTCTCACCGTCTTCTTCGGCTCCACTCGCTGAACAAAGATCATGGCAGTCACTCACATCTGAAGCCAAATATTATTTTCCTCCCGTTTGACACCTGAGCCTTGTGAAGACCATGAGATGCAGATAAAAGCTTCAAAAAGATAGTACTTGGACCCTTTCAAGCTTAAATTAATTGTTAACATACTGTAGTTCCCAAAGGCCGAGAAGAACTTCTATAATCAAATTCTGATATTATGAAAGTCAAATCTGTCAAGTCTGCCACTATTTCACTTGCACAGGGTGTTCCTCAAGGTTCAGTTTTTGGTCCACTATTGTTCATCATCTATATACACCCACTTGGTAACATCATACGCAGACATGGACTTCAATTCCATTGCTATGCTGATGACATCCAAATTTATTTCACCACCAGCTCCGATCGGCCATCCCTGCCTGACTCACTCACTGTATGTATCAGGGACATCAAGCATTGGATGTCCCTTAACTTCCTCAAATTAAATGATGATAAAACTGAGATATTAGTGATCGGCTCGGCTGCCTCAGTCAAACGGATGGACCAGTCCTTCTATATTGATGGTTTCCATATTAAGCCTTCATGACTCGTAACCTCGGTGTCTTATTCGACTCAACTCTATCTTTTGGCTCTCATATTTCTTCTCTTGTTAAAAACGTATTCTTTCATCTTCAGAATATTACATTTACATTTACTCATTTGGCAGACGCTTTTATCCAAAGCGACTTACATTTGAGGAACAACTTACAAGTATCAACAGGGCATCAAATATAGATCTACAACTGACAATACTAGTAAGAGCTCATAGTACATACTACATCAATGGGTAAATACCTAGGGAAGGAAGTAAGAATTAACAGAAAGTGCAATCAGAACAAAAAGTGCAGTCAATACAAGATAATTGTAGGGACAGAAGAAGAGCACAGGAAGTGCATGTTAGAGGTTAGTTAGTAAGTTAGAACACTTCTGTTCTTGGAAGAGAACAGAAGTGTTCTAGGAAGAGATGCGTTTTCAAGAGCTTCTTGAAGTTGCAATGCTTTATTTCTTGGTCTTCCCAAAAAAATTTATTGCAAGATTACAGTATGTTCAAAACTCAGCAGCAAGAGTTCTCACCTCCACCAGGCGTTCTGCTCATATTACTCCGGTGCTTCATGACCTTCACTGGCTACCCGTGGCATCACGTATCCACTTTAAGGTATTGCTTCTAACATTTAAGGCATTAAATGGTCTTGCACCACCATATTTGTCTGATCTACTTTTCACCTACCGCCCTGCAAGCTCTCTCAGATCAACTGAACTTGGTTTATTGTCCATCTCTCGTTTCCAGTTGTCTACAGTAGGTGAAAGGTCATTTAGTGTTAATGCTCCAAAATTATGGGATTCACTGCCCCTTTCACTTTGAAATATTTCATCTGTGGCTACATTCAAGACACAGTTAAACAAAAGTTTGTTTAAATGTGACTATATGTATCCTATGTGACTGTAAGTTGTTTGTTAGTGTGTAAATGTATTGTAAATGTACCATGTAAAGCGACCTTGAGCTCTGGAAAGGCGCTATATAAATAAAACTTCTTCTTCAAATCTGAATCTACAGTTAACTGGAACCATCAGATTTTACAAACCATAACAAGTTGTACAGTATTTTTTCTGATTTTAATTGATTTTCTTCTTTCAGGTTTGTGGTATAAGTCTCAGTACCTCAGAAAGGCTAAGGTGAACTTTCTGGCTAATGCGTGTCGACGTGACAACTATGGGAACATCACCGATAACACGTTTTGTGCCGGTCGTCCTGATTGGAGCCAGGATGCCTGCAAGGTATTCAGGACAAGTCCAAACTCGATCAGGATTTGAAGGGACCGGTTTGTTGATTTCATTTAATGCCGCTCGGCTCTTTCCCACAGGGACACTTGGGAGGGCCTCTGGTGTGCAAGGTCAACAACAGGTTCTTCCAGTTTGGAGTGATCAGCGGGGGCGATAGCTGCGCAAAGGAGTTTCGGCCCGGCGTTTACACCCGAGTGACCAATTACAACAGATGGATAGAAGAGAAGACAGGGCTGTCATCCATCACTGATGGCTCCATGTTCCCTCAGAAGTGACCTGAGGACATGAACTGTTGGTGCTGCTCGTTCTCATTTTCTATTTTTCCTTAAAAAAAAGTCAAATAAACAACAATGGATGTATTCTACTAACAAGTATTTTTGTGCAAGCTGTATAGTCAGGCTGTGGATGTAGTTGATATTGTCAGTATGCTAACACGGTTCATATGCTGATCAGCGTGTTAGCATGCTAAAATGTGTTAATGAGCATAAAACAGAAAGTACATAAAATGCAAACGTCATTAGTTTTGCAGGTATTTGCTCAAAGTATTGGATAAATCAGACATTTTACTTCAAACCGAGAATATCAACCTGCTCTCACGGCGGCTAATGCTTTCAGAAAAAGTGACAAAACGTAGTTATTAGACGCCAAAGGTTCCTTTCAGCATCTCTGGGGCGTTTCGTACAGACCGGAAGTACTGGCTACCTAGCTAACTAGCACTAGCTAGCTTGTGTTAAAGGTGTTGACAGCCCCCCTGAAGCCCACTACCCTAACCACAACCATCAGAAATGTTAGTACCTAAGTCACTGATTTTATTCATGTTGACCGGCTAACTGGCTGCAGCTGCGCACTAGCTAGCAGGTAGGGTTAGCCTCCTTTGTGTTGCCGGGACGTAAAAGGTGGTGTTTGGCATAAAATACGCTTTGTCACGCTGTCCGAAAGCGTCAGTTATGACGCATTGAGATGAGAACGTGTTGGCTGGTGGCGTAAAATGAAAAGTGAGGGGATCACAATAGTTATTATGACACATCGTCGTGTGACCAAAGGATCACCATTTGCTAACGTGGCTAAAAACACAGTGAGCGTCACTGTTGCACTGGGGGCCATGTTCCTACATCACCATGAACACACACTCTAGTTTATTTAGACTCAGTCCCAGATCCTGCTGCCCCAAACACTCACTAAAGTACAACATGTGGATTCATCCACTGCTGAAAATAGTCCATAACAAATGCACTGTTTCCTCTAGTATGAGAAACATTTAATAAATATCACAGGGACTGGTAGTTTTAGGAAATTACTGAGCCTTTAAAAAAAATTAAATATTTGTAAGGGTTGTTTTAGAGATTCTCAGTAGGAACCAGTGGGCTTGGGGCTGAGAGTCAGGTGACAGGGTAAAGAAGTCTCACTTAACCATTTTGCAAACATGCATGCTTTGTTTGTTTTTTTGTACCGGATGTAATTTATCACATCAAGTGTGCATTGCTTTTTGTGAATGGTAACAAATACATCCAAACGATCAGACTGTACAACATATTTTTTAATGGGATCAGAAATAATTCCAAATGTACATGATTTGTAGTTAATTAGCTAAAACTTGCAAAATCACTGTTCATTTAACCTGTTATTCAATTTCAAATGTAGCTTTGTCTCTGCTGTGTACAGTTGTTATGTACTTGTACAGTTGTTCTATTGTATTTGGTACTACTGGCATATTATTTTGAAATATAGCATTTATATAGTTTTTATTTTTTTAATATATATTTTTTTTTACAGTTTTTACAGAAATGTTTTATGTTCATGTTGTTGCATTCAGTTAAGAAAATAACTGATTTTTTTGGAGTACACCTGCAGTCTAGTATTGCACTTCCATGAAAATGTGGTCATCTCAATGTGTTTTCATTTCCAAATGCCAAAGCAACGTCCACAGTTTCAAACAATCCTATAAAAACATGTTACAGAGACCTTGTGATGTGCCGTCAAATGCACACCCATTAAGGACTGAAACCATTTCTTCCCCATTGTCAGGGTTTGCGTGTGGTGAGACAATAACAGAAAGCCGTGTAAACTGACAAACACTGACCAACTATAACACAGGGATCATAACAGACAAAAACTAAACGAGACACAGAACTAGGATACAGAGTGCAGTGGAGACTAAACCAAAATAATGAAAACAAGAACTAGGAGAAAATACTAAAACATGAACTAAGGACCAGGACTGAGAACAAAGACTCCAAGAAGACGGACAGAGACGGACATGAGTGCAACACAAATCAAAATACACTATATAACAGATACTGGACACAGGAAGTAACCCAAAACACTATGACAGATAGTAAACAGACTACAACTAACATGACTGACTGAAACTAAAAGAACAAAACAGAACAGACAAGGCCACAGTGTGACAGAACCCCGCCCTCTCCAAACCAAACAAACAGGCAGGGAGCAAACAGTCTAAAAAACAAAACAAACTTCAAGCCGGCCCAGGGTGGGCGGAGGGAGGCAAGGAGGAGAGCCAGAAAAACAGAAACACAGAGTCCAGGGAGCAGAACCAGAGAGAACTGGGAGGTCAGAGGGTTGACTAAAGGGCAGAACAGAGGGACCAGACGGGGAATTCTCAGGCAGGCAGCCCGAGGGTAGAGCAAAGGATCCAGACGGGTAATCCAAGGGCAGGCAGCCCGAGGGCAGAGCAAGGGGGAAACAGAGTCCATGAGGCCACTCTGGAGGCCGACTTAACTGGCCATGGAGAACGGGGAGGCCACAGAGTTCAGGAGGCCGCCCTGGAGGGCGACCCAACTGTCCGTGAAGAACTGGGAGGCCACAGAGTTCAGGAGGCGCCCCGGAGGACGACCGAGCCGGAGGAACGACCCATGAGGCCAGGCAGACGAGGGAAGCAACAGAGTTCGGGAGGCCGTCCCGGAGAACAACCCAACAGGCCGGGTAGAACAGGGGGACAACAGAGTTTGGGAGGTCGCCCAGGAGGGCGACCCAACAGGCCAGGCAGATCAGGAGGGTAACAGAGTCCAGGAGGCCGGCGGCGAAGGCGGAACCTCTCCGGAGGCCGACGTTGAGGGCGGAACCTCTCCGGAGGTCTGGCCGGAGGCCGGGTGCGAGGGCGGAACCTCTCCGGAGTTCGAGCGGGAGGTCGAGCGGGAGGCTGGCGGCAAAGGCGGAACCTCTCCGGAGGTCGGCAGGAGGTCGGCGGCAAAGGCGGAACCTCTACGGAGGTCGAGCAGGAGGCCGGCGGCAAAGGCGGAACCACTCCGGAGATCAGGCAGGAGGCTGGCGGCAAATGATTGGGACCTTAGCTGGCACAGCTGGACTGACGGCTGGCAACAGGACAGCGGGGCTGAGGTCCGAGGGTGAAGCAGCGGGGCTGGGGTCCACCGACAGAAAACAGGGAGCAGGGGTCGATCGGACCACCGACGAGGGAACAGGAGTCGGCTGGGCCACCAACGGAGCTGGTGTTGATCGGACCACAGACGAGGGAACAGGAGTCGGCTGGGCCACCAACGGGCTGATGTTGGTCGGTCCACCAACAGAGGATCTGGAGCTGGAGTCAGCTGGGCCACCAACAGAGCAGGTGCTGGTTTCTTGGTGGCTCGCCGACGGGAACAACGTCGCTCTCCAGCTGGCCTTACAGGAGATGGACCTGAGCTTCCTCCGACTCCCTGGCCTTCATAGTGAAGAAGGCCAGGAGAGTCATAGTCCCAGAGTCTTTATTGGGGGGCTCGGGCAGGCAGACGGGCAGGCCAGGCGGGGGGGTAGCTGCTGGAGCGTTAGCAGGCCGGGAGTCAGGCAGGCCTGGCGCTAGCTGGCGACTTGTTAGCTGGTCGCGAGCTAACAGGCTGAGGGGTCGATGAAAAGCATGTAGATTGAGGAGCAGGGGTGTGGAGGAAGCTTAAAAGCCACTCAGGGACAGAATCTTTTAGTCCAGGCCTGGCCAAAAGCTTCTTCCAACCCAGAGTGCAGATGGCCTCCTTAGCTTCGGTGTGACTGGCTTTCTTCCATATAAAACCAAAACCAGTTCATACAGTTCATCGGACCATGTGTCCGCTGGGTCGAGATTAGGTTGGGGTCATTCTGTCAGGGTTTGGGTGTGGTGAGCAGGTTGTAGGACGCAATGCAAAGCAGGTAAAGTTCAAAAGGTTTATTTTATAAACAAAAAGCGAGCACTCTTACAATGCAGTGGCTGAGTCCAGAGAATCCAAAGGAAATAAACAATCCAAAACAAACAGAATCCAACAGAAAATATCCAGATCAGGTCAAAATCCAAACGACTGACGGGGGGCAAGCAAAGCAACACAGGTGACAGACATGAGACTAACGAGACACATGCAGGCAGGGAGACAGCAGGGAAAGCAGAGAGACTAGCAGGCAGGCAGATTACTGAGGGGAAAAAGACAAAACACTTGACAGGCAGAATAAATAACCAACATAGACGGAATACATGTAAAGAAATACCAGACAAGGATCTAACCACAGACAATAACAGAAACCCATGTAAACTGACAAACACTGACCAACTATAACACAGGGATCATAACAGACAAAAACTAAATGAGAACACAGAACTAGGACACAGAGTGCAGAGGAGACTAAACCAAAATAATGAAAACAAGAACTAGGAGAAAATACTAAAACATGAACTAAGGACCAGGACTAAGAACAAAGACTCCAAGAAGACAGACAGAGACGGACATGAGTGCAACACAAATCAAAATACACTATATAACAGATACTGAACACAGGAAATGACCCAAAACACTATGACAGATAGTAAACAGACTACAAATAACATGACTGACTGAAACTAAAAGAACAAAGCAGAACAGACACGCCCACAGTGTGACATCCATGTGGTCATGCATCAGTTACACAATTGATGAACTGTGGTGCTGCTGGTGAGACTGTCTGAGGTGTCTCAGGGTGTGGAACAAACACACTGCAGGTTAAAGATGTCCAGACAGTCATGAACTGTTTTCTTTTATTCTTCATCATGATTCATTTTGACCCAGATTCTGCAAACAGCTGCATGTCCAATCTGACACCACAGCTTCTGACATAGCAAAGTTACCCATAGCTGGGAATTTAATAACGTGGGTAAACAACGCTTACTCATCCACTCGCCCTGCAAACAACTATTTCCTCACGCCAAATCAGGAGGGCCAGCCTGTCGAGGAGCTCCTCAGCCAATCAGCACTCCCCCCTCCTCGCTGCACGCAGCAAACAAAACAGGACAAACCCCGAGGAGGTTCTCATACAGCTCTCTGCAAGCACCCTGCATGCTGCCTGGATCTCAACCTGTGCAGAGTCGACATGATAACGATGAAAAGCTTTGGTGTTTTGATCTGCACGCTGGCAGCCCTGGCAGCACCTGAAGCAGTAAGAACCTTTTTATCTTACTTGTCTGAAATGTTGTTTATTTTCATGAGAATTTCCCAGATGTTTTGTGCTTTTAGGGCTCACTGAGAGAAAGAAGAGGGCTGGCATTTTCCTCATTCTCCTCTTCGTCCTCTTCGGAAAGTTCAGGTGAGAAACTCTGAAGGCTCTCTGACACAGTGCTTTAACATCACTGTCCTGAGCGTGGCGTCTGTCATTTCATGTGGTAAACAGTTGTGTTCTGCCTTAATGGAGGCACCTCTGTCACATCTTTTACTGCTGGTACAAACATATTTTGTTTTTGTGCTGATGGTTTTAATGGGCAACGCTGTGAAATAGGTCACAGGCTTCACTGCAAACCAAACTGGATTCATCTTTATCACATTTTTAATCAAAAGATGCTGCCGTTCTTTTAGCACAACATGGTGACTGCTACAGTGGTGGACTGTACAGAGGAAAAGTGTCTAAATCAGAGAGTGGACGAACATGTGAGGAGTGGGATTCATTCACCAGGAGGCGGCACTTGTCTTCAGATGTCAATGCAGGGAGGCACAACTTCTGCAGGTAGGCTGCCATAACTCCAAACTTTATATGCAGCCTGAAAATATTCAGACAGTTTTGTTGTGGCTTTTTACCTCAGTGGATTTAAAACAATAACTGTGTGGGCGGCTGTAGCTCACGTGACAGAGCATGAAGTTTGTGGTGAACGTGGGGGAAACTTGCATGTAACTTTGGACAAAGAAAGTTTCTCATGTGAATGTGATAAGATTCAACTTTATTGCCAGCTTACCAGTTCAACAAAATCTATAAAAACACAGACGCAAAGCAAAACCTTTTAGCATCTGACAAGAAGAATCAGAATCAGCTTTACTGACCGAGTGTGTGAACACAAGGAATTGGACTGTTTTTTTCTCAACATTACACATGACAGGAAGACAGAAAAAGAGAGCTGAGTTTTCTCAACCAGTTATATTTTTCCTATACAGCTGTTTCTGTTAATTATCGTGTTTCAGCCCATTGTGGAATTTATGTTGGGTTTTTTTATGAATTTACAGCATTCTATCACCCCTGCCTAAAATTGCACAGTACTGATCCTGAAAATGTGGTTTCATAACTTAGTGTTTCTCTATAACATTATATTCATTAGTAAATGCAAAACAAGGCTTTTAAATCCGTCCATCACTTATAGCGTCTTACTTAAGCTGGAGTACAAAGCCAACACAAAGACAAATATATAATTCAAATCTTTTTTTGTACATTTTGATGGATTTGATGTGTTTTCCCCACAGAAACCTTGATGACAGCTGGAGGTATTTGGTGCCTTTTTCCAAAAGAAATGATGGCAATGCTCTGCTGAGGAGTTTTTCCCTTGAGAACAGACAGCGTCCGTGGTGCTATGTTCAGAAAAACCGGCAGCTGATGTGGGAGTATTGTCGCATTCCACGTTGTAGATTTAATTCACGTAAGTTCATTCTCCTTTTAAAGTCCCCCTTGAAAATCGAAACCAGAGTTCCTCCTAATCATGTTGAAACGCTTCGCCTGTGGCCCACTTTTCATGTTTTTTTCCCCTCGCCTGTTTTGTTCATGTTTTCATCCCCCAGCTGCAGAGACGACATGTGGCCAGCGCACCAGAAGAAAGCAGATGAAGATCGTGGGTGGAACAGTTGCCACCGTGGAATCCCACCCGTGGGTTGCTGCCATATTTTGGCGCAGCAAATCCAGGGAGAAGGTTTTCCGCTGCGGGGGGAGTCTGATCTCATCCTGCTGGGTCCTCACAGCTGCCCACTGCTTCCCTGAAGGGTAGGAAGTGAGATCACTTACTGTAGCCACAGCAGGTGTGCAGGAACTAACTGGGCTTTTCTTGTGAATTTGTATTTCAGCTCCCGGACCCAACAGCACCGCTTATCCGTCACCCTGGGGAAAAACGCTCTGAATGAGAGCGACCCGGATGTGGAGCAAGCGTTCAGGGTGGAAGAAGTCATCGTCCATGCAGGGTATGACAACAGTGAGGGGAACTTCAACAATGACATAGGTAAGACGTCTTTAGGTGCTTCAGGACTGGTGATGTAATGTAGACTAATCAAAGCAGTAATTCCTTAATAATTGTTCTGTTCTGCAGCCCTGCTGAAGCTGAAGGCCAAACACGGGAAGTGTGCAGAGGAGAGCAGCTCTGTGAAGACCGTCTGCCTGCCGCCGCCTCAGCAGAGCCTCCTGCCTGGTGTCACCTGTGAGATCGCTGGATATGGAAAGGAGAAACACAGTGAGTGAAGTCCTCTGAATCCCGGTTCAGTCCAGTCCTGGTGGACACCCAACCATTACCGTCACAAGGGTTTGTGATGGTGCGGCAGGGTTGAGCAGGTTGGAGGACCCAAACGCAGGACACACGAAGGCCGACTGATGCAGTTCAGAAATTTGTTAAAGGCAACAAAAAGCGAGCACACTTACAGTCCGAGTGGCTGATAAACAGAGTCCAAAACAAAGTAATCCAACAGAAATCCAAAATCCAACACACCACAAGACTGGGGACACAGGGTACATAGGGCAACAGAGGGTATTCCACACCGAGAGGGTACAGAAGGTACAATAACCCGACAAAGACAGGTATATATACAGGGACTAACGAGCAGGGCAGGAGCAACACAGGTGACAGTGATCAGGGTAAACGAGGCACAGGCAGGGAGAGAGAGAGAGCAGAGGAAAACCGAGAGACTGACATGACAAGCAGACATGGGGCAGAATGAACAACCAACAAGGCCGAAACAAACACACGTTACAAAGTACCAGAACACAAACGAGAAACACTAGAACTAGAACACAGAGCAGACTAAACCAAAATGAATAGTGAAACATGAACTAAGGACCAGGACTAAGAACAAAGATATGGAACTCAAACCCAGAGTCCCCAACAGGCCACACAGACAGGATAATGACAATTAGACCCACATGTAATTCACAATAGGCTACGTGTCATTATACCAAAGTGTTGCCACAAAGTTGGAAGCACAATTTTGTCTAATATATGTCTTCTTGTCTCCATGAAAAGGGAACTAAGGAACCCAAAGTGCGATAAAGTATCTGAGCAGAAGTGTTCAAATACTTTAGACAATGTAAAGTAAATCCTGCAGTTTTACTAAAACAAATTTCACAATTATCAAAAATATCACAAGTAGGAAAAAGTTGTATTTGCACTTATTGATTTGCTGATAAAGGAAAGAAGGAAACAAACAAAAAAAGTGAAACAAAGAAGAAAGACAGAAAGAATACAATTTATAAATTAAGAAAAGGAAGGACAGAATGAGAAAGGAAATTTAACATAACAGATACAAGAAGGACGGGAGAAAAGAAAGGGAGAAAGATGAGGGAGTACAGGAAGGAAAGGAAGAATAAACCAATGTGAAGCAATTAAAGAATGCTGTTTAAAACATGACATCTCCCTCATCTTGTGTTCTAAAGAAAATCTACCATCAAAGCTTCATTAACAAGCTTCGTCGGCTCCGTTCACTGAACAGAGATCATGGCGGTCAAATATGATTTCCCTCCCATTTGACCCTGAGCCTTGTGAAGACCATGAGATGCGGATAAAAGCTTCAAAAAGATTTACATACAGTAAATTGCTCCCAAAGACCGAGACGAACTTCTGTGATAAATTCTGATGTTATGAAAGTCAAATCTGAATCTGACTGGAACCATCAGAATTTACAAACCACAACAAGCTGTACAGTATTTTTCTGGATTTAAAAGCTTTTCTTCTTTCAGGTTTGTGGTATAAGTCTCAGTACCTCAGAGAGGCTGAGGTGAACTTACTGGCTGATTATGTGTGTCGGCGTGAGGACTATTATGGCAACATGATCACCGACAACATGTTTTGTGCCGGTCGTCCTGATTGGAGCCGGGGATGCCTGCGAGGTATTCAGGACAAGTCCAAACTCGATCAGGATTTGCTTGCAGGGACCGGTTTGTTGATTTCATTTAATGCCGCTCGGCTCTTTCCCGCAGGGAGACTCGGGAGGGCCTCTGGTGTGCAAGGTCAACAACAGGTTCTTCCTGTTTGGAGTGATCAGCTGGGGCGATGGCTGCGCAAAGGAGTTGCGGCCCGGCGTTTACACCCGAGTGACCAATTACAACGGCTGGATAGAAGAGAAGACAGGGCTGTCATCCGTCACTGATGGCTCCATGTTCCCTGAGAAGTGACCTGAGGACATGAACTGTTGGTGCTGCTCGTTCTCATTTTCTATTTATCCTTAAAAAAAGTCAAAAAACAACGATGAATGTATCCTACTAACAAGTATTTTTGTGCAGGCTGTATAGTCGAGCTGTTGATGTAGTTGACATTGTCAGTATGCTAACACGGTTCATATGCTGATATGCAGGTATTTGCTCACAGTATTGAATAAATTAGACATTTTACTTCGAACCGAGAATATCAACCTGCTCTCAGGGCGTCCAATAGCAACGCTTTCAGAAAAAGTGACAAAAGGTAGTTAGACACCAAAGGTTCCCTTCAGCGTCTCTGGGGCGTTTCGTACAGATCGGAAGTACTGGCCACCTAGCTACGTTTGTGTTAAATGTGTTAAAGCCCCTCCAGCCAGTTTTAACGGCCATTTTTGGCGAACGTTCTTTCTCAAACAGAGAATGGGGGTGTGGTTAATAGTCGGACGTAATACATTACCATGACAACCAAAAACTGGCCGCCAATGCATTGGTAAAACGGCCGTCAGTAAAATGCATGTTGCAGACTGTAAGGCGGTGTCAGGTGAAAGTGCGACGTGTTTTCTGTCACACAGCACCCACAGACGCCATAGTAAACATACCTGCTGTAAGTTCTAAGCAAATTACATGATTGGTAAGGCTAGCTCACAACGATGTTTATCGGTTTGATGCTCTGACTTAACGAGGCGTGACGGCGTGACAGTGCGCCTGCGCAAGCTTGGAGAATGACGTGTAACTTATGGAATAACTATAGTCATACGTCACCACCCCGTTTTAACAACTAAGCAACTTTGAGCACAAAATTAAGCTATTTGTCAAAAAATATTTGGCGAACTATGTGGGTAATCAACATTATAAGGAAATGACTCAGAAAAATATGAAATATCATAGAAATGTGAAAATACATTTATTTAATAAATATCACAGGGACTAGCTGTTTTGGGAAATTACTCAGCCTTTTAAAAAAAAAATATTTGTGAGGGTTGTTTTAGAGATCCTCAGTAGGAACCAGGGGGGCTTGAGGCTGAGAGTCAGGTGACAGGGTAAAGAAGTCTCACTTAACCATTTTGCAAACATGCATGCTTTGTTTGTTTTTTTGTACCGGATGTAATCTATCACATCAAGTCTGCATTGCTTTTTGTGAATGGTAACAAATACATCCAAACGATCAGACTGTACAACATGTTTTTGAATGGGGTCAGAAATAATTCAAAATGTACATGATTTGTAGTTAATTAGCTAAAACTTCCAATAGCACTGTTCATTTAACCTGTTATTCAATTTCAAATGTAGCTTTGTCTCTGCGGTGTACAGTTCTATGGTATTTGGTACTACTGGCATATTATTTTGAAATATAGGATTTATATATATATTTATTTTTTTAATATATTTTTTCACAACGTTTTTTGCAGAAATGTTTTATGTTCATATTGTTGCATTCGATTAAGAAAATAAACAGTTTTTCTCTTTTTTTTTGGAGTAGACCTGCAGTCTAGTATTGCACTTCCATTAAAATGTAGTAATCTCAACCAAACCGTCACACAGTAGTTTGTAGTAAGTACCCCTACTTCCTGCTACACAACCGTTTATTCATGTTTTATGTCTATGCTGTTTTACACCAGAGATCACATTGAAAAAGGTGTTTTACACACTGAAATTGTCACAAATAAATAAAAACTGACATGTCACTGATGATATTTTGCTGAAAACTTGACACAAGTGATATTATAGCCTTTATATTATTATAGCCTCCTACTATTGGCTGTCTACAATGTTTTATAGCCTGAGCTTTTGCTTTTATAATGTTGTAAAAGTTCCAAAATAACCCAAAGAGCACTGACAGACACAGGCAGACTAATAATTAAATGTTGCACTGAGTCATATAAAGATGCTCTCTCAGGTTATATTCTTTATGCTTTTTAAGCAGAAACTATGCTTTTCTGTCAGCGTCTGTGTGGAATTTATTACCAAAGGCTATCAGATTCAGAGTTTGGTCGAGTTGCCTTGGAGACAAATTTGTACTTTTTTTCACCCAACAAACTGAGGTGTTTTTGCTCTGTGGTTGAGGATGTCTCAAAAGGATGTTTGTGGAGAATAAAAAACATATACGTGATCTGCTGTGGTGGAATGTGTCTTTTTATGTTGTTTTATAAATTCTTGAAGTATTACTGCCTAACTTTTATCTGTTTATCTGATTTTTACTGTTTCATTAAGTCCTATTGTGCATGTTTCTGATAATGAGTTCCTTTATGGACCTACTTCTTAAGCTAATTAATCTATTTAAACCTCCCTTGGACCAGCTGGAAAATGCATATTCACAAAGCTGAAAACAGGCTGTTTCTCTGAGCTCATGAAAAGTTTAAGTTTTAGGAATGTCTCAGGACAGCGACTCTAAAAACATGTGATGATCTTATGGAACATTGATGCATTGCTTTAGAATATAAAGAAGTTAAAATGAGCTTAGCCTTCAACATTTACAACAGTAAAATGCAACAATCACATTAATGCAGCAGTAATATTAATCCAGAAACATCAGATATAAAAGTGAAACACTGACAGGAAACAGAAAGGTAGTATTTGTGGTATTGCTACTTAAGTAAACACTCTGTATACTTCTTACATCACTTGCCTCCTTTTGAATCAGCTTGAAGGACTCCCTCAGACTTCTTCTTTTCTTTGCATTGACTTTTTCTTTACTCAAGTATTAGTATAACTCCATCAGGAACAAAAGAAAACAATGTCTTTAATAATAATTCAGTATCGTCAGATCATCTAGTAATCGAGCCATCACCTGTATCACCTGCCTTGTTTTTGATTTTTACCATTTCAGCCCCATCTTGTTGTCAAATCTAAAGCATCAGGGGAAAAGACAATCGATTCAATTTCTAGCAACAGTGGAGGAAGTACTCAGATACTACAGTGTTATTTTAGAAGTATTATCAGCAAAATGTACTTAAAGTATCAACGGTAAAATTACTCATTATGCAGAATGGCTGTTATAATATCATAGATTATTACATCATCTGAAATGGTCTGCAGTAGAAACATAAAGTAGCGTAAAGTGGAAATTCTCAATTAAAGTACATCAAAATGTATTATTTTAGTAAATGTACTTACACCACTGGTTTCTAGTTCATCAGAAGAAGATGATCAAAGTCAAACAACTCACAAAGAAACATCTCTAGCTCTTTATTAAGTCTAAGTGGGGGAGTTCAGGTTTTTAAAAGCAATGAGTGGAGATTTTTGGCCTCCCTTTAGGCAAACGACTTTCTTACTGTTGAAACAAGTTTGAAGTCCAGACAACACAAAGAGCTGTGTTCCTGAAAATTTTAAATCTCGTAACCAAAACTGCACGTTTGTGTTCTGAAATCCAGATTTTCTGTTTGTGTTCAACGCATATAATCAGCCACATGTTCATTTTTGTAAATAATCCCTCTGCATGCTTCCTTTTACACTGAACACCTGCCCTTTGTGTGTCAGGTTACTATATTTGACCATAAAAGATATTAAATGCTGGTTATTTATTGATAAATGTCTTTTAAATGAATGTGTCAGTAAAGGAGGAAGAATTCAGATCCTTTACTTAATTAAAAGTACTAATACCACACTGTAAAAATACTCTGTTACAAAATACTGCATACTCTATAAAAATGCTGCATTTAAGATGTAAAAAGGGAAAGTACATAAAATTTTGTCATCATCATAAATGTATGTAAAAGCAGGATTTTAGTGCTGAAGTTGTTGAGCTATTTTCAATAGGACTGCAGCTAATGATTATTTTCCTTCTGGATTATTTTCTCAATTTATCAACTTCTTGTTCGGTTTGTAATAATTCTGAAAATATTGAGAAATGCCATCACAAATACCCAGAGCACAAAGTGGCACCTTCTCGCGTCTTGTTTTATCCAACAGAAGCTGCATTTGTACATTTTCATGTATTTTGGGTGTCAAATAATCAGAATTTGTAAAGTAACTACTAACCAAAAGAGACAAATAGATTCCATCGACTGTAGTGGAGTGAAAATGTCTTTGTTTTTCTGCTTGGATTTGACCACAAGATGGTGCTGATGTAGTACAAATTAAAGGAAGGTAACAACACAGGTGACAGCGATGTTGACTTGACTTCTGGATGCTGTAATTATTCTGCAGGGTGTCTCATGTATATTAGGTGGTTTCTAACTTTTTTTAAATTATTCCACGTGTAATCAACCAGGTAGGCCGATTAATGACAGATTCTCATTTGCAACATGGCCAAGATATGGCATAACCATGCAGGTCAACATACAATTACACATTAAATGCAAACGTATACAAAAAACAAAACGCAGTAGAGCGTCTAAATACAATTTGTACAAGTAGAGGTCCATTCAGATATGTAGGCCAGTTTATATGCAAAAGTGCTATTGCAATAATCAAAAGAGAGAATAACATTTGGGCATATCTATGCAAAACAGTATAGTACCAAGCAGCGTTTAGATATGACTACTGTGCAGAGGAAAGTAGATACATCATGAGGCCGGACAGAAACAAGA
Organism: Lepomis macrochirus; assembly: GCA_024633595.2. Taxonomy (NCBI): domain Eukaryota; kingdom Metazoa; phylum Chordata; class Actinopteri; order Centrarchiformes; family Centrarchidae; genus Lepomis; species Lepomis macrochirus. The sequence continues at coordinate 6,070,670 of JALXJV020000023.1, read as the reverse complement.
AGGACGGAAATGTCTTAAAAAACAATGTGCGATTGATAGAGGATTATTATTATTATTATTATTATTATTATTATTATTATTATTATTATTATTATTATTATTATTACACTATAACACGTAAATGACTGCTGCTGGTACCTGATGAAGACAAAAGCTGTTTGAATAAATAAAAAATGTACTGTAAGTACGTGGTCTTCCTTCCCTTAAGAAGGCCATCAGCACACATTTCTAGGGGTTTAATGGGTTCTCACTGATTAGCATATTTAATAAAATAGCACTGCAGGGAGTCGTTGATGCTCGTCGCTGTCTCCTCGTACAGAGAACAAGCAGTTAGGAAACAGAAAAGCACGATAATTTGGGGGTTTCCATTCCGTCTAACTGTGCCGGAGCTGGAAATAAACTTGTTTAATTAGCTGGACTTAATGAATCTGGACTGACTGCAATTAAAACTCTCAACAGAAACAGGATGTTTGTTAAGATCTGTAACTGAAATTAAATTTATTTTGTATCCCTCTGAATACTGCACATACTGCATATCCATATGCTACATTTGTTCGAATAATGTAATATATAATTAAAAACTGGTAACGTGACATACTTTGTAGAAGACAGGGTTCACCTTTGGGTTGGTGTGGATTGGTTGTTACATTTCAACATATCTGGTACTTTCATGGAGCTGAAATTTTGCCAAGATGACAAAAGTATTGATTAGATATTATAGTTTTTCTTTTGATTTGCAGGTGTGATAAAAACACAGCACTAAACGGTGCACCAGCGACTGCAGTGTGTGGAACCGGCTGGACGACTCTGAGAGTGGACGGGAATGTTCCACTCTTCTGTAAGAACATTACAGAACATTACAGTAAACTGTGTGAGAGTTGAGAAGAAATGTGGGTGGAGGGATGGGGGATGACGGGCAACAGAGGTCTCCAACTCGACTCAGACTGAGCTCAGTATTCATTGGCATTGTCGGCATCTTAAACCCATCGGCCACCAGGACGTCCCGTGATTTGTTTTTTAAATGAAGCGTGCTGGATGGCACTATGATGCAATGGTTAGAAATATGCTGCTGCATTACAGACAGGTCTTTATTCCCAATCACATTGAGTGTCTCCTCCTTTCCTCCTACAGTCCAACAACATGCATGCACTGACAATAAGCCTGCAGTGGTGGAAGAAGCCCTTAGACCTTTTACTTAAGTCAAAGTAGCAGCACAACAATGTAAAAGTTCACAAATGTGGCTTAAATACTGCAATTAAAATCCTAGTAAACTCACAGAAGTATCATAGAAATAAAATGTACCCATGTCAGTTATATATATATATATTTTTTAAAATAATTATATTATTGTTATTGTCATTATATTGTATCAGTGTGTTTGTGCATTTACTGTTGCAGCTGGAACTTGTTTCATCTACTTCACATACAGTCAATCTAGTCCAGCGTTTTCCAACCTTTTTGGCTCGTGACTCTTTACACAAAAGCAGCGTTGGGTTCCCTAATAATGTTTCACAAGGCTAAGACTTGTTCCACCAAAGAGACACCTCTAAACTGTTTCAGGCCCAAATATTTAAAATGATCCAACACTTCAAATGAACGGGACAAATTTAGAGAAAGTCATAAAGGAAAAACAGATTAGTGCAGAAGTCTTCCTTTCTCTCCAATTAATCATCTCACAACCCCTCAGATTTATCTTGTGACGCCTTGGAGGAGGCAGGAGCCCTAGGTTGGGAACCACTGGACTAAACTACATAACAGTAAAGTAGTTAGCTCCATCTCGAGCAGCTGCAGCAGTCAAATGCTCCATATTAGTGCATCAGTATTAAAAATCTCATAATGTTGTGTAAAATGGAAATTTTTTCCGCACCAGTATTTTTATTTTGACACTAAAGGTAATTAAGCTCATAATACCACTTTAAGTAGAATTTTAAATACAAGACTTTTACTTGTAACTGAATATTTGTTGAGTAAATACTTAAAGTACTTCTTGCTCCACTCATGACTGAATCTACCAAGCCCGAGGTGGTTTGTTCATTTGTGTGTGCGTCAGCCACTGCAATGAGCTGATGGCCATCATGTTTTCAGTGCCGACAAGCTGGCAGGGGGCATCTTTGAAAAGACACAAGGCGTCAATAAGAAGCTGCACGACCTCATGTGCAAGTAAAGGATTTAACCCACTTTGTGCGCCAGATGCCAACAAGTCAGGCTTGAGGTACAAAGGAGGCATGGTGGACTTCAGGGCCTGCATGTCTGATGAGAGCTCGACTATGATGGGCAGATGAGTCTGTAACGCTGTGGGAATAAAATGTTCAGCACTGGTGTGGAATAAATTGTAAGAACACAGTCGACGCAGATATTCCTGAAAGCCTACGTGCAATTTGTCTGTCATGTCATGTATTGGTGCTTTAAATGATAAAAAAAAAATCCTGTCATGGATGAGCCTTTTTTAATCATCTTTAATTTGTATCATCACACATGATCACAGACGTTTGCAGTAACAGCAGGTAACAAAATTAAAAGTTTTACAACTCGTCAGTAGCATGAATCATAACTCACTTTGGAGTAAAATGATCACAATGAACGAGCAACACACCTGTGATCCCAACAGGTAAGCAGGTGTCCTGTGCTGTATTGGAGGTAAATTTAGTGAATTGAGAAGGATTAAGCACGGCTGGTAACAGCAGTATGAAACTGCACTGTAACACATTTCTTTGGAGTTAACACGTCCTGTGCTGTCGCAGCCTTTACGAGCAACAACACGAGTGAATCAGCAGAAGAAGCTGCCATCAAAAGCATCACCAATAACTCCTGCCTAGATGACCCAAAGTAAGTGCAAGACTTACAAGACAAGATTACATTGTTGAGTATGTAGTTGTGCCTTTATTTTGCACCTTTTCTTTATTGTTTTGCCTTGCAAAAAAAGAGGTTTCTTGGAACGTGGCTACTGCTACAGCCCACCCAATGAAAACAAAGTTGTGCAACCTCCCCAGGTCCAGCGCCGAAGCGTTAGAGAGGCAAAACAACTGCGCTGCAGAAACAATGGCTATAATGTTCTCCATACCCTTTGACATAATAACGTTCACAAGAACTGTCTGGCCTTGGGAATGTATGAGCACGGCAAAGAGTCTGTACAGAGAGATGTGTTACAACAAAGAGCAGCATGGCTTCGTGCAGGAGGAGGCCAAAAGTCTCATGAGGGCAAGCCTCTGGACATCCTGGCTCCCATGCCCTCCTTTGGGAAAGGCTTTGAAGGTGGAGGTGTGGGACAAGATCTTTACTCACTAAGCCGATGATTCATTTTTGACCTGTGTGTAGTGTTGCATATTATGTTTAGCGCTTTGGACACCCCTGCTACTGCGCCATCTGCAATAAAGTCACGAGTCTGATATGATAAAAACTGTGTCCTATTCACCATCACAAGAAAAACTCTTGGCAAAGCTTCAGAGCGGTCTGGCCCAACTTGTGGAGAAAGTTGATGTTTGTCTTAATGAGTCATCCTTGCAATTCATCAGCTTGTATTTTGTTCTTGATTTAAAGCACAAATATAATTTCTACTTCCATGACACATGTTCAAAAAGCCTCCACCAGCAGCGCCTTATAGAAATGACCATGATACAAATAGATTATAAAATAAAATGAAAAATCATTGACATTATTTGGTAAATAATAAGGTAAAAGACAAATTGATTTCCAAGACAATGAGGTCTGGTGTTTCTTTATATTACTAACATATTCCTAAAGATGAAACTTCCCTCCAGCTGCAACAGAAGTTGGCATGTAAATGTCACCACCTAGTGGTCAAAAGTGCAAGATATATTCAGTTTCCAGTGTATTCTGTAAATATACTTAAACCAATGTCTACACTAGCATCATAAATTCAGTTATTCAGTAAGTACATCTTTAAACAAACAAGATAAGACGTATTAATCAGTGAGTTTTTCAGATGTTTGTAGGTAGATTGTTTTCTTTTTACCCTTGGTCAGAGCCAGGCTAGCTGTCTCCCTGTTTCCAGTCTTTATGCTAAGCTAAGCTCACCGTCTGCTGGCTGCACCTTTAACAGACAGATATGAGACAGAGAATGAATCTCCTCATTTAACTCTATTAACAGTGTTAACAGTGTTGGGCAGTAGCGTCGCTACAAGTAGCGCCGTTACTAGTTTAACTACATTTCTCGGTAGCTTGGTGGTAGCGTCGCTATTTTCTGAATCAAATAGCTTTTCAGTAACGAAGCTCTTTTATTGACCGAGTAGCGCGGTAGCTTCCACACACGCTACATTTTCCCAAGCATTTCTGATGGATCAGTCAGTGACACCACCGCCACACACGGACCTGTATGTGCAGCCGACAGAAGCGCTTCCTTGTGATGGTGACATCACGCACCGATCCTTGTGATGATGTTTGCGACTTTGCTGCAGGGGAATAGAGACAAGCGCGAGTGTCTCTCTCTCTCGCTCTTTCTCTGCCATGAATGTTTAGGTTGTTTAGGTTGCAATGTTGCCAGAGCACAAAGTCACATATAAACTATAAAAAATATAGAATTAATTAGTAATTAATTAATTAAATCAATTACTAATGTGATAATTAAGTTGCTTTATACAAACAACAATGGTTCTCCGTTTGTTGCATGAGGAAGTACATTTAGCAGCAATGATCTGGCAGTAAGTAGGAGAGTTTCTGTGTCTGATTTAGCTCTCTTGCACAAACACACTGTTTGGAGCAGGTTTTTAGTCTTTCTTCTATTGCTACTGTGGAATGAAGTTAGTTCAATATAAACTAGGCCTATGTTGTGTGTAAGTGTGTGTATATAAATATTTATATATTAATGACCTAACTATAAACTATTAAAAAATTAAAAGTAGCTTAGATGTAACTAAGCTCGCCTGTTTTCTGTCAGGAGTAAAGCTGGAAAGAGCAGAGAGCTGTCAAAAGGCAGCACAGCAGTAAAGAGTCGTGCAGCAGTTTTGTCAGTTCGTTAAATGTCAATTAAATTTAAGATGGTGAAGACATTAGGTGATCCTTTTGCTGTCTGCCTTTTTCCTAAATTTCTTTTACTACAGCCCTTTGAAGTCAGTTTTGGTTTTTATCTATGAACACAATCTTTCCCAATATTAACCAAGTCGTTTTTGCATCTAACCCTGAGCAAACCTTGGTGGGAGATCACATGACTCATTTTTGTAACGATCAACTTTTAAAATATACAAATAAACTCCCTTTTTGGTGATTTTGTTCGGAGGACTTGTTAAAAATACACTTACATTTAGTCTGAATTTAATGAAATTAGCATTAACATTTCAAAGATCTCATAACTGTAATAATGCATTATGTGTGTTTGTGTCTCCATCTGCGCAGCATCAGTCTGATCCAGAGCACTGCTCATAAAAAACACTGACAACCGTATTGAACCTGTCCTTCAGATACATCTCCAGTGTTTCCAGTGGCATTTGTCTGACGTCATATCCAATGAACTGTTTCTTAGCCGTCTTGTCAACAGGCACGATATCCTCAGTGCTGTTGCGGTCATTGCGACCGATGGCAGCGTATGTGGGAAATGCGGCCCTCAGATTTTCTGGAAGGCTGCGGTTGTAGTTTGGGCAGCAGTAGGCGGACCACATGTACTCGGGCACAGCCACGCGATGATTCTTGAGCCAGTGATCGTCGCTCCGGTAAGGGATGACGCCGGTCACGGTGTAAGCCTCTCCGAGACAGTAGGCCGCCAAGGTTTTGTTGACAGTCTGCTCCAGGAATTCCCAGGGCCCGTCGTTGGAGCCGGCCTTCTGAGGGACCACGTTAGTGAGGGTGAAGGTGGAGGCGCGGTCCTCATGGCTCTGGTGGTGAAGGCTGGGGTTCAGGTGGCCACGGGAGTAAGTGGAATTAATGTAGTCCAGCTCCACCGCCTGGCTTTCCACCACGTTCTGGTCCACAGGGCCCGGAGGGAAGGGGATCATGTTGCCATCCGCTCCTGGGTAGGCTAACTGTTAAGTGGAGGGTGGGAGGGAAACGTGATGTAGTTTTAAAGTTGACTAAACGTCATACAGGCCCTCATGTTTCACTGTGCTTTCACTGACTCACGGGATTTTACACTATCTGATCCAAATTTTTTGGACACCCCTACAGTCTACAGCTATCTGTATTTAGGCATTAAGGTAAATCTGGGGTGGTGATGGCGCTGTGGATAAGATGCTGCCTTTGGTGTGAGAGACCTGGGTTCAATTCCCCCACTGTGACGCATCTACCAATGTGTCCCTGAGCAAGACACTTAACCCCAGTGACGCTCCAGAGGCGTGCGACCTCTGACATAATTAGCAATTGTAAGTCGCTTTGGATAAAAGCGTCAGCTAAATGAATAAAAATTTTAAAAAAAATTTTAAAAAAGGTAAATGCTAAAATCAGCATGCTAACATGCTCACAATGACAATTGCTGTCTTCTCCTCTGGGGACCATGAATGTCTGGACAACAGCTGTCAGCATCTGTCAGTCCTGACCAAAGTGGTGGACCGACCATCCTTGAGCTACACCGCTAGCATGGCTAAACAGTATCAAGGTCGGGAGTCCTAATTACTCCAGAGCCATGTTTCCCAAACTTAGGGTCGGGACCCAAAATGGGTCGGAGGCCAATTTTTATTGGGCTTTATTTTATTATTAATGTGTGATATGTGGAGAAGTGCTCTGTAATGAGGGTTTGGTATTAAAATGAATACATTGGACAGGAATCTGAGAAAGTCCAAACATCCTTCAAGATTCAATTTGTCACAATAACTTGTGTTAATATGTCTTTCCAACTTTAGCATACCTGAAAAAATGATTCATAAATACAGTTTATATACATAGTTTGTTTTGCCCTTTTATCCGTAGTTTGTTAATGTAGATGTATTTTAGTAAATTTGGGTCCCAAGGAGACACCAGATTTATCTTTCGGGTCTTTAGCTGAAAAAACAGCGCCCTAATACAAATTAACTTATTTTTAACTAGGCATCAAATTAGGTAAAATTTTCTTTTTTTTCCGCATGTTTATTAATTTAACTGACTTGAACTGAATAACTTTTCAGTGTCTTTAAAATCTTCAAAGCACTATCAGATTTGTATCTATAATGAAGAAATACAGAATTTATATTCTAATTAAATTCATGTCTGTAAAAAAAAATCTACTTTAAAGCCATAGTTCGGGAAATGAGCTGCAGTAAGTTTGTTGTGTGGGTTTGGCCTGTTAACCACACAGTTCAAATTACATTACATACATTTTTCCTTTGAAGTCTCACCATCAACTGATATTGTGATGCTGGCCAGTGTCTTATTTTTTTATTTATAATATTTTCAACTTAATATATGAATAGTGAATCCAATTTAAAGTATTGTAATGAAACATCATTAAAGTGCTAAGCACTGTAGTGCTGATGTTCACAACTTTGTTGTCAGCTTTGCAATATTAAAGAGCATAAAAGAGAGATCACGTTCTCATCATAATATGGATTTGAGTTGATCTGAGCATTTATGAGGTGGAACTTGTTATTTGGCCGTTATTGTGCATCACAGGTGATGTTGCGTAGTAATTAACTAGTGACTACTAGTCACTTCCAACTGTGAGTAATCTCGTAAGGCTCTGCTTTAAACTTTTTTTGAGTAACTACTGGCTACAGATTAGTTTTCATGGTTAGCCAACGCGTTCTCAAATCTATCAGTCTTTGCACCATGGAGAGCTGACAGATCACGAACACACAAACAAGACGGTGATATATCAGGCTGAGACACTTCTCCTTTAGGGTTCATTTCCTCGTTTTCTTGCTATTTCCTGAAAACACATTTTTGGCTGTGGCTAAGGAGGTAGAGAGGAAGAATAATGTCTCGTCTCAGTGCAAACATGCTGTTTTAGAGCAGCTGAGACAAAGTGAAATAAGTTATGCATAAAAAAACACATCTGAATAAACCAAATAAATTAAATAAATGGCTTCAGTCAATCAAGCTCGCTCACTCTAAACAGCCCACCTTCCACCTTCTTTAATACTCGTTTTCTGGGATTCTCACACTAATATAAATTCACTTTCAAATATAAGAATCAACTAACATAATATTTTAATCTTCTCACCTGTGGCTCAAACTTCCAAGATGCAGAGGGTCTCTTTCCCGCTGGAACAGTGTACAAATAGGCTGAGAACCACGGGGAGCGGCGCGGGCGACTGTACAATGTGGCGAATCGGTACTGGTTGTAATACCGTTGACAGATCGGGGTCCCCGTCAGTCCTTTAGGGGGCCACGACTTATAGAAGACCTGCAGGCACGGAGCGAAATCCCCGACATCAGCTGCACACAGGCACCAGCCTCCAGTGAAGGCCAGGACGGCCAGACAGTAGAAACGTGCCATTTTGATAAATGACAGTGTTGGAGGTGAAATTAATCCGACACGGACTCTCAGAGAAATGCGGCGCGGCATGGATTCAGAGAGAGCGGTTCCCTTTTCGTTAACACATGCCCTGCGCGTGAAAGCAGAAGCAGCTTCAACGTGAGTTTCACTTTTGTTTCTTGGAGGAATGAAATTCACTAAATTAGCCGTGACTGTCACGCTTTTACACTTCCTCTTACACAGGACACCTTGAATTCAGAAGCAATGCAACACAGCATCCTTGTTGGACAAGTTAGGCTACATGAAAACTGTGATCAAATTACTCTTTACAAATATATAAGGAAGACATTGTGGTTTAGCTGGCATGCCCTTCATTTAGATTGCTATTTATTTACTGAATTTCTCATTATAATCACTTATTCTGCTCATTGCTGATAATGAAATTACTGTTATAGGTTAATAATTAATGCGATACTGCCCCTCTTGCAGCTATGTGGTCTGGGATGACCAGTTGTGTCAAGGTATTTCTCTGTATTCAGACCAGTTCACTGACTTTATGACTCCAATCTCGCCACCTAGCTACGCTCTGCTATGTCAAGGATAAACATTAAAATGGTTTTGAACACCAAGCATAAAGACCTCCGTAGTTCAGAGGGAGATTCTCGTGTTGCGTCTTGCTTGTGGTCACAGTCATGGATGTATTATGAGACACGGATGCAGCTGTTTTCATTGAAAAGTCTCTAAAAGCCAACATACAAAACCTGCTCAGCAGACAGACACAGCTAGAGGCTAAAGAACCAGATATTTCCCTCTGGGGTTGTTACAGAGCTAAAAGAGAGAGACTTAAATTCATCTTGTACACAGAAACACGACTCTAGATGAATTATAACGTTGTTCCGTAACTGCTGGATGTGTAATTAAACTGTTTTCTAACAAGTTCAACAAATTAAAAATTGATGATATGTCTTCTGTTCATACAACGCTGTGTTGTAAAACAAGAAATCTACGTTGGACCTTGGACCTTGTGGCGTTCATTACTTGTTTGCGCTGCCTTGTATCTTAGTAAAGCTCAAAATGTGGATTAATCAAGTGCTGAAAAAAGTCGCCAACAAATTAGCTGTGTCCTTCTGTTTGAGGAATGTTTGCTCAAAAGTTCAGTGACCAGCTGTTTCAGGAAATTCACAGACAGAATAGGGAAGTCAGAGAGTACAGAGGGAGAGACGCATTGTTTCAGTCTCTTTGTGGAATTTGATGTGATTTGACCAAGTTTCACACTCAGTGGATAAACCCACTGATGGCCCAGTGTGATGGTTGGCTGTAGTCCCGATAAAACCCTTTAAAATTGCATGAAATACTTTGTGAGAACGACCTAAATGGCCCAAAGAGCCACAGAGTGTGAGAAAAAACACCCACAGTAAGAAATGTAAAGAATTTCCTTACAAGCTCAGCTCATGCCCCTGTCATGTGACCCTTTTCCAGAGGAAAACAAACATCAGCCTTGACTATCGCCGGTTAATCTAACATGGATAATGAATTACAGATGTTGCTGACCTTGTTGTCTATGCTTGCAGCTGTGTCTTTTTTGACACTTGCATTCGAGAAGTTAAAGTCATATACTTGGACCTGGTATGGCCAAATCATAGTTCATGGAGGCTACTTGTTAGCAAACTTTGGCCACTAAAGAGCCAGAAATTTCTGTCAAGAGTTGGCAACGATTTAGCCAGATCGACAGAAACTCAACTCAGAATCAATGTTGATGTTGGCTCTGTGTCTGCTGGATGTGTACATTACCAACTGCTTGCTAACACGTTAGCACTGTCAACTTTATGGGGCGCTAAAATGCCCCTGTTGTGTTTTCTGCTGGTGTGCCAGAAATACCACCTTGAACAAAAAAAAAGGAGAACTTGGAACTTGCCTTTGCTGCTCCATATTTTATACAATGAGTTCACTGTGCAGGTCACAGCAGAGTTTCTCCACAAAAAAAATGTTTTTTAAATATTGTGTTGCTGCACTGTGTGTGTCGGGACTGGGAGGTGGGGATCTGAGGTGGTGCCGCTCTCCTCCCTGACTGTGAATGCAGCACAGAGAGAGAGTGGGCTCTTTGGGAAAACCTTTCCTCTCCTCCCCTTCAAACTACAGCCATAAATCCCCCTTCCCCATCCCCCTCTCTTCCTTATGTAATGCAATAATCGGGTTCAGAGTTTGGATTCTTGTCCATTCAGAGGCTCGGCTCCACTTGTCCAGAAAAGGCTTACAGAACATTTCTCCACTGTTTCAGTGATTTAAGGTAGGTTACAACATTTTTTTTTCTTCCTTTACAGCAGTAATGGATAGGAAGTTACTCTATTTTGCTGACACCAAGTTGTGCAGGACTCCAAATAAATCAATTTTCATCTGTGACATGTTGCCAAGAGTGCGTGGACGTGGGCAAGTTACTTCAGCACGTTGTGAATGGAAACCCTGCTAAGTATGTTTAGCCTGTTAGCAGGTCCCTGCTGTACGAGGATGATGAGATTAGAGACCAGGCATTAGTCCCTCCATGCGTTCCACTGGACTTTAATCTGTTAAACCAACTTTTCAGGCACTCTGGGTGTCCGTGTAGTAATTTCCCCCGTGGTTTTATTTGTAAATCCTTGTCACAAGTTTGCAGCTAAAACCATCTGGTAACGGTTTCCGATGCACAAAAACCCAGAACAACATCTTTTTGTAATTAAGAATAAGAACAGTGGTGGTGGAAGTACTCGGATCCTTTAGTGTCGCTCACACAAAGCATGTAAGTATAATCAGGAACATGTACTTTGATTATCAAAAGCACTGATGAAGATGAAAATGTCCCCTTTGGCTGTTATATTATTATATAATATATCATTAGGTTATTGTTATTTATTAATGTAAAAGCAGCATTTTACTGCTGGAGTTGGTTGGAGCTCATTTTAAACTTCTCTATTTTATAAAGGACTGCAAAGAATGATTATTTTAATTACAGATTAATCTGATGATTATTTTCTCAAGTAATCCATTTGATTGATGGTTTGGTTATAAAAGTTTATAAAAATAATTAATTACAACAACCACAAATGCAATGCCAACTGACCTTATGTACACAGTCAGCATATGCCAAATACGTTTATAGAAGGTGTGTTAAATTTTCTCACATGTTGCAAGTAATGCATGTCAAATCTGTTGCCTTTTCACGCAGCGATTTGGTGGACATGTAGTGCATCTGATCTTCTCACACGCCTGGTCCTTGCTGCCAACATTTGTGCACATAAGTCAGTGGAACTACACCATTTGCTTAATATTTTCTCCGGTTCGGCTGTTAAAAAGCAGAAGACAGGCTCTCTGTGCATACAACCGCCACCTTTGGCTATACAGGCTTTCCCCATAAAATTCTATTCAGGATTCTTTAAATGGCGTGTCTCTGCCCTTAAACAGTCTCTGGGAGTATTTTATAAGCTCTTCACGGTCTGGGTGACAGAATCTTGATTGACTGATTGATTTTTAAAGTGCAATCTTTCAAGCAGCTCAACTCAACTTCTGAAAAAAAGATATTTTTGGGGTGACAGACTATGCTGTTTCACTAGTCTTGAAATGGTTTACAAAACTGCAGTATATAAACTAAAACTGTAATTACAGCTTGCTGCAGTATCCAGATCAACGGTATAAGGCTAGAGGGTGTTGTATATTATAAAGCCCCTTGAAGCAAATTTGTGATTAGGGATATTGGGCTACCTAAATAAAATTGACATTGTAATAATTGAACAGACTATAAATGCCCAGCTTGTTGGATACTTTTGTCAGTCGAGAGAATCAACACATCGACTCGTCATAGTAGGTTATTACTGAAAAATATGTAATTGCTCACATCAAACTTGTTTGTTTTATTTTGCTCAGAGTTAATCCATGGGGAGCGTCCCAGGAATATCACTTCTGCTTCTGGTGGTGAGCGTGTCCCTCCTGACAGGCCCCACCGTCCAGGGTGGAAAGATTCTGGTGTTCCCGGTGGATGGCAGCCACTGGGTCAACATGAACCTGCTGATCCAGAGCCTCCACGACAAGGGCCATGAGGTCACTGTGGTCCGCACAGCCACAAGCTGGTACATCAAAGAAAACGCGCCACATTACCGCTCCATCACTATCACCCTGCCAGAAGCCATCGTCATAGAGGAGCAGGACTTCTTTGTGACCTTCCTTGCCAAGATGCTGGCCATTCAGAAAGAGGGGGGGTCTCCTATGGGCTTAGCAAACTTCTACTGGGAAATGCTCGGTACGCTGTCAAAAATCCACCAACAGGCCAGCCTGCTGGGGGTACAAATGTTTGAGAACAAGACTCTAATGCAGAGCATTCGTGACTCTCAGTTTGACGTGGTTCTTCTGGATCCGGGATTGCCAGTGGGAGTTCTAGTGGCTCATGAACTTAAGCTGCCAACTGTTTTTAACGTGAGGTGGATCACCAGCGGAGAAGGGCATTTCGTGGTAGCTCCATCTCCATCATCCTATGTTCCAACTTCAGGATATGCAGCGTCGGATAAGATGACCTTTGTGGAAAGGGTCAAGAACATGTTGCACTATGTCCTCAACACATGCATTGACAAGTTTATAGTGTGTCCTCACTATGATAGACTGGTAGAGAGATATTTTGGTCCAGATGTGAATTTCTATCACCTTCTACAAGGAGCAGACATCTGGCTCATGAGGGTGGACTTTGTTTTTGAATTCCCTAGACCCACCATGCCAAACATCGTCTACATTGGAGGTTTTCAGTGTAAGCCTTCTAAGCCTTTATCATCAGAGCTGCAGGAGTTTGTCCAAAGTTCAGGAGAGCATGGGTTCATCTTGATGTCCCTCGGCACACTGGTCAAAGGCCTACCTAAAGAAATCACTTCCGAAATCGCAGCTGCTTTTGCGCAAATTCCTCAAAAGGTGATTTGGAGGCATGTTGGTGAGCCCCCCGACAATTTGGGCAACAACACCCTACTGGTAAAATGGATGCCACAGAACGACCTCCTGGGCCACCCAAAGATTAAAGCCTTTGTGGCCCACGGTGGTACTAATGGGATCTACGAGTCCATCTACCATGGAGTGCCGATGGTAGGCATACCCCTTCTGTTTGACCAGTTTGAGAATGTTTTGAGAATGGAGGCTCGTGGAGCGGCTAAGGTGGTGCAAGCGACCAAACTCACTCGCCAGAACTTTCTGGAAGCAATACAGGAAGTTCTTCATAATCCTTCCTACAGAAATAACATGAAGCGTCCCTCGGCTCTCCATCGGGACAAACCAATGCATCCTCTGGACACGGCAGTTTACTGGATTGAGTTTGTTATGAGGCACAAAGGAGCGTCACATTTACGCACCGAGTCTTACAAGATGCCCTGGTATGCTTATTATTCTGTGGATGTTGTATGTTTTTTGTTAGCAGTCCTGTTGACGATTACAGCCATTGTAGTGGGATCGATACGATTCCTTTGCTTTAAATTGTGCAGGAGGAGAAAACCCAAGCAGGAGTAGTGACTGACTCCTCACATCAGGTTAGCGTTCATTAAAATAATAACTTGAATTCTATAGCGCCGTTGCTTTAGGGATGATGATGTTTGTCTGTTCTGGACTGAAATATCTCACTATTGAAGTGACATTCATTTTTGCACAGACATTCATTCATTCACTCTAAATAACTGTTTTTGGTAAACCATGTGGATGACAATTTTTGGTTTTGCGTAACATGTCTCTGTAACTATTGGATGGATTTGTCTATTAGGGTAATCCGTAATTATTTTGATCTCCCGACTTTTCCTCTAGCGCCATCAGCAGGTCAAAGTTTTCACTTCTCCAGTAAAATATCAACAAGATAGTTTGGCACCAAATTTTATGCAAAGATTCATGGATCCTAGACAATGAATCCTAATGACTTTGGTGATCCATTGACTTTTGTCCTGTGAGTTTGACATTTCTGGTTTTGAGTGAAATGTCTTAACAACTAAGTACAGCAGATATTCATGGCAGTCTCATGATGTTTTGTAATAAAAATTGGCGATCCCTTAAAGATACAATGCAGGAGATATGGCCAGATTCTAAAAATGAACTAACATTGTCAACAGAATGTGAAAAAGTGACAGTTCTGATGTCAAAAACATCTATGTATTGTGTTAAAGAGATATCTACTGAAATGCTAAAGCTAATAAGCTAGCTCCAGCCCATTCTTTGTTGTGATACGACTTTTTCCTGTGATGAGCATGTGGCCAGGAATTACAGATTGTGCCTTTAACATTTCATCTAGCTGGGTTTATGACCAAATACCTACAAAACTAATGACACTGCCCTCAGCCTCAGCTGTACTGTAGTGCTAATCGGCCATTGTTAGCATGCTATCACGCTAAATTTATATGGTGAACATGGAAAAAATTGTACTAGCTTAATTTTACCATTGTCAAAGTGAGCATGCTGACATTAACGATTTAGCTCTCAGTCACATTAAAGATTTACGTCTGCAGTAGGAACCAATGGACTTGAGGCTCGAGTGACAGGGTAGGAAAGTCGGAAAGTACCGAGAGACGAACGCACACATTGCGGGTTTTGGTCTTTTGTCTGCATTTGTTTATAGTAATGAAAACCATGCTGCCTCATCCTTTAACTGGACACACACACAAAGAAAATGTAACTGAGCTGCCTTATTTCCTGTATTTTTAAATAAGGGTCAATTCAAAATGAAAGCTGCAACTTTATGTTGTGTATTGTCACTTGAAGAAAGAAAATGCAGTCTGTTATATCTATTCACATTTATACTTGAAAATTTGAAATAAAGAAGAAAAGAAACTAATGCTTGGCAGTTTGTTTTGAAAGAAAACATCAACATGTTAACAAGTCCGACTTCAATACATTACGATACAGCAATTTAATAAATCAGGGATATAATCCTATGATTGACAAAGTACAGACAAGTATTGCTTTAAATGACAGTATTACTGCTATATGTATGATATGAAACGAAAATAAAAAATGTTCTTGGATGATCTAAACATTCTTTTCACAGATCCATCTATAAGGTATCTCACAGGAGCCATCCATCCAGGACTTGAGTGCAGTTTCACTGGTGTCTATGTGTCCACAGTCCTCTCCCAGAGGGTCTTCTAGCTTCCAGTCATCAGGCTCAGTCCCCATTCCTGGTCTGCTCAGCCAAAACCTGGAGAAAACGTGGGAGCTGCTGTGTTACATAATCCTCACGCTGTCTCATTTCATGCAGTGTTATGAAAGCAGATGAATTCTCTTTGGTGCAGATATCCCTCTTAGAGTTTGTAAAAATATTTCATATACAGGGTTACAAAGTGGTTTACAGGAGAAACCCTGCAGATTAAAGCCAAAAACAACAATAATAACAACTGAGGGATTTTAAACATCAACACAGGGGGAGGATAAAATTACTGTAATGGTCAACTCAATGATCGCTTTAATATCTATACTGTGCTATGTCACAGAGCTCTTTCTTTTCTTCTGCCTTGTGTCATATGTTGTCTCCAAACCTTTACAGCTCTTCAGCTGTCTCTTAAGCTTGTGAATTTGGCGGTGCACGGGCTTAAATCATTGGTTGATGGCCTGTATGCCCACATTTATGGCATCGTATTGGCTACAAGTACCACTGTGGTCTTTGGCCGAGATCCATGTGGTCCCTCTCAGAGGACTCAAAAGCAGTGCTGGTCGCTACTAATTTTTTGCTCTCTTAAAGTTCGTCAGTCTCTGTCTCTGTTTACCACGTAAATACAGCACTAAGCTGTATTGTCAGTGTGGAAGAGAGTAGTGCGAGAGTGGTGTCTGTCTCCTTGAGGCTTAAATATGTTTCACATAGAAAGTTCATGGGACAGATTGTGAAATCACTTCTTGTTGCACAATGCTGACAGTGCAGTGCTGTATGTAACCAATAAGCTACCCTTGGAACAATGAACTCAGGTTTTATGGTGCACTCATTTGATTTTTTGTTGTTTTTGTCATGTTTTTCTCTTTTAAACCATGTTAGAGTTATAACATAGCAACTGAGAGAGTACAGAAATGTGTATAAAGCAGACCTGGACTGAATTAATCTGTTTTTTGAGAGTCGGCTGGGGCTGGTACGTCCTTACAAACACTGGTAGATAAAAACAACCCTATCAATAATGACAACTCCCCAACCAAGCAGATACTTTAGGAGGCATTCTGGTGTCAGACCCAGTGACTGCTGTAAGAGATTGGCTTGTTGGTCTTGTGATTCTCGTGTGAGAGGTCCTGGCTTCTGCCACAACAAGCATAACTTCACGTACTTCAAATATCTTTAACACTTATGTCAAACTAACTCATTAACAATGATACACTAATCATGCAAAAGGTAAAAATGACTGCGGCACTAAGTCATGTTCTTCTCTTGCTTTTCACTGGAAAATGTGTGCAGAAACAGAAGTGTCTTAAGTAAATTTAGCATTTAGTTTGGTGAGATTTTCTTGACAGCGTGTCATGACCCCGGTAATAGTTTTGGGACATAACTAAATGAAGTAAATGTAACATTTTGTTTCTGAGAGTGTAAGCAAGTTAAAAACTGTAATTTTGAGTTACTTAACAGTCTGACTTAGTTTGTGCAAAAATTTTAATTATTTTAAAAGAAGAAAGTTATCTGAATGAAAACAAAATTAACAAGTCGAGTTCTTAAAGTGTCAGATCTAAAGATAAAAAAATGAGTAAACTTTTTTTTTGTTTCTACAATATACTTAATGCAGCATGAATAATAATAACTTATTCACTTCTATAGTGGAAAATAAAAATAAACATATTGGATAGACAGTGAATTTAAAGTCATTTCAGCTACACAGTTATCCTCTGCAGTAACCACATAAAAATGCTTAGAAAGATTTTATATGAAGAAACTTCTTGAGCTTGACGGTGATTGGTGACAGTTTTTTAAAAAGTGTCTTAGGCCTACTTTATATTTCTGTAATGGTAGAGAAAACCTTGTAGTGTCAAACTATACTGTTGTCAAAAGAGTCAATGAAATCAGCATGAGAAGCATTTCTGTTGTAAGTATTATCACAGTGTCCTTGTACTTTGACTTACTGTACATCTGAAGACACTGAGCTGCCGTCCACCCAGAACCATTCACCCTCCTCCTCTGCGTCTGTCATACCGATCCACAGCCTGCTGCCGCTCGAGTCCAGAGCCCGGCCACTTTCAAAAGCAAAGTTCTTAAAAAGAGAAAGATGATTCAAATTATATGCTGCCTGGAAACCTTTGGGTGTCCTACAACTGCTGCATGTTGTCTTCTTTTTGTCCTCCTACCTGTTCTGGCTCACTGTTAATGATGAGCAGGTCGCCCCCTTGTGTCTGACACCAGGCTCTGCTGGAGCGCCAGGTGAGCCTGCGAGAGGAGAAGTAGTAGCACTTGGCCTCAAACAGTTTCCAGCTGTCGGGACACTTTTTACAAACACGTTCTGTGAAAAAAGAAAAGAAAAAAAATATTTATTTTGACTCAATACCACACACACACCATCCTGCTGCCTTTAAATACTAGCGCATCAAATGGGTATTAATCCGCTGCTCAAAATAGTCCCAAACAACATCACTCTTTCCTCCTTTGAAGAAAAATATTTCTGGGGTTTTAAAAGATGTACTGCCTCTGTAGGAATCTAATGGGCTTGGAGAAGTCAAAACGTATTGGAAAACAGCTGGTTTTGGTCTTTTCTCGTGATTTATTGTCAGTAATTATAGCAGCTATAAAGCTGCTCTCCATCACTGGCTAAATGTGCCACCACATGGTGAATTAATTTGCTAAAGAACACTGTGGGGAAGAACTGCGTATGTACCTTTCGTCTTGTGACTAACCACGGGGCAGTAGAGGTCCAGGGATGTGTAGGCCTCCTTCATTGAATGCATGTCCGCCACTGTTCGGTCCATTTCGTCTCTCCTGCTTTCCTCACACGCTGCTGCGTCCTTCCTCCCGTTCAGCAACATGGCGCTCAGGTTCCGGTTTTGCTCTTGAAGCTCTGTCACTCTCTCCTGGAGCTGCATGTTTTGTTTTGACGCCTTCTCGCGGCCGTCGTTGAGCAGATCTCTGATCTTCTCACTCAGATTTTTAATTTCTCCCTGACACTTTTCGTTCTTTCCCAGAAGTTCTCTGTTCTTTTCGTCCGCTTGAAAAAGCACATCCCTCAGAAGGCTGCTCGTCTCAGAGAGTCGTCGCTGCTCCTCCTCTCGCTGAGCGTTGGCGTCGACCAGATATTTGACAGTCTGAGACATGTTCAGCTTCTTTTCCTCCTGCTCAGATGTGTACCGGGCCAACCGCTCATGCTCTTGTGTGAGCTGTAAGTTTGTAGAAGTTAGATTCACAATTTTCTCCATCAACTCTGTGTTTTCCAAGCTCAAAGCCAGATTAACAGACATCAGTTCGGCTGAATGCCTGTTGAGAAATTCGGCCTGTTCAGGCAGCCGGGCGCTGTGCTCCTTCAAGATTTCATTGTCTCCTTTCAGGCCGAGGTAGCTGTCACTGATGTTCTGGTACTCAAAGAGGAGACTTTTCCATCTGTCTGACTCATTGTTATCTGAAAGTTAAAGACAAAGATTCATTACTTTTGTTGTAACAAAGGACAACACAGCATGCTTCTGAATGCAACTCCAGCACAGATAACTTCAAAAAGACACATTGCACATTGCAGAGTTAACCCCTGAGTTAGAATTATACTTTCTGAGAGTGAGATGAGAAGATTAACAGGCCATGGTAAGCTTAGCTTAGCATGAAACAGCTAAAATATGCATCTCACAACACCTCAACATTTTGAAAAATATTCTTTGCTTTGCCAAGAGTTAGATGACAAGAACACCACTCTCATGTTTCCTTCTGGTTGTCATCATCTTGAGATTGCTAGATAACCAGTGGAGACTCCAGGGAGTCACTAAGAAATAGTTTAGCATGTAGCCTAGCCCAAAAAATAATTCTTGTTTTTGTATTTCTCCGTATGCACACATTAAACAAATGAGATATAACATGTTAATCAGGGAACCTTTAAAGAACAGCTTTAACAGCTTTAAAGGACACCTATTGTGCTTTTCTACATTTTATGACTTATCTACAACGTTATAATGTTGGATGTTCATGTTAAACATGGCCAAAGTTTCAAAAAAAGGTTAAAGCATTTATAAGAAATCACTGTGAGCAATAACCTTTTCCTCCTGTTCTGAACGCTCTGTTTTCAACTGCTTTTTCTACCAAAGGCTCCTTTCTACGTAATACGAGCCAGACAGAGCCGGTGTTCCATATATGGTCATGTGCTCCAGAACTAAGGCAACGCTCAGTCTGCCTGTTCCGCCCAGCAACAACAACAGCCTGGTAACATGCTTCAGGTCTTGGCCAATCAGAAGACAGTGGGCTTTGAGGGGGGGGCTTTAAAGAGACAGGAGCATCCACAGACAGTTTCAGACAGAGGCTGAAATGAAGGCCGACATTTAGAATCAGTATAAGAAAAAAACATTTTTTCAACTTTGAATCGTGCAAAGCTGCCATACAGGAGTCACAGAACTACAATATAGGATTGGAAAAGCAGTATAATAGGTCTCCTTTAAACAACTTTGCTGTTTTGGTTCACTATCATCGGTCTCATGCCGTTGTTTTCGGCTGGAGCTGGGAGCTGTTTACAGAGAGGAAGCTGAAAGCTAAAAAGCCAGATATTTCCCTCATAAGTTGGTAGAGACCGAAAGAGAACTAAAAGAGGGTGAATATGAAGCAGCTGTTTGCCGTATTAACCTAAAAGGTGATAATACGGTGTCACAATATGTTTGTGACTTGTTTACGCTGCCCCCAAGTGGCCAAAAAAAGATAAACCCCAGTTTAAATGTGTTTTACGTGTTTGTAGGCTAACCACGTCCTTACTCCCACTCTATAATTATTGCACAGAAATGAGAAGGACATCAAACTTCTCTTCTCACTCTCGAAAAGAAAGAACCTACTTCCCAAAACGTTGAACTATTTCAGCATTTCATCTTTGACCAGTTGCCATCAACTTTTTAAACTTCTGTTTTATGGTCGCTCATTTGGGCTAATTCCCACTTTCAACTCCCCATAAATAATTTGTACTTACACATGACTGAAAGTGCTACACAGGTCACAAGCAGCAACAAGCAGAGCGTTGAGAGACCGGCCACGGGACAGATTTGAAGACAGGTCACTTTTTTACTGGTACCAAGGCAGTCTGAAGCTAAAACAAAGGTATTCATTAATATTAATATTATAATATTGTTTAATGACAATATTATATCGTGTTAGTATTTGTGACAGGAGTACAGTTTGCTGTATATTACCAATGTGCTGGGTTAATCTTTGCTGAAAAGTTTTATCATAAACATAGGTTTGGGTTTTAAAGTATCTGTTTTTCTGTTTAAGATAAGATACACTATATCCTCTTATCAAGAAACTGATTTACCCATTCTCAGTTGAATTATTCTTGATTATTTTTTGAGTGATGTGCAAAGTTACTTATTTCAAGATAAAGAAATTTATTTATAGAGACAAATAAATGGAAAAACAAATTGAACAATTTTACTGAACATTTAAATTGTTTAAGGGATTTAATTATAGGTCAAAAGTACTAATATAAGATGGAAAGTGTTGCTGAGAGTTGCTTTAAGTATGCAAGGTTGAATCCGAATTTCACAGGGTAATTATTTTCAATGCAGTTAGATCTGAAGGTAACACATTGGACATTATACAAACATTGTATAAATGGTTTATAACACACCATAATGTATGAAGACATATTATATATTATGCTATATTATCATTCATTATATGTTTATACAGCAGTGTCCATTTACAAGAGTTATAATTATCAAATTAATTAAATTATTAAATGTTTATAAACTGCTTCTAAATGCTAAGTAGCAAGTATAGTGTTGCCTGTAGTTAAGGTATGCTTACATGTTTCCTGTTCCTGCTTGGCTGACGTCAGTGAGATTGAGTTGGAGGTTGGATTATTAACCCTGGGGAGCCACTGATGACCAACCATTTTACTTGCACAGAGTATTTAGAGACGCAGAGCAACAGGAAAGCTGTTTAAAAAAAAAAGGATGCATTATGTCAAAGTTACATTTGGATCTGAGGTGTGGAGGTTTTGTTCATCTGAACTACAAAGACACATCAGAAAACATAAATGCCGTACTTGTTCTAAATCTACCCACACATCTTCCGACAGACATTAAAACATAGACAGATTTGAAAACCCCCATCTTTTAAAGGCACAACAAGTGTTTCTGTGGTTTTCCTGTTATGTATCATCGTGTCTTTAGCACTGTCTATGCTGCTGTCTGATTTAGCTTTACACTATATACAAACATAAGTTGAGAGAAAATGTTCCTATTCATATTTACACAGTGGTAGAAAGTACCTCTACTTAGTACAATTTTGACGCATTTTTATGCTTCTTTATAGTCCACTTAAATATAAAATATTGTGCTTTTTACGTCACTAACATGTATTTATGAGCTACAACATTAAAATGCAGCTGACATGTTAGTGGTGCACTGTGATATTACAATAATAATAATCCTATTTAATGTAATCTATTGCATAAAATCTAACAATACAACTAGTGGTGGAACGTAACTGAACGCATTTGATGTACAATTAGGTAAGTGAGTGTTTCCATTTTATGACACTTTATATATCAAAGGGAGGTGTTGTCCTTATAATCTCCTACATTTATGTAAGAGAGTATAACTTTATTAGTTAACAGATCAAGACGATTAGAAGATTTACACACAGTTCCTACAGTGTGTGTTTTCCACATATGTGACCAGCTTGAAATATATGATGCATTGTTGAAGTAAACCTTAATGCATTACAAATAATGATCCAGTGCAGTAGGCCGATGTACCACTCAGGGGCTAATCTGTTGCCCCATGAGTAGTTTATTGCTACTATACTTAAGAAAGAGATCCAAATACTTCCTCCGTCACTGTATTTACAGCACAGATAGAAACAATATCAGTTGAAATTGGCTTACCTGAGTTAATGTCACTCCCAGTCTGACGTCTGTAAGATACACAGTAAGTCCTGTCCTGAGTGACGTCTGATAGAAGCAGCAGAAGTGACTGAAAGTCTTTGTGAAGCTACAACTCCTTTATAGCCTTCTCACCCTTTGTGCTTTTACTTCTAATAGGTGGAGATACTCTAAATAATGGCCAGGCCTGTTTGATTTGACCTTATCTCTCACTCAACAATAGTCACTGAGGGTCCAGCTGCACGCCATTGTTTGGCTTTTAAACAATTCACAGAGTTTTGTACTTAAAATTAATGATTTCTTTGTGATGACCCTTTAAATGTTGTGATACATTCAAGAACCCAGCAATTAAATAAATAAAAAGCGACAAACAAATGATTCATTTATTGAATCAGCGATCATTTTCTTTTACCTAATTTCAACCAGTAGGTGGCAATGTGACCTTTTTGCACGATACGGTCTGCTGCTGGCTCGAAGTGGCACCTATCCTGTATTTCATGTGATTTGTTTTTCATATTTTCTTCTAATGGAAATTAATTGACATTTTTATCTTTTCAGGTCTCAAATAAAAGTCTTCAAAATAAACAAGAATAAAAAAAAGCATTCTTTTGGCTGAACTGGTCACACATCACACAGATACAGTGCGGGTCGCATAAGGACACTGCTTGACTCCACATCTGGTGGGGCGACTGAAACCAGAGTGGAGGCTGTTATAGCAGCAGATTAATGCCCACGGTTTTGGGATTAAATGTTTAAATACCACATATGGGTGTAAAGTTTGGCCATGCAGTGCATCTTAAGAATCTCATAGGACACGCATTTAACTTCGGGGGTGAAAAGAAATTCCCGTGAGCACTAGTGGTTTCCATTTTTCTTTATCTGAAAGCACCTTCCTGAATGTTTATTACATTTAATGGTGTTTTAGTGATGCAGTAAAGGCCAAACATGCTGCTACCAGCGGGACGTCTAGTAACAACAGTCTGTGCAACAGAGGCTGAAAGATAAGAAAGACAATGCTCTTTCTCTGCTGGGAGACTCTCCCCTGAGAAGCTGCAGGGGTCTGCTCTGAACAAACATGCAGCCACTGATATGTGTGAGAAAGGAAACGCAGACCAGCATTAGCTTAACAGCCTCTGTCTCCTCTCTGTGGAACACCACATACTGTATGGTTAGTTAGTCCTGTAGTTCATGGCTACTTTTTCATCTAAGATAGCACATCGAGCTTCGTCTGGTAATTATTGGCCTGCATTACCCATAAGAAAGCACATAAAAATGGAAACATTAAAACTTTCTTTTGAGCTTTTGAGCTGTGCATGATTGTACTCACTGTAAAGCTGGCACACACAGGAAAAAACATGTGGTCAACCAGAAACTGGAGGGCACTGGGTGGTGTAGGTGTAAATAAGGAAATTATGGTTTAACTTTGAATTGACCTGGTGTATATTGCAGTGCATACAGAGGACAAACAGAGACGGTGTCAGTGATACTATGTGTTAATGATCCATCCTCTTCTTATCTTCAGGATCGTGAACACCCCATCATGACCCAACAACATCACAGGGCCTTTATCGCAGCTGATTAGCCTTTAAATTCCAAACCTGTGAGGACTCTCGTTGAGTATTCGCTAACCTCTAACCTAAACCGAAGTCTAACCTTAACCTTGAAACCAAGCCCTAACCCCCAAACTCATACCAAACAATAATTCCCCTCGAGGAAGTGAGGACTGACAAAAGAGTCATTTCCTCACTCTCAAAATCTGAAACTCAAGCTGGTCCTCACAAAGATGGCACACAGATGCCTAGACACACAGTAATACCAAGAACGACACCGTCTGTTTCTTAGAAATGTCACACTGTCATCTCAGGAAAACACAATCCATAATGCGTTTTGTTTTGTTTTGTTTTTTGTATGCACTTCTTACTCACCATGTGTGCAGCTGCTTGCAGCTTTGCGTGGTTTAGTTTCGTTTTGATCTAATGCTCCACACTCCTGGCGGTGTGTGAGTGAAAATACTGAATCTGTCTGGAAAGAATCCATTAAATTATGCACGTACCGAGTCAGGCTGATACACACGTTTGTGTTTAATACTTAAAAGAGTAAATGTACAAAACTAAAAAGAGATTTCAAACATCTTCTATAGTAGTTTTAGTGCTGTGTAGTTAGTATCAGACCACCAAACATGCTGTATCAGTGTCACATACTCTACGTTGTAAAATCAACACAATACACACAAAATAATTTAAACTTTATTCACTGAAAATTCACAATATCATACATTTACATATACAGGTGTTTCAGTGAGGTGATCTGCCCAATGTGTGCCTTTGTACAGTAAATATAAATCATAAAGTTTTAGGATATTTCTTCCTGTTTTGGCTCTAAGTTCTGATTTAGTGTCATATCCTTCGGACCCCTACAAACATTAATGCCTCAGCACATAATGATTTTTAAGACAACAGTGCGCCTCCAACTTTGTGACAACAGTCTGTGTTTGTCTCTTTCCTGTTCCAACATGACACAAAGCCAGTTTTTACAAAGAAAAACTGTGGAAGAACTTGACTCGTCTGCATCCAACACCTTTAGGAGAAACCAACTGACGGTGGATTAAAAGCAAAATCAGGAGGAAAGACTTTTCAGAAGAGTCGAGGAGGCTGTCGATCACGCAGTGCACCAAGTAACGATGTCTGTGGGTCAAACAATGTGACACCGAACATTTAATAAGGTCACTTCTTAATGTAAAGTTCTTTCCTCTTCATAAGATTTCTACTGTTTATCCGTGTGCAAGACATCTTCTTGGATGAATTGCCCCCATTTGTATTTTGTACAAATAGAAAAAACGTGATAAATTGTTGTAAATATATAGGTGCATTTTGTTTCCTTCCAATAGAGCCAGCTAGCTGTTTCCTCTCTCTTTCCAGTCTTCGTGCAAAGCTAACCCACAGCGTGGAATCGACGTCGTCATCTCTCTACCAGAAAGTGAAAATGCATCTTTCCCAAAATATCCAAAACTATTCCTTTAATACACAGTGTAACACATATTGAAAACAGATATGGTTGCTGTGTCCTCACTTCATAACTTCATAAGTTAAAGCTGATTCTGATTACTCACCTTTAACTTTCCCATTAAACTGGATTATTAAATGTTTCTTTTTTTTTTTACAGCAGTTTGGGGGCATATTCTCATAAATAAAATGCCTGTTTGACACGACTCATTTTTGGACGTTGATTTTCCAAACCATCAGATAAACCAGTAAGGGGAGGAGGCTCACAGGGATGAGGGTGAGGGCGATCACCACACTGTGAGGAGCGTCCACATGCGGAGACTCCTCCTCGGAACAGTTCTGGAAGTACTGAGAGTGGATGTCGATGAAGAAGTCTTGAATGGTGGGGTTTGGGTAATAGCAGCCGAACACTTCAGACACCATCTCCAAGCATAGCGTCATGTTGTTGTACGGTCTGTGAAAGGTAGAGACCCAGCGTATGAATGATTAACACATGATGCATCCAGTGTTTTACAAATTTACAACAATTAATAGCCAAACTTCATCTGGTGCAGCTAAAATACTGTGAAAGATCTGCAGCTTGTCAAATATCTTTAGGTTTTGGACAATCATGCGCAGTGAAGACGTCGCCTTGAGCTCTGGGAAGTTGTGGGAGGCGTTTTTTAAATTGGGTTTTGTCTGATATTTTAGCCACGTTTGGTGTGAAACTAGTCGTGTAAATCACCAGGGACTAAATATGAACCTGGTCACAGAATCAAAACTTCATGGGGACTGCATTTATAAATAAATAAAACAAAGAGGAGATAGTTTACATTAGATTTTAAAATGAAGACTTAGTTTCATGATAAGTTTTTGTGAAACTGGATACCTCACTTTTGAAGTGAAAACTCTTCAGTTGGACGCAGAAGCACTTGAAAAGTGTGGCACGTAACTAAAACTGAGACTTTGTGGTCAAACTATTTCCTGTTTGAAAATAAGATTTTACTCTGCAGCGGGAGAGGCACACACTCAGGGTGCTCGATGATGGATATTTCCCATACCACTCACAATAATTACGGACCTTTACACTAACTTTTGACATTCCTATTTACAGCTGCTTAAAGGAAACTTCTCTGCAGCTGCAGCTCTCAGTCTCAGGCCTCGTAGTCACAAATATTAATTTAATTTGCTCAGTAATTTCCTTAAACAACTTTGCAATGTAAATGTTACTCTAACAGGAGGAAACGTGTATTTGTTGGAAACTATTTTCAGCTGTGGATTTTTAAATATCTGCTAAATATTTCTAACAGCAGGATGGTGTATGTGGGATTGAGTGATAATAAACTACAGCGTGGTGATGAAGGAACACTGTGTGGCTCAGTTATGTGGTTTTAAAATGATCTCTAAGAAGTTGGCTCAGGGTGGATGGCTGCACGTACAAAGTGTGTGAGAAACGCCGACGTTCACATCCTGTCTCCGACCAGGAGTCAACATTGGTTTCTTTTCACCATGACGACAGTGGCCCTGGCAACAAGCCTGGACCCTTAAGGACCCCCACATAAAGGGGAAGGAGGAAAGTTTCATTATTTTGCGGCATCACAACTAGTGCGATGTGGAAACTTGGCCTCCAGTACACTGATAATGGAAATAAAAGTCTTGTGTCCGGCAGTTAAACGTCTGCATATTCATAGATTCTGTATTTTTCAAAGAGCTTGAAGGAGTAGATGTGCTTTTAAGTACAAGTAGTTTATTGAACTTTTTCTGTGGGAAAAACCAATACCAGACAGAAAGATGGACATGTTTATTTCTTAGAACATGTTAAACTCAGTCAAAGATTTGACGATCAGCTTTCTTTAAATATGGCCCAAAACTTCGTAATTCCCTCCCAGACAATCTGAAAGTTATTGAAACGCTCAGATTTTAGATCATAGACTACTTATTTATTCTGGCTTGGTGTGTTTTAATTTTTTTATTTTCCTCAATCATTATTAATATTTTAATATTATCACATTTTATACGTTTTTTCAATTTTTTTAATTACACCTTTTTTTTAAAAAATGCTAAAGGAAAGCTATTATTATTGTTATGATTTCGTAGTTTTGAATTTTCCCTTTCAATTTCCCTTAATGAGTGAAACAGCGCCCCCCTGTGTTGTAGCAGCTTGCCAGCGCCAGTCTGTGTGGTCAGCAGAGGTACTGCAGCGTTACAGTCGAGGCAATCAAGTAGGTCACGGAAGAAAAGCCAGGTGAAGTTTTAAAAAATGAGTCAAACAGCCACATGTCTCTCTGTCATACTATTGTAAAACTGTAACGGGACATTGGAAGAAGATTTGTGAGGCAAGCAGTCCTTTAACCCCACTACAAAGAATATCAAGTTAGACGCATTAAGTTTGAAGAAACACCTGCAGAGCTAAGGTGTTCACGACTGAGACAAACAACAAGTGCAGCGGGATATTAACTTCTATTACATGGATGTTGACCAGTTCGCCTCCATGACAGAAAAGAAAAATGGCCCCCGATGTCAAATCACGTGAGTCAAATACAACTTTTGTCTGTTTGCTGCTTTCTTTCCTGATATTTAAGTGTCATGTTAAACACGCTGCTGGCGTCTTGTTGTTAAGGAGGCTGTATTACTGCATCTTGTCTACCTGCACACTGAAGCTGCTGTCTGTATTAGTTAGAGAGACCAGTGGTTCTCAAAGTGGGGACCGTGGACCCCCTCGGTCCTTGAGGAGACTACAGGTTGTTCCAAGCCAAAATAATGTGTATGTATTTTTTTTTATTTTACCTTTATTTTACCAGGAAAGAAATCCATTGAGATTTTTAAGCTCTTTTACAAGGATTCCTGGCCATGGTATCCTAGATAATCACCTAAAAGTAAAAATTGTATCAGATGGGAGACTTTGGGACAAAATTAAATTGGGGGGTCTCTGGTCTGATTTTTGTCAGTTCAGTTGTTCTTAACATGAGAACGTTTGAGAACCACAGAGTTAGACGGATGTTTTTCATCCGTCTCTGCTACCTCTGCTCCACCACAGTTCAGAGGCAAAAATTATAGTTAAATTACTAAACAACATTTGTGTGAACGACGCTTCTGCACTGTCGTGAAAGAGTATTGGACATTTTTTCATCCTCTCTGAAACCCACTTTCAAATTTGTGAAAATGAAAAAGATTTCGCTGCTTTATTCACACCAAGACCACAAGAAAACCACAGTAATGTTACCTTGACTCATCAAATCTGGTCAGATTTGTGAAATCTTTTACTGTGGGCTTATCATTTCAATCACTTTATAAATATATTGTAAAATGCCCTAAGTGGCCTCTGAAAGTTTTGTCAGACAAAGAGTCCAAACCTCAAGGTATTTATTCTACTATATGACAAAGAAAATAAGAAACATCCTCACATAATGAGAAGGCAGAATAAAACCAGGGAAAGTTCGGCATTTTGGCTCGAAAAATTATTATTAATACATTTAAAATAATTGCAAATTCATTTTCTGTTGAGCGACTGATTGTTGCACTGAACGTGAGCCTGCTGGCTGAGAGCCCATTTACATGAAGGTGGCTCTTTGATATATCCTGTGTGGGTAAGGAGAAGCACATGTTGATATATTTTCATCATGTCATCTGTTTAACCACAAGGGTAAAAAAAAAAAGACACCGTAGCCTAAATTCAACTTTACTTAGATGACTTCTTAGACATGGTGGGCGTTTAGTTTACAGGGCTGCTAGAATATGGCAACAATAAAAACCACGATTATTCAACAGGTTTATATGAATGAATGGCTGTTACATTCAAGCCAAATGAGTTCACACAATGCTGATTAAGCTTAAGTTAATTAATCATTTGCTAGTTTGTGTTAATGTGCGCTGGCCTGCCTGGATGTGATGTGTTTGGGTTTTTTAGGGAGCATCAGTGCAAACCTGAAAATGGCACAAAAACCACTTTTATCTTGATTATCTTGTTTCAGAATCGTAATTGAAAATAAAATTCGATGAATCGCCCTAAAGCATTTCAGGAACTTTTCTGGGCCCTCAGAAAGAACAGCTGGCCGTAGTCTGGTTCCTGCGGTACAAATGACCCGGATTCACTTCTCAACCTTAAATCAAAAGTAATGAATATTTCTAAACATAAATTAAGGCGCTGATAAATGATGAGAGAGACCAGTTTATTTCTTCATAATACTGAAAATGTTTTGGTCTTTCGTTTTGGTTTGGGCTTCGACTATATGAATAAAACTGAGCATCGACTTGAATCAGGATAGAAATTGCTACCAGCTGTAGCTGCTAATGTTTTAATTATGACACATTTTAAAACAGAGAAGAAAAACAGGTGATGTCTCTTTTTTTTTAAATAACATGCGTCACAGGTAATTACTCATTTCTCAATACTACCAGTACTTCTATTAATACTATGGCTAGTTATGATGATGATGATAATAATAAGCGCTTAATATAAACATGTGTAGCCCCATTTTAAAATTCTATTTACAAAGTGTTTGAAGGCACCACATGAAAATCAAAACTTGAGATATAGATAACAAATAATAGATTAAAAAAAAGATTTATAGAAACATGAAAATAACAAACTAACTTAATTATGTAGCCGCTCAGTTTGCCTTACCTGATGATATTTTCCAGGACACACCAGTTTCCGGTGATTGACACCATTGCCATGTGGAAAACTTCCCCACAAAATCCGTGACTGTACAGTACCAGCGAGTCCTGATCGCATCGTCTGCCTGGGAACTCAGTTTCCTGCTCCTGGAAATTCTCTGCAAAGGAAGGAATGACGCATAGATAAGACGCTTGCCTTCGGTGAGGGAGACCTGGATTCTCATTGTGACCCATCCACCATTGTGTCCCTGAGCAAGACACCTAACCCCTAGTTGCTCCAGAGGCGTGCGACCTCTGACATGTATAGCATTTGTAAGTCGCTTTGGATAAAAGCGTCAGCTAAACTTTTTAGAGTGTTCTGCTTTGTATAACGGAGGGTAGATTTCCTGTCATGTGCTGCTTTATTCAGGTTCTTTGTATCTACTCAGCGGTGCGTGTTTCAGTTATTCAACTTTCTTGGCTAAACGTGAAACTAGATTGTTGGTAGTTTACCGCGCAGTCTGATTGTGTTCCAGCTGTAACGTAAGCAGGAAATTCAAAGGCCCTGATAAGGACCAGAGTTTCCTTCCCTCATGCAGACTAAGTAGAAGTGAACTCACCGTCGTCCTCTGTGAAAAGAGCAGATGTTTCATTGTTCTGCAGTTTGTTCTCAATTTCCATCATCTTGTCTTTGTCCAGACTGGACGTCGTGGTGCTGAGTTTCATCGTACCTGCGGGCAAAAATGTGTTTATTTCGAGCAATTTTCCTCATCTTTGGTGAACTAAGACAAGTAGTCGATTGATAATCGTCAATTATTTTGTTAATTGTTTGTGTTTTGTGGGCAAAAAGTCCCAATGGTCTTTGGTTGCAGCATCTTAAATTGCTTTTCTTAGTCATGTATGATATAGTAAACCGATGGTGTGACAAAAAGATGAATCGACTGACCTGCGGAAAGAAAATTAACTGCCGATTTTAGTAAATTGTGAATTGTAAAAATCATTCTTTTACCCCAAAATACCAACAATTCACTGATTCCAGCTTCTTTTATGGTTTCGGACATGAAACTTTGCCTGTTTTTCTTTAACGGCGATGGACTGAACGTTTTGGTGGTCAAACAGAGCGAGCTGTTTTAAAGACATGACCATGAGCACACACGTTAAGCCATCTGGCACGACTAGATCACCACCTGAGACAACAATCAGCAGATTAAATGAAAGTGAAAGAAATCAATCAGTTGCTAATCATACACAGGAAATGAAAAACAAGACGTCTTACTGTTGTCAGCGGAGGACTCGCTGATCGTTTGGTTCCCCTCAGCTTTGCTCAGCTGCACGTCTGTCATGTCGGCCGTTTGTGATCCCACAATACCTGCGCAGATTCAGTAAAGCTCTTCATGGACAGTTCCAGCACTTTTTAAAAGACTCAGTCGCGGTTTTGGTTTGCTGCCACGACAACTACAGAGCCCTCCACCTTTTTCCTCCATCAGTCCCACACACAGGACACTCATGGAATCTCGCCGCCAACCCCCCGAGAGAAAAACAGGAAAGAGTAAAAGATACGTACCGAGCATAAGAGCAGGGAAGAGCAGGTACAGGATCATGGTGGAGAGTGACGAGGGGATCAGCTGTAACCTTTGAGGCCGATCAGTGACCTGAGGAGCTGAGTAGGTTACAGAAGAAGCCCGGCCCTCTTTTCTCTGAGCGCTGCGGGGAGTGTTTGTTGTGCATGCATGTGCGAGTGTGTCATGTTCCGGTGACACACAGAGGAAGAGGAAGAACAGCGGATGAAGGGGAGATAACGATCTGATTGTGAATTAAAGGTGAAGTTTTGAAGTAAAGGGAGAGATTTGAACTTGTACTTCTTTTTTTTTTTTAATGACCACCGATCAATTTGTGTTACTGTATCACAGGAATACTTTTCTGTATCAGAGGATCATTAAATCTCTGAAACTCAAAGCAAAATACTGTTCAGGGCTGCACACAGTTATACCCACCATCAGTTTACTGTAATAGTAATATTTTTATTTATCTTAATAATTGTTACTTTAAAGATGGACAATTAATTATCCACATGTTTCTTGAGTGTCTCTTTTGCAAACAAGCGACGTATTATCAGATGTTTTGGTGTCTACCAAGCACCAAGTACGCTGTTCTAATGACAACTCTTAATTTTTTTTTTCTTGTTTGACTGCAACCAATAAGTTGTTTTGAGATAATAAGATTTAAAGAGATAAAAACCTGGGGAAGTGACTTGCAGATGCAGACATAAGGACAAGCTATAATGTACGTGTTTCTTATTGTCAGCCAATCAAATGTGCAGACTCGAATCAACAGTGATTGTATCCGAAGTACTGTGTGTGTGTAAATATTTTCCTCTGAGCCACAGGGATTCATAAACACATTAGTGAGCCTCACTTATTTTACCTTAATCGCACATACAACGTCCTGCTCTACCAAAATATTCACTAGTGCACCACATGTGGATCAAACCGCTGCTGAAAATAGTCCCCAAATACACTGTTGTAATGTTTTGTACAGAATTAAAGAATTACAGTCGCCCGACTGTTTTAAGGAGAGGCTGAACCTTTTTTTAAAAATGAAACTACACATTTGTGAAGTGTCTTCAGAAGGAACTAGTGGGTTTGGGGCTAAGAACCACAGCAGAGCAGTTAGAAAGTGAGAGAAGGACTATCTCACACATTGGTTGACTATAAGGAAAATATAGAATAAAAGCGGCCTTATCCGTTTGTTTCCTTTTGTTCATCACACACCTGCTTGTATAAGGTTTAGTGTAGACCTCTTTCAACTAGTACGAGTACAACTGCGTGTTTCAGATGATTCCATCTGTAAGGAGTAAATGAGGGGAAGTGCTGGTATGTCCTCTATGTCCTCACTTACTCCTTTGGGTCCATAAACACATGATAATGCAACGGTGAAATATCTCCTAATTGGAGTGGGATGTATCACAGCCCAGATCTTGGAGTGCAAAAAAAAAAAACAGGAGACACATAAACTAAATAACAAAATGATTTATTAATAGGAAAATAATTGAAGTTAGTAGTGTTAATGGGTAAAAATGTGCTGCACGGATGTTGAGCTGTAAAAACAAAGACAAGAAAACCAAACACAACAAAGGAAGCCGTGAGATGAGGAGGTCCAAACGAGACTTACTGCCGCTCTGGCTTATATGCATGGGGCACACGGGGCCCAGAGGTGCCCCATGCCGCATATGAAGCATATGAACCCTGCAGAGGGGCCGTCACAGATGGTCATGATGTCTGCGGGCAAAAGACGGCAGCACGGCCCTGCTTCCTGTTCTTCCTCAGATAGTCGGCGAAAACACACTTAAGGGATTTCCTCTTTCATTTAGAGCCAGGGAAGGTGGCCGCCTGGGCCGACAGGGCCAGAATCAGGAAGCCGGCGCTGCATGAAAGATATGCAACACATCAGTCGGCTGGCAGAAAGCTCTTTAAGTGTTTGCAAAGGTGCGTGATTCAGACACACAACGCTGTCTGAAACAATGAGCACGCTTTTTGTGTTTTGCGCGACAATCCATGTTTAAATTGGCACAGATGTGATGTAAAAAGGTCAAATACAGAAGTGTGCCTCCATCACAACAACTACTACATTTAAAAAAACAACAACTTCCTGTGCCTTGTGGTTTTCAATGTGCAGGATGTCAGAGCTTTTTATAATGGCTCTGTCTATACCTCAGCTCGTGGAGGCAGGAAACTGTTCGGGCTTCAGGGGGTTTTTCTGCATGTTGAAAGACGTCCAGGGACATTTTTGGGATTCAGAAAAGGCAAATCATGGATGTGTAGCAACCACATAATGTCACAGCCGTGATGCCACATGCTGTCTACTGCGCTGACTGCTGTTTAATGTGTGACCCAGATGTAGTATGTTGTATTATAATATGTGCGGACCTGGTGCAGATTTAAGAAACTTAAATATAAGATTTGCATGAGTTCTTCATTTGGCTTTCAGTTTAGCATTTCAAAGTAAGATTTTGACATTTAAAACTGTACATTGACTTTGTTTCTTGGCGCTGTAAATATTGCGTAATTTGTATTTTATGACACATGTACAACATTGTTTAAGAAATCCGGACAAACACCGTTTTTGTATGAGGTTTTTTCTTTAAGTACAGTACGCTTTATTAATCTGTGTATATTGGTGTACTTATAATCACATTTCTTCAGTTATCAGTTAACACCTTTTAGAAAAACATTTCCTCCACTGGTCCTGTAAGACAGAGACCGCAAGAGCGCTGACAGTCCTGTTGACAGGATGACTCATAGCACACAGGTGATCGTACAAAACAGCAATATAACACATCAAACTGCCCACGCATCAAATGAAATGCTCCTCTGCAAATGTAAGAGACGTTTTAAATAGACTGTAAGCATTGAAACTGGAGGAAACAGGAAAATACATTGTGACTGAAACTTTAAATATGACTGAATATAAATTGTTGTTGTTATTATCACAGCTCTGTTCTATAATATTATTGAACTCAAAATGCTACGGCTGGTGTGGAGCGTCAGTTCTTGATTGGTGCTGACTGAAATATGTCCGAAATGTCAAAATTTGAAGACTTATTCAGGCAAAGTTCTTGCACAGTTACATGTGCTTTTGGCATCAGTACTGAAATTCGTATGTCGTTACAAATTTCTGATACCCTGCCCCACCAATAACTAAGCGTTTTATAAACTTCCTCAAAGTACTTCTCCAAACCAGTGCCGCTGTCTGCAGCTCAGCCGTTTCTTCTCGGTGTGACAGGGTCGCTGTGTTGCATCCACCAGCTCAGTATAAAAACAAAGCAGCTCCGCGTTTCAACACGTTTTGAGTTGTTAATTGGTATTATATGTTCAGGACCTGCAGCCCGCAACAATGATATCAATGTTTGACCAGTGCTGAAGCTGAAATGATCCCTGAAACTGGTTTCAATTCGCCCTCCAGTGGTTAAAACACGCAGCTGGTCATTGTTCGTTTTGTTCTAACCGTTGTTGTTGGCCACTCTGTACCCCCCCCCCCCCCCTCCCCCTCACTTCACACATTTCAGCTTCTCTTTTTTCAGAGTTACGCTTGAACTTGCTGCGGAGTTGCTCTCTAATGAAGAATGCAGAGTGTAAAAAACTTGCTGTCTTACCTTTTGGTGTTTCAGTCGCCACATTTAATGCTCAGTGAAAACTGCACCTGCAAGAAAGTGTTTGGGGATTTTTTTTAAATTGCAGAATAAAACAAAAAATAATTGTATTTATAACTGTATCAGCTAAAATAATCTAAACATCAGCCTTGACTATTATATTTTCAGTTCTTCAGATTTCCATCAGCAGACTGTGCCACAGATTTTTATATTTGTCTATATGCACGACATAAATTCATAGTTAAACATTACTTTTTATACAATTTTTGAGCCTCATACGTTTCTTTATTTAAACAACTTCAATGGTTTTCTTTTCTGTAATCTACTGTACATTACAGCGGTGGAAAAACAAAATATAGATAAGAAAATATCCCCAAAGAGTTGAACCTTTCGGTTAAACCTTGCTGTTTTAAAGTTGCATAACAACAAAACGGAGGGTGAAACAGCAAAAGTGTGAGATAAAACGCATGGCACATGATGCACATTTAAATAATGTATCTGTAGAAATCATTGTAACAGATTAAGATGTAACCCTTCGTAAATATTAGAGCTTATTCTCTGTTGAAAATTGAAGGAGAATTGCTGTGGGAATTTTTTGAATCTGGCTCTGCCATATATTCCACCTTTACCAAGTTTATAATGTTCAGTTTTGTTGATATTGTCAAAAATGTGTAAATTAAATTGCATTTTTATAACTGAGGCCAAAGTTTGACCGGACCTCCTTATATTCAGATGTGTGTTTAGTATTCTGCCTGCTTCGTGTATCTGAATGGAGGACAAAAAAACCTGTCACTATATTTCCGTCACGAACTAAAACATTTTAACAAACAATTACATCAACAGCTCTTTGATGGTGTCAAAAAAAAAGATTATAGGCATCTTTAAAATAATCTTTATGGCAGAGCCGTTGTATTAGTTTGCATTACATTGTACAAGTGTACCTGATGTGTTTATTACTCAATTCATAAATAAATAAAGCAACTAGTAACGTGTACACAAGAATACACAATAAATAAAATACAAGGAAATACGAAAGACCAACAGAAGAATGAGAGGGGACAAGAAATTGACGAACCGGTGTCAATCTGAGAAACAAACACAAAGAGAGTGACTGATCGTGAAAAGAGAAAGGTTTTCAGTCTGCTTTTGAATATGGAGACTGTTGTGACAAGAGACCTAAAAGCGTCTTCACCAAAATCTGAGTCTTACTCTCGGTACGGATAGCAATCCACCTCCTGATGACCGAAGTGGTCGGACAGTTTTGACTGTAGTACGCGAGCAAGCCTGAAGTTTTCTCGGATGTCAGTAAATACTTTCAAAGCAGAATTTAGAGTAGTTTGTGTTTTGTACTTTGGAGCCGAGGAAGTCATTAGTATACTCAGCTCTGCACAGGTTAATTAAAACGTTGTTTTATTATGTATACTTTTTAGTTAGACCTGAAGCAATTACTGGTTATTATATTTTGATAAACAATTCAATCGCTTTAATTCTTTTTCAAGCAAAAATTCCCCCAGAGTCTCTTGTTCTAGCTTTTCTTTTTCTAGTGCGAGTATACTGAAAGTGTTTATTTTGCACCGACGTTCGAACAAAACAGGACATTTAAATATGTCACGTTAGGCTTTCTGAAATGTCGCTGGGTATTTTTCTCGAACATTTTAATTATCCTGTGATAATGCGATATCAAATATTCTATGATATATAAAGCACCTTAATATTAACAGAATCAGACAAAAAGGCAAACGAGAAGATGGCATTAAAAACTGAATAAACTATAACTAAATAGAATTGAGGTGACAGCTTTTTTAAATGTTTTTTTTACACACATATTTAAATTAGATTAATTTTGTCAGTTTGAGCTCTGAAATTTTGACACTTTTTGTGTTTTATCCTGGAATTTTCAGATTTCAGGCACACGGCCTCATTGTGAATTAAAATGTCTTTGCCACTTCTAATTAACTTTAATAATGGCACTATTAGTTTTTACCAATGACCACGGTAATTTTAATGCATAAGAAATTATGAATCATTTAACAAGGACAGCTTTTAACAAGATAACATTAACATCAGCACAATCCAAGAACCCTTAATGATTTACTGATACGTGTACCTGCAGATCTCCTGATGGTTTATTATAATCCAAAAGTTGTTCTTATTAATGGCATATTAGTCATTTTTAAAATATTAATAAATTATTTGTGTTGTCCTGTAGGGAAAAAAACATTTTATACAACACAGAAACCCTTTATTATTCTTATTAGGCTACAGATCTTAATGTCAACAAAGAAAATGCAGTGTTATATTTTGTTTATATAAAGCTTATGGGAGCAATTTGCAAAATGAAATGCATTACAAGTAGTGGTTTTATTTTCAAAGTAGTTCAAAGTAATGGTAAAAGCTCGATGTGAGTGGGAGGTGAATCATTTTAGAAAAAAATTAACAATCCTGCCAACGAGCCAATCACTATTCACCGTGAATGATGTGTGCACAGGTTGAATAGTAGGTCACCAGTTTCACATCAGTTAACGAGAACCACACAAGCAACAAACAAGCAACGAGGGTAGAAATCAAGGGTTAAGAAAAGCCACACTGTGGATCAAGGATTGTCAACATCTCCGCCCAGATGAGAAATGCTCACGAGTTCCCAGAAGCAAAAACAATTCTCGACCTTTTGTACATTTTTCTCATGGTCTGCTGCCAACGTCTGATGCAAACATTGTGGTTTGATGCTCATCTTCATTAGCGTCTCTGCAGCCATCAAACTATACGTTTGCAGTGTGAGTCAGTGCAGTTGGGTTAATAGGCCTTAGGGCGAATTCAAACCTATGCTTACCTCCCTGCACACATGCACAGACTCGGAGCAGGAAAAATAACAATTAATGATATTGCACTGTCCGACTCTTTTGATGCAGTCGAACGCAACAGGGTGGCACTGTGGGGCAGTGGTCATCGCTTGTGCCCTAAGAAGGTCCTGGGTTTGAACTCGCCAGTTGTGGAGTTTGCATGTTCTCCCTGTGCCTGCGTGGGTTTTCTGCCATGGCATGTAGGTTAGCTTAATCAGCAAACTCTTAATAGACCTGCAGTCGTGTATGTGAGCATGAACGGTTGTCTTGGCTTTATGTGTCAGCTCTGTGTTTGACCACACCTCTCACTCAGTGTCAGCTGGGATTAGCTCCAGCCCCCCCCTTGCGACTCTCTGAAGGATAAGCATGTATAGCTAATGGATGGATGCACCCTGTTATTAAATAGTCTGCTTTCAATTGATAAAGGCGTCCCACAGGGATCTATAGTAGGCCCTCCTGCTATTGACTTTACGTTATACGTAAAAAGTATTTCCAACTCAGCATTGCAATGACCATTTTTGTTATGATGATATGATCTTGTAGTATTTATCATTTGATATTTGTTTTTTTTAGGTACAAGTGTAGGCATGAACCAATGCCGTGTTTTTGGATTGCAGGTGCCTTTTCTTCGTCCCATTCTTGTGAATGTGATGTCTCAAGAACCCCTTGAGGGAATTTCTTCAAGTTTGGCACCGGTGTCCACTTGGACTCAAGGATGAAGTGATTTTAGAATTGGGTAGTCAGAGGTCAAAGGTCACTGTGACCTCACATCTGTCCAGTTTTCGTGTACGCAATATCAAGAACGCGTACAAGAATTTTTTTCGGATTTGACAGAAGCGTCCACTTGGACACAGAATTTGTAGGTGACCAGACAAAACACATTTTTGGACGTAAGACGTGTTTTACGTCAAAGGTCAACTTCCCTGCAACGTCATGGAAAAACAGCATAACGCTGGAACAGAAGGGGAGATTGTGACAATATTTCACATTTTGACACTGAATAGGTGACACTATTGATTCAAAATAGGTTTTTAGCTGTAGTTTTAAGAATTAAGGTGATTGCAGATTTCTCACATCACAGTACGGGCTCTATCTCATCTAGTCAACCTTTCACTCCAAAACTGAAACTTCTGCATTGCTGCAAACAGCGTATTGAAGCGGGCCATCAATATATTGACTAATAACTTCCATTTATCCAAATAAAACACTTTTTATTCACTACATATTACAATAGTCCGGACAAACATGGATGCAAGCTGCGTCTTGACTGGGAGTTGACTTAAGCTAGTTTGCAATGCCTGCCCACAGAAGGGCCTTTGAAAATCCACAAACACAAATGATGCACAAACACAAACAGTCATACAATAAAATGACCATATATGATCATCAGCTTGACTTCTGCAAACCCAGCCTTCTCCAGGCTACAGTCTGCTTTTGACAACCTCCAGATATTTTATATTAAGTTAAAAATTCCAGAGTTCAAAAAAGGCGCTGCTACTTTTAAACCGATGCATGCCGTGTTTAATTAGATTCATTTCTTATGACAGCTACAAATACTCACCACTGAGTTATAAGAAACGACCAGAGGTCATTTCTTGCATCTAGAAAGCGTCTGCATTTTTATTTGTAAGGCCATGCTAGATATGTTTCACACCTATAGTTGAGTTCAAAGTGAACAACCAAAGTGACATTAGACATTAGCTTTAAAAAGTTCCTCATATCTAAACTCTGATCTAAAGAAGCCCTGTTTCCTGTATCATGCACTGTACCGCAAAACAAACAAACTGTGTAGACACTCGTTTCTCCGAGGGATTTAAAAGTTATACTGACATTGTGAATTCACAATGTGTGAGTTTAAACAATTAGTTCATCAGAAGAAAAATAAACGGCAACTATTTTTTTGATTTTCCATTTGTCTGTGTTTTATGTAATGGCAAATTGAATACTATTGGGTTTTGGGCTGTTGGTCTGACAAAACAAGACATTTGAAAGACGCCACCTTG
Source organism: Lepomis macrochirus (assembly GCA_024633595.2). Lineage (NCBI taxonomy): Eukaryota > Metazoa > Chordata > Actinopteri > Centrarchiformes > Centrarchidae > Lepomis > Lepomis macrochirus. Next base: position 6,030,766 of record JALXJV020000023.1, on the reverse strand, counting down.
GACTTGGGGAAGCTGTGCCATTTTTTTGACATCAAACACTAAACGATGAATTGATTAATCGAGAAAATAATCTGCAGATTAATCAATAATGAAGTGAATTGTTTGCAGCTGTAGTTTAAGTTTTGTCAGGTCTGTCATGTTAAAGAGATCTCATTTATCTTCCTAAGTAAATAAAGCTTAACTGACTTTTAAATGCAAGCTCAGCTTTTTGGACACAAAAAGGCCCCAGAATGCTCTTCGGCCATGTGAGCCCCTCGGCCGCGACGGCTAAGTAGAGCGTCGGCCGATGGGAAACAACTTGACAACTTCAGAGTTTGACTTGATCAATTAGACCCTTCCAAGGCTAGATGACTTGTCAAATGATCATAAAACCTCAAAAGAAGTCAAGCAAAGGTTGTGAACTGGCTTTAGGTACCAGTCAACAGTCACACCCAGATGTGTTTTTGCACTGGCAGTTGAACCTACAGCTTGATGTGGTGAGCAAATTCTGTGCATTTTTGTCTCCTCTTATAAGGACATATATTTTAGATTGTATCCACAGGGGGGAAATGTCCTAAGGGAAAGTGTTGTCCGATGTAAAGTGTGAATTTTATAACAAATGTGAATTTAATAACCTAAAATGTATATGTGCAGTTAGTAAATGCATTATGGTTGCAGTGATAACATTTTGCATGATTCAGTGTAAACTTTTCTTGATCAGATTTAATACAAAAGGCAGATCATAAAAAAAAAACTGTCTCAGAGACGGATATCAACAGGCATCAACAAAGTTTCATTCTCACATCCTACAGTGTGTCCTGGGGATACAAACAACCAACTCAGGGCTACGGCAAGGTCAGCAAAACACAGATGGTTTCATTGGCTGGAGGTGGTTTAGGTTTAGCCCGCAGGCTTGTTTTTAAGAGTGCCAGCCTCTCAACTCTGCCACACAAGAAGGAGGAGGACCTAGGACATGAATAGCACCCCAAACATCACAGGTAAGAACATTTGACTTTTGAAATAGAAATTTAAGATTTTAAAGAAGATTGACTTTTTCTAGCTTTGCCAGAGGAAGTATAGAAATATTTATGCAAAATGTGTGGAGCCTATATATATATATATGTATTTATGTCTGTCTATACAGAAAGATAGATCCATCTAGATAGATATTGATAGCAATCACAGGGTCTATTTGAAGCATTGTATTTATTTGTAAAGATTTATGTAATCATTTATTTGATATTAAAATTAAGAGATGAGAAAGTATCACGAACCAACTATTTGCTGCCAGGGAACATCCACTCTCTCAGCCTGTGCTTGGTTACTGAGCGCAGCTTAGAGTTTAATATTCAGTATTTTCCACAGCATGACCGAGTCCAACTTAGGAAAGGAGAAATGATATTGACATGTGACGCTATTAATCTTACAGCTGCTCACGAGTCCCCACATGCCAACAACCTGACAGTATTGTTTTTCACAGCTGTGAAAAATGACTAAAATAAATAACTGCTGCCTACTCAAACTGAGTAGACAACAGTTATGTGGTTGCTGGAGATGATCTCACTTTCAACCTGATTGTAAAAGAGCTCAGATTTCCTGATATTGTCAAGTAATTTGCAGTAGTCTGTTGTTGTTAAAGGAAACTGTACGGAAGGAAAGCTGCAGAAAACTATAGACAATAATCACAGTCAAGCTCATGCTGTTAAAAATTCCAAAATCGGTTCATAAACTAGATCAGATCTCATTAAAATCATTACCCGATAACAAGAACATGTTTGCAATCCTTAAAATTTAGCAATGAACAGCCGGACAACCGGCCTTCAAACGGCAAAAAGGAAAAAAACAACCTGTCTATGCTTAGAGCTCAGACAGATTTTGATCCAAATCTTTATGAAATATCTTAGTGGGGCGGGTGTGTGTGTGTGTTTACAAAGCATTTGCATTATTTGTACCGGCCATTACGCATTTGCAAGTAAAAATTTGTTCAAAAAAGAATCAATAGAGACAGTTAAAATATTTATAAAATGCGTGATAATGTCAAAGGTTAGGTTGTCAAGTAATTTTTATGTATCGAAATGTTTTGGCTTCACTTTCAGTCTTTATATACTTTATATACAGTCTATGACGAGAGCGCTATATCTGGAAAGCATCAAAGGCCGTGAGGAGACTCAGTTAGAGCCTGAGTAGGAGTGCACATACCACAGACTGTCATCGGCATAATAATAATGAAAATTTAAATACATAGGAGTCATGCTATTGTAAATAATAGTGGACCGAGGAATAATGGCGCTCATATATTGATCTTAAGCAAGCTAGATTTACAGCAACCTTTAAACTATTGTCACCTAAGCTTAGTTTTTATCATCTGTAGTTTGAAATATTATATTTGCATGATCAATAGTGTTGTCATATTATTTCTTAGGAGGTGGTATCACATTGTATATTACAAAAACTGTAGCTGCAACACAGACAGGTAAATATAAATACGAGTGTAAAAAGGTGTTTGTATTTAGTCATTTACCTGACGCTTTTATCCAAAGCGGCTTACACTTGCTATATATGTCAGGGGTCGCACGCCTTTTGGGGCAACTAAGGTGTTAAGTGGCGTTAAACCCGGGCCTCTCACATCAAAGCCAGGCGTCTTACTGCGCCATCACCGCCCACATCACCAAAAAGGTGCGGAGTTGAGTGGACTATGATTCTAGGGGGGTTAGGTTATTATTAGTACTTGAAATAGCGTAGCAGAAATATAGCCTTGTTCTAAGCGTTCATACACATGAAGAAACTTGTCAATAGAGCAGTTTGTAAATCATAATGTGAATCACAACTCTTCGGCAGTTTGCAGTCAGGAAACAACCCTGCCATGACTCAAATTTATTTTCTCTGTAAGGACACATTTCCTTTCCCCTTCAGCTACCTGAACATTATACCAACAAATATTCTATATATATATATATATATATATTTATAATTTTAAAATCTGTTCATGCTATTCAACTTTAGGGAAAGTTTAGGCGAAGTTACAACTAAAACTTTTTGTCCGAGTCTACGTTTAACTGCAAACTAAGTTATTGCTCCGTCCATTATCGGTCATCATAAAGTAGAAAATTACAAACTAAGTTTAATTCAGTCCCACAAATGTGAGGTTTACAGCTTTTGATAACCTGTTAGGTTTGTTTCCTGGTCAAAGGAAATAAACTTCCTGGCTAAAGGAAAATGATATCTGATAAACCTCTCGGACAATGCCGCTCTGTTCACAAGACTGTCCACAAAATATTTTCCTCTTACCTTTTTTTTAAGGTAAATTCCTTAATGTCTGTGTCCCACCATCAAACAAAGAAAAGACATTAACAAAAATAGGTCAATTTAATATTGTTAGTGGCCTCAGCAGTAACAGAGATGAAATGATAAAAGATGCTTGTTGGAACTGCCTATAAAGGCTGTTAGCACGCGACACTGACTGATCTGTAGACCTTGAAGCTACCCACGATTTCCCCTGTGCCAACGACCTGATGCCAGTGTCACGCAACCTGGTGCAAAATGACTAAAATATCACAGCCGCTTACTCAAACTGAGGAACATTGCTGCTCTCTCTCACTTTCAGCCTGGTTGTGGAGGAGTTAGTATTTCCTGATATCGTGACATGAAGTACAGTATTCTGCTCAAAAATCAACCCAGGCCGGGGTCTATGAGAACACTACATTTCTGAACAAAAGCTTGTCCTCACGCAACCTGGTCTCTCTGGAATTTTGCAGAAGCCCAGAATGACTCATACTTTTCATTGCAGACAAGCTACAGAAGGTTTTTATTGCGCAGTCTAGGCTGTTATTTGGCCCAAACTGCTTCTTTCAGTAACTAAGTCGTAAATGACTAAAAAGAAACATAAAATAAATTTTAGTCTTCTGCCACAGTGGAGTATATGTAGTACTGGTGATTCTTGTGTAAATGAACTATAAAGTTATGATAATGACTAAACGACAGCTGCTAACTTAGGTTCTTAAAGTGGTGGTTCAGAAATGAGAAATGATCAGAGAATAATTATATTGTGACTGAAACATTTCATCCGCTGTAAAAACTTTTTCTTTTTTACATTGTTCACACATCCTCCCAGATTTGAAATGCAAAACAGATGCTAATCTCTCCGTCTGTAGGTCTGTAGCCGCGTGTGTGCGTCTGTAAACAAGACTAATGCTCCTGAGGCTGTACTTTTGAGCTAAATGCTAACATTTTAACAATGACAACTTACTGATATTTAGCACCAAGCAAAGCTATAAGAACGTCATTCGTTTTTGCAAACATTTGGTCATAAACCAAAGTTTTGACCTGATGGTGCCGTTAGATGAAAAGGTCTTACTATTCATCCTGTTAAAGCTTTCATCACCAACGCTAAGATTCATCCTCTGAGGAGAGGAGGAGTTTCAAACATTGTTCTATGAATATAAAATATTTTAAATGTTCATACTGTTATAACAGCTGCCTTGTAAAGAAACAGACATAGATTTTAGTCACGGAAAAGTTTTATAAATGTTTATCACCCTTCCCATTGCAAGATAAATTACTTACTGTTCCTTATTTTCTTCCCACCAGCAATGGGCTCAATCAGCCAGGACTATGAAAGCTTTTACTTCTTCAATGACTCCCACATGAATATGAGTAACGTCACATACGATTACGGTGACCAGTCTGGCTGGTGTGATGCTGATGAACAGGAGGCCACCATCAAAATCTTCCAGACTTGTGTGTTCTGCCTGATCTTCCCGCTGGGCGTGGTGGGAAACTGCCTGGTGATTACCACCTTTGTTCTCTACCGCTGCCTCCGGCTTCGCTCCATGACCGACGTCTTCCTGTTCCACCTGGCGCTGGCTGACCTCCTCCTGCTCCTCACGCTCCCGTTACAGGCCGTCGACACTCACCTGGGTTGGGTCCTCACCGTTCCCCTCTGCAAGGCCACGCGTGCATGCTATGCCATCAACACTTACAGTGGGCTTATGCTGCTGGCTTGCATCAGCATTGACCGCTACATGGTGGTGGCGCGAGCCCAGCAGATGCTCAGGCTGCGCGATCAGATATTAACAGGCGGGAAAGTTGCTGCTGTAGGTGTGTGGGTTGTCGCGGTGCTCCTAAGCCTGCCTGAAATCCTCTTCTCCGGGGTGAGTGATGGATACTGCGGCATGATTTACAGCGGGAGTGTTAAAAAGGTCACCAATGGAGCAATCATTGCTGTCTTCTGCCTGTCCCTCTTCATTATGGTGACATGCTACTCTTGCATTGCTCACGTGTTGTGGGGAGGGCACGCAAATCGGCGGGGGAAACAGTGGCATCGTCAGCGTACGTTGAAGCTCATGTTGGCTCTGGTGCTGGTTTTTCTGGCATTCCAGCTGCCGTACACTTTGGTGCTGTCATGGAAAATGGCAGGGCAGTTCTGCGGTCTCCTGTTGGAGTACATCACCTGCACTTTGGCGTATACCCGCTGCTGCCTCAACCCTATCTTGTACGCCCTGGTGGGCGTGCGCTTCCGCAACGACGTACTGAGGCTCATCCACGATTCATGCTGCTCTTGTGGGCTCAAGCTGGTGCCACAGAGATCGAGCATCCTCTCCAACTCTTCAGCTTACTCTCCAACATACTCCAGCAATGACACAGTGCCTGCCACCAAATTTCAGTTTTCAGGAACCAAATAATATTTTGTGGAATGCAATACAAATTTTCTGTCCGCTTTGCATTAGTTGTATCCATGTATCCCTACAGTAAATACAGTGTATAGTTACAGAAGCAATGGACTGAAAAATAACTGGGAGTTGCAAAGATATGCATATAATCATTAGGGCTGTGTGTCATTTGAATTGTTTCAGTACCGGTGTAAATACTACTTCCACTATATTTTAAACTAGTTTTTATGTTATGTTTCTTTATTATTCATTTGTAACCCATTTGTCCTGAGCTTAGTTGCAGTCATGAGTTGCTGTTGCCACATTTCATTTGTTACGCAAGAAGTCTCAAGGTTTCATACCCAGCTCTGGTCATAATTTGTCACGTTGGCATTGCGGGCAGAAATACAGTATTTGGTCACACTTTGTTTGTCGATTCCACAGTTGTTTTTTCAGCTATCAAGTGACAAAAAGGCAGATGGTCAGTCACATTCTTTCGTAACGCTCAACACAACCTCATTTGCTCCCGTAAAACCAGCTGCACCATATTTTTATTTCAAGGAACTGGAATCCCATTAAATGCTTTCATGATGTTGAGGGGAATTTTTTACCGTCATATCCAAACCTTTTGATTGCAAGCTGTGTTTCAGATTTGTCCTTTACAAAGAAAGTGTGTCTCTGAGTAGTTTTCTCAATCCTGTATATACTGTATATATTTTTGGATATTATTTTTCTTTGTCCAGGGTTTGAGTCTATTGACTGTAAAGTCAGTGTCCTGTGAATATTTGCTATATCGTCGTAGTTTCTCTGAACTGGATTTAAATCCTAACCTCAACCCAAACCTGACTATTTTTAACCAAACCCTGACCCCGAAACAAAAACCTGACTTTTTTCCCCCACGCTTTTGTATCACTTGGTACTAAATGGACTGTGGGGAGAGGTCATTGTTATAAGTTTCGTATTATCATTGGCTCTACCGCCTTAGAAAGATTTCTAAGATCTATCTTAAATGCCAGAGATGTAGAAACGGTTATACGTGCCTTTATCTCCTATTGCCTGCATTATTGCAACAGCCTGGTCTCGTGTCGAAATAAAAAAACTGAACCGTTTACAGATTGTGCAGATCTTAGCTGCGGGGTACTTAGTCCAAACTAGGAAGTACGCCCACATCACACCAAATATAGAGATCTTATTGATTACTGTTAAAGCTCTTCATGGCCTTTTAACTCCTTACGATCCTGTCCGTAGTCTAAGATCCTCCGTCCAGGTTAAAACCACGAGGAGATGGGGGACTTTACGGTGAAGGCCCTGAGGCTCTGGAATGACTCTGCCTGAGGAAGTGAGTCTGTCAGAGTCTGTCTGTCTTTTAAGTCCCTTCTGAAAATGAATTTCTTCCAGGAAAGCATTATCTGAGTTTATCTGAGCTGCTATCCTGTTTATAGTCTTAATTTCCTGCTTAACCTTTGATCTGTGCATTGTGTCAAATGTTATTGACTGCTATGGTTTTATGTCTTTAATTGATATCTTGTCTTTTAATTCTCTTGTGAAGTGCTTTGTTTAATGAGTCCTCTACAAAAAAGTTATTATTATTATTATTATTATTATTATTATTATTGTCTCTATAATATGTTTGTAAGATTAAAGTTTGATGCATTAAATAACTTAAAGACTCATCTTTCCACCCTCCACTTACCAGCAATGTTAGTCACATACAAGCAGATCTTCTGTCTGAAGATTTGCATTGTAATTATTGTATGACTCTTGAACTTTGAAGAAGTGGTGACAAAAGTGCATTTCAAACACACACACACAAACACACACACTCTCGCTTGCAATCATCAAAGTTTACGTAGGTAAACTGTTTTACCTACTGTAAACCAATAATAATGCTAATTTAAGCACAATTTAGAGAAGTGGGAAAAGAAGAGCTACTTTTATTTTCTCATTTCTCTGTGTTGAAACTGTGTCTGTCTACCGGAAGTTGTTTCTAGGGTTTATAGTGTGAATCTCACATTGGTATGTGTCAACAAATGGTGTTTACACCGGAAGTGCAGTCCCTTTTGCAAAAAAAGGACTCGCGCTTTCAGCATTGAAACCCATCTGTGAAACACCTCTGGCTAGTTTTACCTTTATGATCCTGAAATATCAAAATAATAGTCCAACTCGTCTCCACAGTTCAGCTCTGATTTAAAATAACTGAAAACAGAGCACCAAAGAGATAGAGGTATGAAATGAGCAGCTGTGCCAGTTAAGGAAGTGCTGCTGCTGTAATGTGATGCTGTGGACACTAGATGTCAGCCTGATGCAGAGACATCAGTCCCTCCTTAAAACACCTCTGTAAAGTTGACAAACAGTAATCCAGTATGTCTTCACTGCATAGTGTAATCTTTATTACCAGATACTTTAAAATCAATTACAGTTAAGACATAGAGACAGCAGAAAGTGCACACATATGGAAACACACAGAATAAATGCCATCACTGATTTGTTTAGTGATTCGAATGAGCTAAGTGAAAGCAGGTTATCAGGAGAACTACACCTTCTAGACAGGGCTGCAACCAAAGTATATTTTCGTTCTCCATTAATCTGCAAGTTATTTTGTCGACTAATTGGTAAAGGTTTCTGTCTTATTATTTGCAAATTGCTCATCACAGTTTCCAATGTGAGGTCTTCAAGTTGTTTGTTTTTTGTTTGGCAAACAATTCCAAACCCCAAAGATATTCAGTTCAATGCCACACAAGAGAAAAAGAAAAGCTTAAAGACTCGCAGTGAAGAAGCAGGAACATTTATCCATCCATCATCAACCGCTTATCCTGCGTACAGGGCGCGGGGTGGGGCTGGAGCCAATCACAGCTGACATTGGGTGAAAGGCGGGGTACATCCTGGACGGGTCGCCAGTCCATCGCAGGGCCACACGCAGACAAACAACCACTCACACAATTTAGGGTCACCAATTAACCTGGTCCGCATGTCTTTGGACGGTGGGAGGAAGCCGGAGCACCCGGAGAGAACCCAGGCAGACACGGGGAGAACATGCAAACTCCACAGAAAAGCCGGGACGACATTTATGATAAATAAAGTAGATAACCGATTTTTTTTAAAGTTTGTTTTCCATTGAGTGTGTAACTGATCAGTTTTTGCAAATCGAGGTGTGTGAACCAACTAACTGACCGCATGACGCAATACAAAGGCCTCTTGTTAAAGTCTTCCTGACAGAAAGTTCACATAATGTCATGGAAATAAGTGTGCAGATGTTTTTTTTTGTTTTTGGTTTTTTGCATCCCACACCTTCCTGTCTTGTGGTAGGTTGCTAACTTGAAACCAGTTTCAAATTGTACACACCTCCAGTAAAAAAAAAAAAAAAACCTGGAACAGGGGATAATGTTCACTTCCTGTTAGAAACCTCACAACAAAGATCACCTCATCACATTTATTCAAATTCGAACTCGCAGCAAAACCCCGTGAACAAAGTTCCTCCACGCTTCATTATGTCCTGTGGCCGGTGGCCAGACGTACAGGTATCAGTGTGACTCGTTATTTATTCACGGGCAGCTTCCACCTTCCAGTAACACTCCAGCCAGTCTGTAACCAACAACTTGCTGACCTCTCTGAGAAAGTTGCGTCATTGCCGCCACGCAACTTATGATTCTGATTAAGCGTGTGATCCTCTTTAGCAGCCGCGTTACAGCTGTGGTTCGTTAGGACGTAATGAGAGTTTCTTGGTATGAATGAGGCTTTTAACGCAGAGCTCTGGACCTACTGCAGCTTTCATTTACAGCCTTTAGCTCCAACTTTATGATGTATTTAAATGAAAACTCACAACCTGCACTTTGTGTAGAGACTGCTGATAAATAACAGTGATAATGATAAATTCAAATTGAAGAATTACCTTACACACAACCCAGGCACGCCACATTTATTGACCTATATAAGAATAACTTAACATAATCGTATAAAATCATTAGACCCAAAAAATACTTCATACTTAATACGAAACAGGCCTTTTTCCCAGCAGACATTTTGACTTAGCAAAAGCACAAGTTTAAAACAATAACATTGATTGATTGAATTCTGACATTAATGACAATTTCATCAACAAAAAAAAAAAGAAAATTAAATAAAACAAACAAAACAATCCTACATTTATGAAAAGCTTTGCAAACAGCATGCAAAGATACATGGGAAAGTCTCCACAGCGAGGAATGTCTCGGGAAAGCAACTGATGCCACCTTAACTTTGTCTCAAAGACGCTGATCAGCCAATCCGACGTCCTGTCAGGAGGCAGCGTCCAAATGAAAGAGCAAAACATGTTAACAATATAATCGATAGCTTAGACACAAGTCTAAAAGAAACTATGGGAATGTCTCAGCATGTTGCCTTCAGCTACTGAGCTACAGGGGGAAAATAAGATTATAACAAGCAGCAGACAAACTCACACCCGGGCCTCAGATCGCTCGTCCACCTGAATATTTTTTGGTAGTTTGATGATAATAAACAGATTTTTGATTTCACAGCCAGATTGAGCCGGGTTGATGTGTAATGGACTGAATTGAAAGGGAAGGCTGGCGTTATTTTTTATTTTCCTTTTTGCCAACAAATTCCATGAAAGTACCAAAAGTAAAAAATTGTTTCATACTTTGAATCTTTACGATTCCCTCACAAATTCAAGTCTTACGTAATTTCATAAAAAGCTGGATAGTATTTATTTTTTTTAGCAAATGTTACTCAAACAGGAGGACAGTTTTATAACAGTTTTATTTCCAGTTTTATAATACATGTTTGGTGCTGTAGTGAAGACGATGGCTTTGGATACACAGATAATACATGTTAGCAGGATCAATTGGTTGTTGGTGTTTTTATAGGATTTGTTGAGAATAACAAAAATATAGAAACTCATCATACTTAACCTTTTTTTAATTCCTGGTTTAGCGTTTGAACATATTGCTCGGTTTGTGTCAGAAAGTTGTCAGCTATAGATTTCTGCAGCTGGCTGAAGGAATATGTGCCTTCTCGTACATGGAGGCATTAGGACCCAGAGAGCTCAGATCTCTGTGCTCTGCTCTGTTAGAGCTGATTCCTCTGCTGCCTTCTGTCTCTTTTCGGATAGACAGAGCGGCTGCCTGCTGGATCTCTGCCTTTCCCTCTTTTCCTCGCTTTCCTCTGGATGTGGAGATCAAAGGCCCGGAGACTCCCAGAATCCAACAGCAGATGGAGGGCTTCCATAGACCGCCTGCTAGCCCAACTAAGTCTCATTACCTGGGAGCACTGCAGCTTTTGGCGTAGTTTCCTCCAGAGTTTTCGCCTCAGCTGTCCAGAGGGAAACACAGAAGTGAAACCTTTTTTTTGTTTAAATTTTTTCTGCTTGCTGCAGCCTCCTCCTGTGTGCAGAGCCACAGGCTCCGAACTCTTTCCTCCTCCCCTTTTCTCTTTCACTCGCTCAGCTGTCACTCTGCCTGGCACTCTCAGGATATCCCCTTCCCTCTTTCTAGGGTTTCATAATGCACCGGGATCTTATTGAGAGGCAGGGGTGGATTTAATCCCGCTGCTTTCCCCGTGCTTGAGAATATGGACGCGTTATGAGTGCTACTTCAGCATGAACAGACTGGGGTCATGGAAATAAGAAAAGGTCACAGGCCAGTGCCTCACAGAGCCTCTCACTTAACTTTGAATAACTAGATACAGAATATTTTTTTCAACTGTTGACCTGAGGTAGTTTTCCCGGAGCAGTTTGGATCTATCAGATATACAATCATGGGGAATGCAGCGGGAAGCATGGAGGTACCCCAGGGGAAGGAGAGCAAGACGGTGTCTGCCCCTCCGGGCTCCACAGGCTCCCAGAAACGAACCGTGGGGCTGAAACTCCCGATGCCACCTGAAGAAGAGCTGGAGCAGCGCTTCAGTGCAGTGCTGGTGAGTTGCAGCAGGTCAGGCCATGTCAACTTTCACACAGAGGAAAAAAGCACAAGGCAAAGAATTTGGAAAATGTTGGAAATGTGCACGTCCTCAGGACAAGCTTATCACAGTACCAGGTACACAATGCCACTGTAGAAAGATACATAAGAGGTCCTTTATTCTGGAGCTTACTGCAGCATTAGGTTCACTGCATGGTCTGCTGGAGGATGAATGATGATGGAGGGGTGGAGGGGCAGATCTGTTTACAAGTTAATAAAAGGTGCAACTAAACTTTACATTTTCAGAATCACAGCTTAAAATGTAACTTAGAGCACCCTGTATGTACATAATCACTCTTTTAATAGTTAGATTATCTTTTAGAGAATGTCAGTATGCGGACACCCCAGACGACACACTTTTTAGTCCCAATCAAGAGAAATCTAAATGCCGCAGCATACAGTGTCAACAGTTTGCGTTTGTCTCTTTCCTGCCACAACATGACAAAACCTCGTTGCTCAAAGGCAGATCCATAAGTTTTTTTTTCCAGTTTTATGTGGAAGAACTTGACTAGTCTGCACAGATCCCTGACCTCGACCCCATCCAGCACTTTTGGGATGAACTGGGACACCAGCTGTGAGCCAACAACAAGTCCTCCAAATTTAAAAGAAAATAAACAAACGAGTGTTTTCTGACGCCACTGTTGGCGGGACGACGTGGTTTGTGGTTGCCTTTGATTACAGTTACAAATCCTTTGTGACTATTTTAGTGTCGATACACGTTAAAGGCACTAAATATTGACATTGCATTGACAAATATTGATATTGCATATTGACACTTTTTTATGCTTAGTTTTGTATCAGAGTTGTCTGCTGAAAGCGGCTCTGTGGAGTTTTATAGTAAACAAAAGTTATGTTTACAGTGTTTGTTACTCACCGAGGCACGTTATGTGCCACTCCTCGAGATCTAACAAACACATTCAATGCATTTCGTTCCTCATAAAACATTTGCAAGTCTGATTGTTCTTAAAATTTTGAAACCTGTGTTGTTTACAACCAAGTTTACTAGCAAGAAGTCGTTTCTTCACTGCCTGAGCTGCGTTTCTTGCTGCATTACCGCCACCTGTAGGTCAGTGGAGGAGCGTGACAGCATTAACGGGACTGTGTGTTGGATCTCCCGCCTATATCTTCATGCAAACAACCACCCACTCATAGAAAGTCCTATGTACATGCATCTGATCTTGTACATCTGCTGCTTTGATAGTTTATTGATCCCATCCCATCCTTGACCAACCACATTTAACGTAACTTCCCCCCTTTGATCTCAATCACATATGGGTGTACTTTCCAGGTGTCCACATACTTTTGACCATGTCATGTAACTGGAGATGCTGTTCTTCTTTAGCTGAGTGGCCTCATTGTGCTGTGGTTGTACTTACTGTGTTGGGGTTTTTTGTAAATTACAGTTTTGCCATGAAAAGGGCTTCAGGTTTCTGTAATACAAAATCCATTTTTTATTTTTATGGCCTTCCCCACGACTCATACTGAAAGCCACAGCGACAAAATCATCAACAACCAGCGTTCCTCGACCGTGACTTGGTTTTCTCTTCATTACTTCCTTCACTGAGGTGTTAGTCGTCTCCTGTGTACAGTGTGGTCAGCGACAAACCTGAGCTCATGCCTATGTGGTGACGGCCAGATAAGAAAACAAGGCAGAGACAAATGGAAAAAACGCAGCTATGCTCAACATGTAGCCGGACGACTTGCTGTGTGATTTACTGCATTCCTTTTGCCATTCTTCTCTGAGCGTTATCGTCCGAGTCTGTGAGCTGCACGATGAAACGGGTTAAGTCGGATCTGTGATACCACGAAACCTTATTTGACAAACAGGCCTGAGGCTTACTGTCAGTGAGCGTACTTATAGAAACGGCCTCCCTCTTACCCTCCTGAAGGTGAATGGTAATCAATTAAAGCCCTGATAGATGCTGCTCCCTTCCAAGAGGAAGCTCAATCAATGTGTGTGAGCATAAAACTAAATGTTCCTGACCGAACCAAACCTCTATTTACCTCTGCTGACAAGTTTTTTTCGTCTCAGCTGATTTCTTTGATATTTAGCGGATAGACGGGAATAAAAATCAGCTCATTAAATCTGCAGAATCAGATGCACGGGTTTTAATTAAACTTGATCTGTAAGATTATGTTCAAATCAATTCAACTTACAAATGTGGGCGATGGGAATTGTATCGCAGTGTAACAGCATGTTGGAGAAGGGACTGTAGAAACGTTTCACACTGGCTTACGCACATTTTTTTTTATCTTCCTACATCCAATATTTCATGTGTGAGGAAGAAGTGAAAACAAAAAATTCCCCTTAGGTATGAAATTGGTTGGAAAAATTTATTGAAACTGTCTTTTCTTTCTTGCAAAAACTGTTTTGAATAGTCCGAGAAATCAGAGAAATGCTCTTGTGTGTAGCTGTAAAATGTATCCTCCGTATCTGGTCATTAAAAGCCACAAAGTCGCGGCAGCTGTATCAAAGACGTGACCACGATGTTCATGTTCTCAGTTTACAGTGTTATAATGATGCACAATCAGGAGCTGAACATACTGATCCCCATCTCACTGTTTTATTCAGCACTTCTCTCCAGACGATCATTCTGGTAAACAGACAAGTCATTGTAGCAAAGAGACGGAGCGCATACTCGCAGAGTCGCATGTTTAGCCCTGTGTTTCGAATCCAGGTGTGGTGACAGCTCTTTCCATTCGTTTGCATGATTGTCATTGTTACTGAAAACACATGTGTTGTTGAATACATTTTGTTCCTCACAAAACATGCAAAGCTGATTTTTTTTTAGAAGTAATTTACATCCAGCATCTATGTTTACTTGCTAGTAGTCCCCTTCCTCCCTGACTTTGTTGGCATATTGCTGCACATCTTATTACAGCCGCCTGTATATTTGTGGAATAGTGTGCAACCATTGGTAGGAGCGTGTGTCGGATCACTCCTGCAAGGGACAAACAATAGGCCTACAGGCGTCCATTCGTAGAAAAACATCAACTTTACAGGAGGCCTTTAGCGCTACCTTGGAAAGGTGACTCATCACGTGCAGTCTTCTGGTTTGGAGATTTGTTGAGTCATTTGATTACTCATTCATTTGCATGGGTTTGTCATCCGGAGTTGAATAACACTCAACCATAGGTGATAGTTGAACATCCACCATCCATCCATCCATCGTCAACCGCTTATCCCCCATACAGGGTCGCGGGGGGGCTGGAGCCAATCCCAGCTGACATCAGGCGAACCACACATAGACAAACAACACTCACACATATGGACAATTAACCTAGCCAGGATGCTACAACAGTCTCCAGTCATCTGGTTTCATGCACAAGAACATGTGCGAGGTCCAACACTTATGTTGGGTGATGAGGTCTGAGACTCACAGTCAGCGATCCAGTTCATCCCGAAGGTGTAGGATGTGTTGAGGTCAGGGCTCTGTTAAGGCCAGTCACGCTCTTCCACACCAAACTGGAAAAAACAGCTGGAAGAACATTGTGTGAAATCTAATTGTGGCATTAAGATTTCCCGTCATTAGAACTACGGGACCAGAACCATGTAAAGCAGCCACAGACCAAATGTCTGATTCTAGTTTGAAACACAGCCTGTCTGTTCACATTGCAGGTGAAATTGTGTCATTAGTCAAATAGGCCACATTGAATAAGTCATAAAGAAGAGTATTTGTTACATCTCGTCTCATAACTTGAACTGTTTTGCATGGAGCAATGTGTTTGCATGAAGTTTTTACTCACAGAACATATTAGTGAGATTAATCACATGGACACAGGGGCCGATACCTGCAGCCACGAGGCCGATATACAAAAAATGAGGCGGGTCTGCAGCCCGCCTGGTCAACGTGGCAGCCGTGGAACCATGTTGGCGCTCCCCCTTGTGAGTTTTGGGAAGGCGATGAAAAGGTTTCTCCCATTTTAAATGACACCAAATCTAATCTAAAACCACTACGAGCTAGTGTTCAACATATAGGCTGTGTTCGAAACGGGCTAAACTGCTGTCTCAGAAGGTGTCTTACAGGACAGCGAGGCATCGAGTGCCGTTCAAAACGGCTCCAACGATCTCTTCCTGTCTCCTGAGATGCCTTCAAGCTGCCACAGTAACGGCCAGTTTTGAAGGCAGCACCGACGGTGACAAACTTTGTACACAAATATACGTTTTGTAGTGTTTTGTAGTTTTCTCACTTCGATTTTTGAAAATCTAGCGAGAATTAAACACTGAACTATAACATCAGCCCGTGACTGAAACCAACCAAGTTTGTTCAGTATGATTTCTGAGCCGTCTGTTAGCCGTTTGGCTTTTCAGTAGCTAGTTAGCTAATGCTAAGGCTAGTGTCTCTTCTGACAGCCAGAAGAGACGCAAGACGGCGTTCTGACGTCGCACGTTGCCGTAAGTGCTGCCCTAGAAAGGTGTTCGAAACTAATGTAAACAGAGCTGCCTTCACTTTAAAGTGATGCCTTCTGAGGCAGCTGTCTGTTACGGTATCGAGGCAGCGAGGAAACTGCCTTCCGTATCGAACACAGCCATAATGTTGTAATGTAGAGAGACTAATGCAGAGGAATGACGTCACTTTTGACAAACCATACCCACCGAGTTCTAAAATCTACAGCATAACCTAATATATTTTTCTATTTCATTAATTAACTTTGTCTATCACAGCAGGGTACTGGCTAAGATAACATGTAAGTTAGATAATCTGCATGGAATAATCTAATTATACTTTTCTTTGTTTTGATATAAGGACTTTATATACGGGCCATTGAAAAACTTATATCGCTCGACCAATTCACCTCATCCATATTGTACACAGAGTAGATTCAATCTGTGTTGCAGTGGAATGATTCATGCGTGTAGGATGCAGTCAGGTCGTGGGATGACCACTGCAACGAATTAAAGTGCCAACGGCATTCGTCTTGTGCCAACTGCTGCAGCAGTGTGTGTTTGTATGAATGTGCAGCCACATGCAGCCTTTCATGTGCAAACGCTGCTGCAGCTGAACACATTCTGTCAAGCTTTTTGCTACATCACCATTATATCCCACCAAATATAGATCATCTCTCCCGCCGACGCTCCTCATCCAGTCGGCGCCTTTCTTCTGCTGAGTTTGCATAGCAAATGTCCTGTGCTAAGTGGAGAAGACACTCCGTCTGCATACAAACCAGCCGGCTGCAGGGATGCTGCAAACTGTCACTGGTCTGATTCTGCAGAAGCTCAAAGGGACAAGAGGGAGAGAAAGTATCAGACGTCCCTCAGAGGTGGCAGAGAGCCACTTGTACACATTTGCATGTGATATAAGCCGGTGGGTTTCTTTGTGAACGTATTACGGTGCCGTCTGCTGTGTTTCTCAAACTGACAGAATCCATATCAAAGCAACAGAAATCTGCACAGTGACTCTGATAATGACGGTGTTCAAAGGCTTCAGTCACATCTAAGTTTTACGTGTAGCTCTGTTTTTTCCTCAATGTTTTACATAACACTTTGCATATTTCCCAACAGGGAATGCGGCAGTGGGTAGAATTGTAAATGCGCCTCTGTGGATTTGTGTACAGGCTGAGAGACGGGAAGAAAGATGTAAAAAGAGAAACTTCAGCAGGTTAAGAAGTTGTCACACTGATAGTCATCCTTGTCCAAACGAACGGAATAGTTGAGCTGCATCCTGACTTACACTTTTACACCTGACATTAAAATACATTTAATTTATTTCAACATTATTCGGCAGGATTACATTTCTGTCTCTTGTGTACAGCGTGAACTTTCTTGGATTCCTTGTTCTACTGCAGCCTGTCACACACATCGGCGTAGGAAGGCTGTTTGGTCAAACGATCTCTCGACTGTTTAAATGAAAAGTCGACTACTCAGATTAGAAGGACTCACAGTGCCTCAGCTTTTAAATTTAGTTTGCTATTGTTTTAGGAATTTGGAAATACATCTTTTAATGAAGGTTTCTGGTGTAGCAACAACAGGACAGATCAAATCTCAGTGTGGACAACGCAATTAAAATACCAGGAGTGGACACAAAGGCATGACAGGATCGTTTAATAGCTGGGCAACATATCCGGAAACGGATCACATTTTAATACCAGGAAAGATGGGACGTCAGCTTGGCAAGTGTTGATGCACACAGCGTTTTCGGCTGATGAATGAAATGATCTTACACTTTGGAGGTTTCAGGTCTCGCAGGTGTTTCCATCCCTGATTAACGCCATTAAGCTGACGGTGTCGCTACCACCCAGTGACGTTAAATTCACTGGCATCTACTTTTATCATTGATTTTTGTCGACTATGTAGATTAGTCTTTGCACCCCTGCATCAGGACTTAGAGTATTAATACAGTCCTCTTAATGGCTGAAAGTTGGTAAACATCCTTGCCCCGTTTTTCCTAGTTTGGCGTGGACTTGACTGGCCCGCACAGATCCCTAACCAGCCAACCCCTTTAGCATGATGGGAACCAAGCCTCTGGGAGCAGACCTGGGTTGTTGTAGTGGCCACAGTCAGAACTACAGAACCTGTGACACATACTGGACCAGAAAGACACAATCATTCAAAATTAACGCCCGTAAAAAGATTAATACATAAGCATCGCAAACACCCGGAAACGCTTTATGAGAGTTTGATGCCCGAGGTCTGATCCAAATCAGTAAAAATGTTCATATCATGCGTGCAGAGAACCGTACTGGATGATGACGATAGAGAAGTGTGTGTTTTATTTATTATGATTATTATGATAAATGTACCTTAAATATAAATTGGACTTGGGCTGGACAATAAAACAATAACAATAATTTTCCAATATAACAAACGTTCAATAAATGTTTGATTTTATTCACTTGAATCATTTACAAATAATTTATTTTTTTGAGGAAAAAGGACTGAAAAAAAGTATTTACTTCATTTTACTCGTGCTTATTTGTTGACAAAGATTTTATCATCATTATTTTGAATGTTCTACCTCAGATTTGTGAAGTGATCCACTGTTTGGCATCAGGTGTTGAACATAAAGAAGGCTTTTAAACCAGGTTTGAAACAGGTTTCTTCAACTTTTACTCAGGATGAAAAATCAGCCTTTAACCTTGAAAGAAATAACTTGATTTGATACTTATCGTGATAATTATCAATATCGAAAGATATGAAACTTTTATCGTGATTCTGGCTGTATCGTCCTGCCCTAAACTGGACTAAACTACAGGCCTCTGAAATTTCCCCCTCAGGGATAGATAAAGTGTTTTGAAATTGAAACTGAAACAGAGAAGCCAGAGAATGAAAGCACAGGCTCTATTGGCCCAAAAATGCAGAAGCCTGAAAAACGTTTTGCATATGCACCTGGTGAGCAAACTTTATTGGGATGAATGGGGTGCCGGGCTACAGGTGTTTAAATAATCTTGCTGTTTTGAAATATATATTCCAGTGGTGGGAAATCATGATCCGGGTGGACAACTACTCCAAATGATTTCCTGTCAAACCAACTGTGTTGATTCTGAAACTTGTGTTTTTAATGTGGTTACAAGTGGAATCTGATTACACCCAGAACTGACACAGCCATGTATAAGTGAGGAGAAAAGGAGGGAAAGGAAGGAGAAAAGGGATTTAGCAGTAATTATTCAGCCACTGCTGCAAACGCAGCTTGTTTCTGTGAACATGATAATTCCATTGATCCATCTTTTTGGGAGAGTCAGCACATTTGGGAATTCAGGAACGCATCACCATGCATCATTCAGAGACACAAAAATGTCCCACTTCTGTCTGCTGAATTCAACACATTGGCTTACTTCCTTCCTGTTGCTAGTTTGAGCCCCATATTCTCGAATTCACGACTGGTTCCAGTGTTGCTCTTACATGAATTACTACTGTGTCGTGTAGTTGAAATTGACCTCATGTCTGGTGACTTGTCCAGTCACTTAGCATACATGTTAATGGCAGGTGTGAAGGTCACTCATTTTACTTTGTAATGCCACTTAGATGAGCGCAGACGCAGCAACGTTAGAGGGATTTAAGTCCAGAAAACACTGAGGCAATTGTGCAGGTTGCCATGGAGAGAGTGAAATTTTGAGTGCGACAAAAACCGCCACATGCTTTCACACTTAACATGTCTCAGTGTGTTTAAAATGATCCACCGAGGGTACGCAGCCATCAGCGAGCTGGAGATGAAACTGAAACTCATTCTAATTAGATTTTTTTGTTTTTTTTTACATAACTCCCTGCTGATCCCAACACAGCAGAGTATACGCCAGCGAATGAGGTGATAATCTGATTAAATGGTGACGTGCGCTCCTCTTGGCCAAGTGCTTTGTTTGTTCAGTTGTTCTAATATGCACAACAACGGTTGTACTGTGTTTTGACATAAATAGGAAAAGCTTAATACCTTTTCTCTTCTTCTAGCAAACTAAATATTCTGGCTCTTTATATATACATAACCGTGGTGAAGCTGTCCTTTTGATGTTGGAGTCTGCAGATATTCTATGTTATTATCCGACATGTTGATTTATTACCATTAACACACACACACACTGTAGTTTATTTTGACTCCATCACACACCATCCTGCTGCTGGAAATAATCATCAGAGCACAAATTAAGTGTATTAATGCGCTGCTGAAAATAGTCCCCAACAAATGCACTATTTCCTCCTGTTCAGGCCAAATACTCTTTCCCTTTTAGGCTTTGGCACAAGCAGGTAACTTAGTTTTACTAAACATTTGGTCTGCTTCAAAGTGTTATTATTGATTTTACAATACTTACAGCAGAAGAATCTCAAAATATCTGAAATGATTAAGTAATAAACAAAGTGTTATGGGTCCCATATTATTCAAAATGCACTTTTTCATGTCTTTTCAACCTAAATATCCTGTTGAAGGAATCAGGAATAACTCCTCAACCATTTGGCCTAGATGCATGATTCTGGTCTCCTTTGAAAAGTCAGAAGCTGAGGAATATAAATCCATTGTATATTAATATATTTATTTGGCTTCCTTCATTACATCACGGAGGGATCTTTCTAGCATATGACCTCCTCCAGCCCCGCCCACTCAACACATAATTACACCGCTCTCAGGACCACCAACCAACACAACACCAAGCGGTCGTTCCATCTAGCTAGAGCTGGATATTTTCTGGTTATCCCTTTATGTCCTCCGGCTGCTCTGCCTCAACTCAACTGAATCTGACGGACAGATAGCTTAACTTGTTGTTAGCAGTTACTTTAGCCTACAGCTACCTTTAGCTGCTGTTCTGTCTCTGCTCGAACTGGGCGCTCCCAGCGGTCAAAGCTCCTGTGCTAATGTTAGAGGTGTAAATATTAAAACACCCTCGGAGCACCAGTCAGCTAACTGGACGACAGAGTCAGCTCACAGGACGGCTAGCTGCACGGCTAACTGAGCTATCTAGCTAGCAGCAGCTAGCAGTAGTTAGCGACTTAAGTAACTGCTAGGAACAAGTAAAGCTATCGCTCCATTAGGAAACTCACTGGGAATTGAGGCAGAGCACAGAACATCAGAAAATACTTTTTCTGTAAAATATGATCCAGTTTCACCAAAACAATCAAGTTAGCTTATGTACAGTGATCAGTGAGGCCTTGTTAAAAGCATTTTCTAGTAGACACCCAAAATAAAGTGTGAACCTGAAAATTAGCATAATATGAGGCTTTTAAGACAAACCTGAACACAAATCAACCAGCTAACACTCCAAAAACAGCACGTCATAGTGTCACTAATGAAAGATGATTTTCAAACTGCAGCAAAATCTTTCTGTTTGTGCTTCTGTGCGTGACGTGTACAAGTTTCTGTTGTTCTGTTGTTTTATGTGGTAACAGCACACAAACACGCATCTGTACAAGACAGATTAAATTAATGGAAGCTGATCAGGATCACTACTACACTACGTAAATGAAGCACATGCTGATCAGTTAGATTACTCAATGTGACTAAACATGAGAAACACGTTATAACGTGTTCACAGATTATATCATGATTAAATCTCTGACTGACTGATAAGAGACGATTGAAAGTGCAAGCAGAGGAAGTGAAAACAAGACATTTACGCCTGACTGACTGACGCTGGACTCTTAAGGTCAATGATGATCAAAATAACTGGGAGTTTAACTTTTTTTATGATTGTCACCAAGACACATATTTTTCAGTTTAACAATTAGCTTACCAGTGGACAGAATATGCTGGGGTTTTTTTAAATTACATCAAACATAGTGATAGGCGTTTCTTGTCACTTGAGAGAGAGCTATGTATATAAATATATTATTGTGGATCTATATTGTTGATTAAACCCTGAAGACTTGACAGACGGTCCAAGAAAAAGCATTAGTTGCTATTGTGATTTTGTGATTCTGATGCACCACCAGAGTAAACATGAGCTGTTTTTCTCTTTCAGTTTGTGCTGTTTAATAATGATCCAGCTGGCCAAATAAAACCAGCGCGTATTGACCCACCAGCTCCATTCATCAGGCCTGATTTATCAGATTCACATCCAGCCACACAACAACATTGATTTACTGTGCTATTTGGAATTTGCCGTGCCCCTGTTTTTCAGCGTGACGCACACAATGTCCACACAACAGCTTTCCATGTCTTTTAGTATTCAAACAGCCTCAGCTTTGACCTCGGGAATGAACAAAATGAGTATCTGTACATCTCCAAGCGCGTTATAATGATCGAGGCGTTTTGCTGCTATTATGTGGTACATTATGTGGTTCAGCCGGGGCTTAAATGTCTGAGCTCTGAGGCCCGGAGGCAAAGCACGCAGCAAATCGCCACTAAGTAACCGCTGCTGGACATTCCTCAGCAGACTGAGTCAGTGTTGATGATTCTTACTGGCCTCGTGATGGACGCTTCAGGTCGCATAGTTTCAGCAACTAACAGGAGAGCAGGAGGCGTGAGGGCGGACAAAAAGGAGAAACAGATCAGATATGAGGAGGACATGTAGCATTTGAGCAAAGGGAGCAGATAGCTGGCTGCGTGTCGTCTCCTGTAGCCCAGTTTCAGATGTGTAGGGGGTTATAATTAGATCAGCTGTCTGCGCTGGAATCTGGTTATTATATGGGACAACACCGGTGCATTAACGGATGTTAAATGTGGTGTTTCTGAGTAGGCGAGGATCTTTCATCAGGACTTTAAGAATACCACCGACAGCAGGGAGATTTTACACTCTGTTGTCTGTCATCCCCAAGCAAACTTGTTGCTGACCACATCAGTTGGAGTTTCAAGGCTGATCGGTTTGCTAGCGTGCGTTCTTATCAAAGTGCAGCATCAGCTTGGGTTTTTCAAAACAAACACTTTACAGTTAGAGAAAAAGCACACGAAGCAACATTTGTAGTTTGCAGTGTGCCTTATCTGTGCTCGCGAGAAGCCGGTGCATCATTAGCAACACGCTTGTTATTGTGCTGTGACAACACACCGCTGACGAGCAGCGACGCTCCCATAAGGCACAAACAAAGGCCTGTGACTCACGGAGTGACTCCGTGCTGGTCGAGTGACTAGAAAGAGGATGATAATGTCCCTCCGAGTGACAATGAAATCATTCACATTGCACCCATGCATTATTGAAGAAGGCTCCATGGCGGTGAGGAGTCGAAGGGGGGCCCCGTGTTTGTTGCCATATTGTTTCTGGGACTGAGTCTGTTTAGCTTTAGAAGAACATGAGAGTTTACGTTAACACGAAACTAATCCTGCCACAAATAATAATGAGAATAAAGGTTAGGCTGCAGATAAGAGCTAACAGATAAGAAGACACAGGGCCTGAACTCTGAAGGGAAAAGGTGCTCTGCTAACGCCAGTTTGCAGATATAAAGCTTCCTGAACCACGTTAAACAACAACAAAAAAAAACACACCTGCAAATATCCACACTCTTCAGTTTGCTAATAAAAGCTGTCCTTAATTTTCATTACTCTGCTAACAAGTTCCCGGCTGACAGTCAGCTCTTTCAGTGGTAAACCATCGCTCCCACTCAGAAGGCCAAAGGAGCATCTCTGCTGCATTTCCAATTTATTTAATAATAGAAAATATTGCAGTACATTTGAATATCCCTCTTACATACTTTCTGACTACAAGCAGGCAGCTTTCTTTACTGAATTCTTGAGGCTCGCCTTGCATCGCCTTCCTCTCTGTCATGCAGCAAGTTTACATATTTTAATAAAAAAATATTTTTATTTTCCCTTTCTGTTTTCAGAACACGATGAATCTTCCTCCAGACAAGGTGAAGATCCTCAGTCAGTATGACAACGAGAAGAAGTGGGACCTGATCTGTGACCAGGTGGGTCTGCGATCCGGATTTTGATGTTTTTCACTGGCCACACTTTTATCTATGCATCTATCATCATGCAAAAATAAGCCAATAAATGTTTTATGGGCAGTGGACTTATAAGCAGTGTAGGCCACCATGCACACCAGAACTCACAAACACACACACACAAGGAAGCTCATTAATATTGCACGTCTCTGTAGTAACCACAGGCAGGACGGAGGACACCTGTCATTTTCAGAGCGAGCCTCACCCTTTTAATGGTAAACCAAACAGTTTCACTGTCACTCTTGTGAGCTGATGAAATACTGTACAAAGTTGAATAACTGTGTATGCGTGGGATCGGCACAGCTGGACTGTGTGTGAATATAACTGCTGCATCACAGTAGGAGCTTTTCCTGGAAGCTTGTTAACATTAAACCCATTTGCATAAGAGACGCTGTGTAATCAGACTGCCTGTGCGAAACCCCGGCTGAGCTCTGCCCTCTGCAGTACAGCAATCAAATATAATTACAGAGGTTTATATGTGTGTTGTGTGTGTGCATCTTCAGGAGCGGTTTCAAGTGAAGAATCCACCATCCGCTTATTTAGAGAAGCTGAAGAGTTATCTGGATCACGGAGGAGTCAGTCGAAAGGTACAGCTCAGCACTCTCACATCCCACATCTCGGTTTAAAGTTGAGTTTCTGTTTGGCTTTTTATCACCGTATTTCCTAAGAATGCATGTTGATAAAATTCTTTTTGTGGCAGAGAAGCATTTGCAAGAGATTACCTTCAGATACAGTTACTGTAGCCTGTGTGGCTGCTGCAGTGATGACAGGGCGAACAGCTGCACGCTAGATAAAGACTGGAGACAAATTCTGTCACAATATATCCGTCAAAACGCACTAACTACATATTTTGTCAAAACTGTAGACTGACTTTTTGACATTTAAGTATTATGCCAGAGAAATATATAATATATGTGAAACCCCACATAATATTTGCAGAAACTGCAAAATGGACAGACCAGCTAGAGCGATACGTTAAAGGTTCCCTGTGCAGTTACTTGCGCTGTTCGTGATGTAAAGGACTGTTTAATATCCAACTTCAGTAGCCAGCTGGAGACTCACCTGATGAAACCACCATGAATAAGTTTTCAAGCTGCCATCCTTGATGTAAACTCTTCTGATCATTGTTTCTCTTCGTGCTGTCCATTATAGCAAAACATCGAAGCTTTGAGTTTCCTTTTCAAAAAGCAAACAAAGAGAGTAAAAGAAGATGTATTTCTATTGTTGGGGTAAAAGTATGGAACAATGCCAGTGTAAAATTAAAAATGTGCAATTCTCTTTTGGTGTTCGAGAAAATAGTTTTTAATTGTGTTGTTTTAATGGTTATAAATGTGAATAGTTTGTGTTTTTGTTTTCTGATAAATACCTTGGTGTACCTTTTTAATTAATTTAATTTTTTTTTATGGTTACAAATGAGAATAATTAAGTTCTTTCTTTTATATATATATATTTATATATATATACTTATACTATATACTTACTATATAAAAATAAATTTATAAAAAATAAATTTATTTTTATACATATATATATATATACACTATGTATGTGTGTGTGTATATATGTGCGTACATAGTGTATATATATATATATTTTTTTTATAGTTAGATAAATTTTTTATATTTAGATTATTTATTTTTTCTTAGAGGTGGGTAGATTTAATTCCCAGGAACAAGGGACAGACATAAATAAGCTTTTTCAGTCACTATTTGTTGTTTGCGTTTACACTGTCATACGTTTTATTCATATGAATTATTGTTGTATGATGATTACTCAAAAAACAAAAGGCAAACAACAACAAACATGCATAAATAGATAAATCACACATCAGGTATCCAAGATGTTGTTAACTTGGCTTATTCCACTACTTTCCCACTCAGTTGCCCTCTTGTGTCACTCTAGCTTCACTTTGCAGATATAAAACTGTCTACAAAAAAAAGTGTAGCAGTAAATATTTGAGCTTTACATAATAAGCAATGTGTACATTAAGGTTTGCTAAGACTTTTTTTATGTGCACTTCATTTAATCTCTTTCTGAAAGTGACTGATTCAGAGTCAGCAGATCAGATCGTGTTTGTGATTGTGATGTATTTCGCTGATTGTTGAGTCCTTGCTACGAATCAGTACCCTGGTGGGGTTTTTTACATTTCCTGAGTGATTAAGCATTTTACTGGCTTTCTAACTTCCCCGCACGTGTTTTGTCAGTTTAAGAGACGTGTCCAGGAATCCACTCAGATCCTGAGAGAGTTGGAGATTTCCCTGAGGACCAATTATATCGGGTGAGTCTGACTCCAGATCCCACCAGGCGGAAAAAGGCTTCGTCAAGTTCAGACCGTTGATAAAGGAACGAAGCTGGTTATCAGGGCCGTGCAGAGACCTTTGGAAGGGCAGGTGCTCAAAGTATAAAAAGGGCACATGGAACAAGGATTTAAATAGGACTCTTCTCATGCTATTGACATAGAAATATATCGTTATGTTTTCTTTGTTGACACACATATGCAGATGCTTCTGTATCGATACATCAGCAAATGAGGTGACGCCAAAAGAAACAGCGAATGCCCAACACTAGCTTTAAAACACTGGGCTGATAACTTACAGGGAACAGTTGCTGTTGAGGGGTTGCTATGGATGCTGCTGCTGCTGTTGTTGTGTTGATGCTGATACTACAGGAGTTGATCGGTGACTACAGATATTAAAACAACTATAGGATATATATTAGCTGATTAAACACTTATGTGAACATAAAAAGATTGTTGAGTGTTTGGGACCAGCTCACAGTGACTGAGCTGCTGTAATACTGCAGCCACTACCAGGCTGACTGCTGGGGAGACGCTCACAGAGCTGCACACCAAGAGCTGCAGGTGGAGGAAATAAGATTCACAAACATTTCATACATTTATCTGAAATCTAACAGGGCCGTTTTTTCTTTACTTTGATGTCAGGAATATTATAAAAGATTAATGCTAGTTAATTTATTTAGACATATGATTAGACATATAGTCAATAAAAATCCAGATGTATCTCAGATTCACAATGTAATACATAAAATCATTATCACAGTTTTGCATACTGTAGACACACAGCAGGTAACACAGACTGTAGGTTTGTTTGTCTCACTCTTACCCTGCCGTGGCCACCCTCATCCTTTCCCCATTAATGTTTCCTTCTCAGATTATTTCCCACACTTTTTTTAATCTGGTATCTTATTTCCTTACTGAGCCAGTCCCAAACACTCAACAATCTTTGCATCTTTTCATGGTCACATAATTGTTTAATCAGCTAATTTATATCCTATGTTTGTTTTAACAATTCATACATTTTTCTGAAATCTTATACTGTGATGTCAGGAATATTATTTATTTTACATCTGCACTAACATTTTTATATGTATTTCCAGTTATTGAGTTTTTATTGTAGTTGAGCTGTTGTAAACATACTGCTGCTGTCAAATGTAAATATATTCAATACAGTTCTGAATTTAATGTTTTTTTTAAAGGGTTGAAGGCTGTAAGTCAGGGGAATAAGCTCAGAATTTTACCAATGTTGTTATACTTATTTTAAGGCACAAGGCTTTTATTAGTTACTTTAATAATCCCGGTTCAAGTGCAAAGATTTTAGTCAAATTACAAAGATTTTAGTCAAATTACACAGAAAAGATCAGACCTCTTGACGCCCGTGAAGCTTTTCTCCCAAAACAGAGCGAAGTGAACAGAGCGCCTTAGTTTATAGTGTAGAAGTAACGTCAGCTGTCGGCGTGTTAGCCGGTAGCTGATGTTACTTCTACAGGCGACACACAGCGATATACACAACAACTGTGCTGCTCTCTTTGCAACAATCCACAACAAGCACACTGCAGCAAACCCGTCTTACCGGCGGAATCGAAGGCGTCCTGTCGGCAGAGCTGCTGAATCACTAACGATGTCTGAACGGGAGGGCTCGTAACGGATGAGGTCATCAGGTGAAAGGTCATAATGTGGGTTATTTTATTTACTGCAAAATTATTATTAATTTATTTTACTAATAGTTTGATCGGACAGGCCTTGACAAAAGGGCCTTTACAACTTTTAAAATAATTAAAATGAAGGAAATTTCGCGTTTGAAAAAAGGGCACTTTGGGCAGCAAAGGGCAAAAGGGCAGGTGCTCAAGCACCCATCGCACCCCCCTCTGCACGTGCCTGCTGGTTATATCCCACAAATTAAAGTGGACAAAACTTAAACTTCTACATAATCACTGGACAGTATAGTGTATAACATTCACAAAGCTAGTGTTTAACTGAAGCATTCGAGACTGTGGGCGCATTAGTTTTGTCTTTTCAATTAATTTAAACAGAAGTTGGAACAGAAAAGTGTCTCTGAAAGCAAACGTTCTCACTTTAGTTTGTAAATAAGGGTCATTTTGAGATCTTAAGATGTCAGTGTTGTGAAGTTTGTTAGTGTTTAAAGCTGTGGAACTAAATTTAAATGCCTTTTAAGATTAGATAGAACTTTTTGTGCAGGAGTTGTGGTACAAAGTGGATAAAAATGCAAATATAAAATACACACAATGCCAAAAATATAAAAAGGTTGACAGTAAGTGACATTCTTGGTGAGTTGCATGTTGATTTCTATGGGAAGTGCACATGGTTAATCCCGTTATTTCTCCTTGCAGCTGGGCTCAGGAGTTCCTAAACGAGGCGAACCAAGGCTTAGACGTTCTCGTGGACTATCTGTCCGTTGCCCATAGCGCTGTCACGTAGGTATCAGCTTGAAAACAAACATCTTTCTCATTCCTGAACCAGTCAAGTCTTAACAATGGACGTCTTATCTCCTTCACGCAGCAGCCACTTCCCGTCATCTCACGAACGCCGCCACAGGCTGCAGTTGTGTTAGAGTAACGTCTTGATTGTGTGACTCGCAGGTATGATGCGGACACTCTGGACAATGGCACGCTGCCCGCAGATAAATGCAAAGCTACGGACAAGGCGGTGGAAAACCAGAGCAGAAGTGCCAGCAACTCGCCTTCTCACAGTGCCTCGAAGGCCAACAAGGGCTTCACAGTAAGGTATGGAGAGCAGTCCTTATATGGTCAAGTCCCGACTCGGCGGCCATCTTGGTAACGCCACCAGGCACTAACGAGATCAGGCCCCTTGCTATTGCCGTTTTTCCCGTAATCAGTACCAGCTCATCTCGACTCCTCTCTGTTTGGATGTCCTCCGATTTCCTTTGCAGATAGTACCTCTCAATGTAGCTGGTCGTCATAGCGACACACACCAGCGACCCACAAACATCTGTCTCTTGATTTAAAATAAAACGTTTGAACCTTCCTCAGAATGTAAAGACAGATAAGCGGTATGAAAACCTTCCAGCTGTGTTTTCCTCTGCCGTTGTTGCTGCAGCGTCTGTGTGACGGCGGGAGCAGAGGGCTCTGTGAGCGGGCGGCTGGCCGGCCTCACTACGCTCCTCCCGCGGGTCGCCGCAGGCTTCCCCGCCGCCTCGCGGAGCTCCTCAACTCTGAGATCCTTCAAGCACATTATTGGAAATCTACACAGCTGATTTCTCACCTCAAATCTTCTCAGAAGTGGATTTAGTGATGAAATAACTGCACCAGGACGTAAAAACTACATGAATCAGCAGTAAAATCTGTTGGTTTGTTTTAAATGCTGAAAAAGTTTAATGACTTTGCCTCAAAATAAGGTTTAAAAGGTGGGATATACTTCTACTACGCATGCACAAAGTTTCAAGGCAAGACCATGCAGAGTGCAGGAGATGTGAGGCCGTGAGCTCCTCACGTCGGAGCGACTGAACAAATGCTATGCTAATTGATGCTATGGAGTCAGCATGTACCATTTCTAGCACACATTGCAGTACTGCATATCAAATCTGGCACCTTTTCAAGAAGTATTTTGGCGGGAGGGGCGGGATACGTGCATACGATCGCCATGTTTGGCAATGCGATGGTTAATGTGATGTGCCAGCTGAGAGTGACAGCAGATTTAGCTGTAACATATAGATGTGTGTCATGTACAGATATAACGTGCTAATAAGGCAAAGTTTATAAAGGTTGCTTTGTGAGAGATGTGAGAAACTGATCTGATCCATCGAGATATAAATATGAACAATGTTAATAAAAGAATACCACTACATGGCCAAAAGTATGTGGACATGCAAAGATTACATCCATGTGTGACTGTTAAATATCTGCTTCCAAACCCTTTAATAATTATTAATCTGCTGCTTTAACTCAAGAGCATTAATGTTGTGATCAGGTCTGATGTTCTTCTCAAAGCTGTTGGATGGGGTTGAGGTCAGGGGTCAGGGCTATCAATCATAGTTTTAGACATAAAGTGTACTTAAAACGACAGAGCAGGTTATTTTACGAGAAGTAAAGTCATCACTTGTAAAATCCTAAACTAAACTTTGCTGGAAACGGTACAATAATCTCCTTTACTGTCCATTTAGTGTAGAAACATTATGATTTTTTTCCCATACATGTACACACTGTGTATCACACACACACAGAAAGATTAAATTCAGTGCAAACAAACGCTGTTTCTTACAAACCTCTCTTAATCTCCCTCGACAGATGACACAGCAGTAGAGTCCAAATACACTTGGATCAAACAAACAAAGCGCTGGCTCATAACCACAGACACACAACACAAAGATTGATCTTTATTTCAGTCTTTAAGTTATAAAAATAAAATAAAAAATATATATTTTTAGTTGTTTCCTTGAGAATAAGATTTCTTTTACGATGGTGAACTTAACTTAAAAATATGATACAATATATCCAGACACTGAAAATGTTTAAATATAATAGCATATAAATATATAATACAAACTAAAATAAATAATGCACACCAATGAATAATAATTAAATAATGAATTAAATCATAATTAGGTTAATAAAAAAGTAAGGATTATATTTGATATTGAAATTATTGACATACTTTTATTAATTAATTGTCATATAATGTCAATTTAAATATATAATACTATATATCAACATACTGAAAAATAACAATATACATTAGATCAGAGTATAATAGTATAAATATATATAATATATAATAATTAATTAAATTATAATTTATCAAAATAATTAAATATTATAGATATTTAATTATGATTATTAAAAAAGTAAGATTTTTATTTGATATTGATAATATTGACTCACTTTTGCTGATCCATAGTTACGTCATGTTGCTGCCATATTTGCAGACATTTTGTTTTGCCAAACAGTTTTAACTTGACAGCAGTCAGACAATAATTTACTAATCTCTGACGGCAAACACTGAGCACATGGACGTTTCTGCACGTTCACTGTGGAAACATCTATTGTGTGGATGTCAGAGTGCGTGTGAACACACACAGGCATCTACTCGTTCTGATCTGAAGCGACTGCATTCTTGTCGTGGTTTGTTGGCCTCGTGTGATGTTTAAAGGTGAACACATGCTCTTAACTTATCATTAGGAAATAGGAGTTTCCAGTACGTGTGCATCTACATTCATCTAAAACTTTTCAGTGCACTGCCGTGATATGCTGTAATCTGTGGATCGCGTCTCATGAGCCACACAGTTGCTACAGAAAAAGATAACGTGCAAAAGCTACTAAGCGGTTAATGTTGTGCTGTTTTAGTGCAGGTGCAGGATGACAAAGCTGTAAGTGAAGCGTTTCAACTCTCTCCAAAACAGGAAAGCCCTGAGGAACTCTCGCGCTGCGAGCCAGACGGATGACGTTCATCTGTGCATCATGTGTTTACGTGCCATCATGAACTATCAGGTACGTAAAGCCACATAGTCAAAGAGTAGTTTTAAAAATAAATCTTTGTTTTGTCATGGCCTTTAATTTACTTATGTTTGTCAGACATGGAACGTATTCTTTTCATGGATTTTGATTTGGTGTCTTCTAATTTTGATTAAGAATTATTTATGTTATAATTATTAGTTAAATAATAATAATAATCTTTATTTGTAGAGCACTTTTCAAGTTACAAAGTGCTTTAACAAGTGTAAAGACAATAATACAAAAACAAGATAAAAGCAAGAAAACATTGAAAAGACTAAAATACACGTTTAAGATAAATATAAAATAAGTAAAATAGAATAAAATAAAATGGATAAAATAAAGTCAAGCAAGATCGGGAAAATGTGACTGAGTAAAAATGATATCACATAATTCTGAATTTTTAATTTCTTAAATGATTATAAAAAACAAAGCAAACATCTAACTCTATGTCAAAATGAAAGCATAATCAAGAGATACTAAATCATAATTAAGAGAACAATCAATTTTCACTTCTTTTAAATAGAAATTTTTAAATAGTTACTCATCTTATAACTAGAACTTAGTATCTAAATTTATTATTTATTCAAAATTGGTTTAAATAAGTTTGGGTTTATAAGTTTGGGTAATAAGTTTGGGTTCATATCTAACTTTAAATTTTCTTTTTAAATCAGGTATTAAACACCTAAAAAAGCTTAAATTAAATTTTAAATGACGGAAACAGTCAAATAACAATAAGAGGAATAAATTAATTTAAATCTGATTACAGTCAGCTTTTCTATGGACGCTTCATCCAGTCTTGTGTCAAGCTTTCTGTTTAACCTGTAAAGCAGCCTGTTAAAGTTTATTAATATTTTTACGTGTGTGTTTTCAGACTGGATTCAACCTGGTGATGAAGCACCCCTGCTGTGTCAACGAGATCACGCTCAGCCTCAACAACAGAAACCCGAGGTTTGGAACATGAACTTTAAAACGTGTGAAAGCTTAACCAGCTGCTCTGATGCAACGCCATCGCCATTACAACCCGAATATGTTAAGAAGGGATTAGACTGAAAGACCCTCACGATGCATCTAATGGATAGGAAACATGTATAAATGTGAACACTGTGCTTCCCAGGACCAAGGCGCTGGTGCTGGAGCTGCTGGCGGCCGTGTGTTTGGTGAGAGGAGGCCATGACATCATCCTCTCCGCCTTCGACAACTTCAAAGAGGTCTTTAGGCTTCTCCTAAACTACGTTCAGACATGTTTACCTGCATCTGTTTTGTGGAGGGGTTTGGGCCGGTTGCTGATCTCACCGTCGGGGCATCCTGCTCTGGGTGTTGACGATGTTCATGATGTTTAAGAGGAGGTTTAAGCAGGTGAACATGGAGGAGCGTTTAGCAGCCGGAGAGCCAGATATTTCCCTCAGGGGACCAGGAACAGGGCTAAAGAGAGAGAATATCGGAGTCAGAAACGCAGAATAAATAATAACTTCGCTCTGTCACTGCTGGATGTACAAATCTAATCAGGAAAGATCACTTGGTCAGAGATTTGACTGAAAATTGTTTGTCATCTTGTAAATGATTTTAGCAGGTTATGCTGCAAGAATTCACACAAATTGTTTAAAGGATCATTTCGGTATTTTTAAACCCAAACAAAATGACTCGTAGGTAGATAACGTGTCTGAATCTGTGCAGTAGATGCCAAAATGACACCCACAAAAAAGTGCTTCTTTTAGACTGTTACACTTAAAATCTGACAACATCATGGAAAGTGATCCCCACGAGTGACTCAGAGTAAAAACCCCAGGAAACTGAAGTCTCGCTCTGAAAACTCGTGACAGGCGACTTGTTGCAGGAAACGCCACAAGGGAGGGGAGTTTGTTTTGTACGCAGAGGAGCCGCTCGCAAACTCCTCTCTCCAACTCATTTTCCCTCCGTTGTCGTCGCCTCTCGCGAGATTTCCGAGCGAGAATTGTCCTCGAGCGAAACTTGAGTTTCTCGTCACTCGTAGGGAAGATTAAAAGTTTCCATCTGTGCTTCTGTTAATCTCCAACACGACCTGCGTTACAAGCGTCAGCCGGGATGACTCAGCCCACATTCAGACATTATTTTAAACTTGTGCTTAACATAGAGGAGATATTTATGTTACAGCACCCGCATACCTAAATGCATTTAAAAGCAGGTTAAGGGGAACCCCAGACCCACCTGCCCCCCCTGTCAGCTGCTCTGCCCAGTTGCCCCACCGCCAGACGAAACTGCCTGAAGAGGCGTAAATATGTGAAACACTTGTTGCGTTGCCTCTGACCTCTCCCCGGCCTTCTCTCATCTTTGCCCCGAGAAAGCGGCAACTGTTGCTAACAGGTCGCCTCATGTGTCGCCAACAGCGCAGACAGAAAGGGGCATAAACCCTGAACCAGGAGGGTCTATTATTAGTAAAGGTCCAGGATGTTAGAAACCTGCCCTGCAACAGGCGCCGCAGCAGGATTTCATTGTCTGCTAGACCACAGTTACTTCAGGATTCAGGTCTTGACCGCTATTTTAATTTGCTTGCATTAGCCCAAAGCTGCCAACATCCCATTTCAGAAAGCCTTTTTTAACAGTTTCATTAGATTGAATGGCTGCTACAAAGACAGTTTTACTTCACTCATTGTTATTGAATTTAAGTGTGTATTTTAGTTGGATCTTTCTCAAATTGTGGATTTAGCCAGGGGGGGCAGAAACAGAAACAAAGTCCTGAGCTGAATGTAGACTTTGCTTCTACTATTTCCTTGTTTGTTGTTGTCCTGTTAAGGACCGACACAGATGCAAACCTATCCTTACTGTCCACCTGAGGCAGGACACTACATGGATCAGGCTTTTAGTGAAGACATCTAAACATTTCACTTAACCCAGACGTCCTTTTTAAAAACACAGAAAACATAAATCCAAATGCCGTTAATCCACTCTTTATTCAAAATGATCATATATCAACTATAAATATTAATTTATCACTATGATATTATCACATCACGTTAGTGATTTACAAAAATAAATAATTTTTACATTATTGTTAATCCATCTATTCCATCATTTTTCATGGAAGATATTTTGATAAACAGTAAAAAAAACTGGTGTAAATAACATTAATAACAGCTGAAGAAGCTCCACCAACTAAACATTAACCGTGTTAATGTGACAGCGGTGTTAATTAGTAACACCTGTACAATTCCTACTAAGACACATTAAAAGTCTGTGATTTCATTTATTAGGATCCACATTGTTTGTTCAGTGAAGCTGCACGTTATTTACATGATACAACCTACAATCATTAAAATAACGATACAGCTCCAAGTCCAAGGGGAAGATGCACGTCTGTAAAAACACCTCACAAACATAGAGTTTCATTTAAAGCCGGTGTCTGTAGTTTTTAGCAAATATTACTCAAATAGGACAAAATTAGACAACAATGGCGCGCGATGGCACAGAGGAAGAACACACATTATAATACAACACTTGTTAGTGGATTCATTTATTCTTGGTTTTGGCTTTTAATGGGGTTTGTTGCCTCTAAGAAATACAGAAATATCACCAGACTTATCCTCTAATACAGGAAAAAGAAAATAAAACACGCTGTCAGTTCGTGGGTCCTAAATCTCCCGGCCCTCCCCTCGCCTGGCTGATTAGTGCTGACTTGAGTGTCACAGTAAGTGCCGCTTGTTTTGGTACCGCGGCAACGCCACAGTGTGTGTGTGGGCGAGCGCCAGAGGGAGAGATGGATCGCTCGTGGCCGTAAAGTAGAGAGGCAGGCGGGCGCTGAGCCAGGAGCCGGCTTATGTGTCCCTCAGTAGCAGAACGTGGGCATTGTTTTGGGTTGTGCGGGCTGTGAGGTTGGCGTGCTGCTGCATTATTTAGCAGACATGAGTAGGCGAAAAGAGGGGGGGGAGGCAACGTAAAAGACCGCAAACATGGACATGTAACAGATGAGATCAGGAATCTGCTGAGCTGCTAGTTAAAAAGCACAATCAACATTTAGCAGCATCGAGCGAACATGCTCTCTCTTCCCTGTGAGGGGGAAACACTAGACTGTGTGTAACATAGCAAAGATCCTGCACAAAGTGAAGGCAGCACTGGTTTTAGTTATTATTTCTGTTTGTCCCTGAACTGGGCTGAACCTGAAACAGGACGAGACAAAGTCTAGATGGATGGATAGATGCATTGCTGTCATATAGCTTCTGTGTGAGCACACTGCCCCCCTGTGTGAAGAAAGCACGATGCAAAAAGAAACACAAGTTCATTTATCACCAGAAGCTTCTTTTAAAGGACGTCACCCAGATTTAAAGCATCAACAAAGAGATAAAAATCATCAGTTGTTTCACTCTGCCGGCTGTGATCTCGTGATTTTTCTCACCCCTTTTCTTTTTTATCGTGTTTCAGGTGTGCGGCGAGAGAAGTCGATTTGAAAAGCTCATGGAGTATTTCCAAAATGAAGACAGCAACATCGACTTCATGGTAAAGTGTGACTGTGTGTGCAGAACATACGAAGGCTGAAACAAGAGCAGTCTCTCAGCCGAACATCCAATAAGACTGCGTGTGATTACAGGCAACAAAGACAGGATTTTAATACCTCGGCGGTATCAAGGATCAAATGTGCTCCTCTTGATACTGGTCCTGGTCCTCTGATGCTGATAAACAGCAGTAAAGGTGTTGGGGAGTTCTGCTGCATAGTATTATTAGTACAAAGCCTTTAGTGTC
Organism: Lepomis macrochirus; assembly: GCA_024633595.2. NCBI lineage: Eukaryota > Metazoa > Chordata > Actinopteri > Centrarchiformes > Centrarchidae > Lepomis > Lepomis macrochirus. The sequence goes on along the minus strand of JALXJV020000023.1, from coordinate 5,994,413 downwards.
TCCTGAGGGAGCTGAAGTCTGATAAATGTCCTAAACTGATGTCACTTCACTGTCGGTCAGGGTTAAAGACTGCAAGTGTGAAAATGAAACAAATCTGTTGGTGTAGAGAGAAGTGAGCTCACCAGACCTCCGCTGGTCATCTCTGCTGCAGGCTACATTAGCGTAGCAAACCGGCATCGCCGACCAAACTGGCTCCAGGTTTTGAACTACTACATACTGCATCAGTATGGGATCGATACCTTGGGGAAGCAGTAACAGTTAACTCTTAGTATACAGTGCAGTGATGTGGAGTTATCTTTAGTTTAAAGAGCTACACAAGATAAGTTCTTAACCATCAATTTATGAGAAACTGTGTAAAATAATGTGATTAGTTGCAGATTTACTGATTTTACACCGACGTTTGATCGCTGTCTGGAAATAATTAGTGCTATTGTTCACATATATAAAAATGTTCACATATATAATAATTTAAATCATGCCGTCCTGTAAAAGAAGGAAAAAAAGACAAAAGAAAGGAGTAATTAGTCTAGAAAGTACTTAGAGCCATTGACAAATGTCCCTATTAATTAAACAGATTGTGTGCAGTTCTGTAAAATGGATGAGCTGAATAGTTTTTCATTTTCACCAATTTTCTCCAACTAATTTTGCTTTAACCCACGAGATCACAACTGCAAACACACGTGTGGTTTGTGGGGAAAGCTGTGGATAATGATAAGAAGTGCAAAGAGAACGCAGTCGAGCTGTCGGGTCAACAAAAACAATCGTGAGACGGTAAATACAGCATAAAACTTACAGCTACAAAAGAGGGTAAGTTTGCTCAAGTGACACGGAGGCAGGGAAGCATCTGCAGGTTATGTTTGTATGTTTGTAGAGCACAAGGCGACGTCATCCGCTGTCTTTTTTTGTGCGACCAACTGTATTCAGTTTGCAAAAGAAGCTTATTCTCATGTTATCACAAAAACACTAAATGGATTTTCCAAACCGGGCTGTCGACTAAGTTTCTGTCCATCGGTTAATCGATTAATCTTTGCAGCTCTGCATGGAAGGAAAAGAAACCTTTTAGAGAATCCAACAAGAGCAGCTCACTCTGATCTGAGTCGTATCATCCTTACCAAACATGATAATCACGCCTGCAGCTGCACACTTTGGGAAAACACTTCTCTGCGTAGATGAGGTCCTCAAATGGCAGCTAAAAGAAATGTACTCTGTCTGCCCACCAGGTGGCCTGTATGCAGTTTATCAACATCGTGGTGCACTCGGTGGAAAACATGAACTTCAGAGTCTTCCTCCAGTATGAGTTCACTCATCATGGGCTGGATGACTACCTCGAGGTGAGATTGACCTTTGACCCTACTGACATACAGTCCTCTTGTTGTCCTTCTCATCCAGCTTACACTAAAGACTCCACTGCTGAATCAAGTGCACAATATGTAACATTCATTTTGTGCATCACGGCGATTATTAAAAATAAAAAATCCTCTGTTTGTGTGCAGAAGTTGAAGTTCACAGAGAGCGACAGGCTGCTGGTGCAGATCCAGGCCTATCTGGACAATGTGTTTGATGTGGGCGCTCTGCTGGAGGACGCGGAGACCAAGAACGCTCTGCTGGAACACATGGAGGAACTGCAGGAGCACAACTCACAGGTAGATGCACGCTGCACGCACACGCAGATGTTTACCGTGTGTATTTTCGCCCGATCCCTCGCTGACAAAGACAAAGATAATGACAAAGTATAAATGAAAGTTGTGCTTGTGTGTCAGCTGAGCACCCAGCTTCAGGAGAGCGAGAGGGAGGCCGTGGAGAAAGTCTCAGAATTGGAGAAGCAGCTCATTCAGACCACGAAAGAAGTGGAGCTCCTAAAGGTAGAGTACGCCATCCTCGGCCCAATCCCAACGTCCACACTCACAGACTCTCAGACTTTGAGGCGCGTTCCCGGTAAGTCCGCGAGGGCTTAGGGCCGTCCCACTTTCAAATCGTCAAGTGCACGAGGGCTCTCTGGCGGACGTTTAAAGCCCTTTTTGAGCCCTTTTCATAAGTCTGCATTTCTGCAGACTTTGCCTGAGGGAATTTCCCACAGTTCCTAGCGTTGTGACGTGTAAACACGGGGGTTACCAGTGTAAACACGGGGGTTACCTGTGGAAGCCCAGAAGCTGAAGGCAAATCTGCCTTAAAAGAGAAAAAGAAGAAGAAGAACGGTAAACAAACAAGCATGGAAACCAACGCTGATGTTAAAATTGTTAGACTCTATTTTTAAGATGGTTCATAGTTTGGGAGAAATATCCTGTTTCAAAACTGAAAACAAAGTTCTGAAAGGTTGAAACTAAGTGTCTGAAAACTCAAAATCTTACAAAAAAAAGTTTTGAAAGATCAAAAACGAAGTTTTGCTGGCTTGTAAAAAAAAAATCTCTGCAAACATTATTTTGCGAGTTTTCCTTTTTTTGAGTTTTCCTTCTTCGGAATTAAAACAACTCTTTTTTTACGATATTGTGGAATCGTTTCTTCAGAGTTTCACATTTGTCACTGTTCCTCCAGCGCATTAGTTTGTTTTCCAGGTTTGAAACCTTGTAAATAGTGATCTGAAAACTGGGGTGCGAATGTGTGAAAAAAAGTTTTGAAACTGAAAATTGAGGTTCGAAAGTGCGAAACTTTATCACATTACATTTGCACTCATATTGCAGAGTATTTTATCAGAGCTGAGTTTACAACACCCACTTTGCGGAGACACGGCCACACACAGTTGCGAGCTTGCGACTCACGAGATTTGTGGCAGCGTTGTGATTACAGGTTTTTACATACCATACAAATTCAGGATTTTAATATCCTGATGGTATCAAATATCACATGTGCTCCACTTGATACTGGTCCTGGTCCTCTGATCCTGACAGTACTGATGCTGATAATCAGAAGTAATAAAGGACAAGTTGCTATTTTACACATCAGTGTTAACAGGTGTTGGGGGGTAGCTGCTGCACCACGACCAAAAGCTGCCACCACAGTCCAGATAAGATCCGAGCTTGTTGAGACACTGAGAGGCCTTCAGTTATTACCGTGACTTTTTTTGCCCAGGGTTTTGCCTCTCAGGCTACTTACAGGCTGCCCTACCTTACCGGAGTTGCTGGTGGGTGTATGCAGCCTGATAAAGGAATACCTGCAGACACAAGTAACTTTTAACATCCAGTAAAAACAGGAGGAATAATTACAGCAGGCGAAAGCTTTGATGCACATATGTGGAGGCGAGTATTGTTTTGAGGTACTACTGTTCCCTGATGGCTTTTGTACTGCAGGAGAGTCTACGTGAGTCCTGCTCCCAGGTGACTCTTCTGCAGCAGCGAGAACGAGAGAGAGAGCTGGAACGTGAGCGGGAGAGAGAGCGAGAGAGAGACAAGGACCGATGCACCCAGGCCCTGAGGGAGCTGGAGGTCAAGGTCCAGGCTCTGGTGGAGCAGGGGCTGATCCGAATGGAGCGCTCCTCCTCCGGACACCTGGAGGTTCAGGTGGTCCCCGTCATCCAACACGTGACACAGACAGGTCAGAGCTGTTAGATAGTCACACCTCCAGACTGAACCACCTTTTGTTGTTCTGTCTCTGTAGTTATGAGTCCTTGGGTCCTGTGAAAAGTGCTGTAAAAATATAAGTTATTATTAGTAGTAAATATTTAATAAGAATAATAAAGTTAAGCAGTTTTAACAATAAAACTCAAATATTCACTCTGAAGCTGAGCAACTTATCTTTTCGTCTTCCCTCACTCATGTAGCTCACCGGAAGAGTCATGAAGTTTAATATTTTATTTTTGTTGAGAATCAACTTGAGACAGGAAGCCGTCGCCTTAAACTCCATGAAAAAATGAGCTTTATTTTTGGTTTAGAAAAGACATTTTGGTGTCAAGTGCCAGTTTTGCTGTTTTTGCAGCTTTGTTAGAAAATAATTGCTCTAAAATAAAACACTGTGGAAAAATCTGAACTTGAATAAATGATTTAATAATGAATACGTGTCTCAAAGGCCAACTCTGGCCCAGGTGCTGTTTGTTTAGAACCTCTGATCTAAAGTGTGTCTACATTTTGCAATGAGTTCAAAATACGACGGATATATTAAATTGGTTCATGGTGATAAACTAACTTCCATGAAGTGGCAACATGGGCTATTTGCTAAGGTTCAGACTTCCTGCAAAGAAATATGTCATTTGGCTCAAGTCAAAGGCAAAACTGTGCACTTAACAATTCATCTAACTTTGAGTCTTTAGGTAAGGCAAAGAAAGTTTATTTATATGACACATTTCAACAAGGCAATTCTAAGTGCTTTACATGAAACATAAAAATATTTAAATAGAAATAAGCACACTGTTCAACAAATATAAAGGACAAAGTTTCCAATAATCAGTGAAAGATGAATAAATATTTACTCCAAAGTGAGCCCTTACAGACGCTGCTCCTTCGGGAAACGTTTAAAGAACTAATCAGGAAGTTATTGGGCATAAAGGTCCCATGAAGCATTACCACATCAACACTTGTCTTGTTTTATAAATGTACAGAGACGAGATGTAAAACTAACAGTATCGTTGTTTCCCTGGCAGCTAAAGAGGCAGATTCAAGTGTTGACCACAAGGCTCCTCCCCCCTCCTCAGAACCTCAGCCTCGCATCTCTGAGGGACCTCAGCAGTCGGCCACTATGCAAGCTCCCCCTCCTCCACCTCCACCTCCTCCGCCTCCGGGCTCAACTAGAACTCCCCCTGTTCCTCCTCCTCCTCCCCCTCCACCAGCGGCTCCGCCGCCCATGCTGCCTCCTGGAGGTGGTACAACACAGCCATCAGGGGACGGGACCGAAGGGAGCTCAGGTGAGTCCACATCAGAGCAGGAACACGTCGGAGCTGATGAGGCATTGAAACTTTACAGTCTCATTTTTATGGGACTTTAATTCAGAAACTGTCACGTTATGAAGGTTTTTTTCCGCCAGGGGAAACAGCTTTCAGGTATTTTGTTTTCTAAAAATTCACCATGTGGATGTTTACTTTTTCCCAGTGTCTGACTAATTTCAATCATCTTGAACAAACCTTTAATATACAGTGTAATCTAAATACTTTTGAAGAGGTAAAAGTACAAAAAAATACGAGAAAAACACAAATACTAGAGAAAAGTTATAGATTTTCTGTTTTAGAACATGCAATAATTTCTTACTTTGAGAGCACATAGACATATTGGAGGTACGGATAAGTGCAACTTTTATAGGACTGTAAAGTCCATAAGTCTGCAGTTTAGTGGGGAGCGTGACTGAAATATGCAAGAAGTTAGGAACCGATGAGCAGAATCTAAATGCACATATCTGACCAACGGTTCTTGGAAATTTTCACTTATTACATTACTTAGAACCGGTTCTCGATACTGAACCCTACACTATCTATGTCCGACCTGCCTTCATCAGGGTCGGCCTTTTCCCGGTTTCCTTACATACAACACACTGATCTGTCATGGGATTGATTTACCAAAAAAAAGTTTAATAAAATATCTATAACCATAAATTGTTCATTTAATTAAAAAAATTGTTTAGCCTTTTTTTATTGATGGGTAAATATGATAAAGTGTATTTATTAAGGAATGATTGTAACAATTTGTCTTACACCAAAAGAGCAAGGGAAAAGTACATTACACAAAATATAATCTGACACCTGCTGAGGTGATTACAGCCAGCGGCCTGCTTACTTCAGTTAAACAAAACCTAAATAAAAACTCAAACTGCAGCTGTATACACTTGATAAAAATGTACATTAACAAAAAAGTTTAACAGCATCTATTTAGAGATAAATTGGATTCACACACAGGTATTTGTTGCTGGAGGCTCAGACGCAAACTGACACATCAAACAAATATTATGACAGTTTCACCCTTCGCCCCCTGGAGGTCCCCTCTAAACGTCCGACCGCTTCACCCTTCGCCCCCTGGAGGTCCCCCCTAAACGTCCCACCGCTTCACCCGTCGCCCCCTGGAGGTCCCCCCTAAACGTCCGACCGCTTCACCCGTCGCCCCCTGGAGGTCCCCTCTAAACGTCCGACCGCTTCACCCTTCGCCCTCTGGAGGTCCCCCCTAAACGTCCGACCGCTTCACCCGTCGCCCTCTGGAGGTCCCCCCTAAACGTCCGACCGCTTCACCCGTCGCCCCCTGGAGGTCCCCCCTAAACGTCCGACCGCTTCACCCGTCTCCCTCTAGAGGTCCCCCCTAAACGGCCCACCGCTTCACCCGTCGCCCTCTAGAGGTCCCCCCTAAACGTCCCACCGCTTCACCCGTCGCCCTCTAGAGGTCCCTAAACGTCACTTCCCATTCTACGCCAAAACATTAATGAGAAAAAAAAATACATAAAGGAAGATATAACAGTTTCTTTTTTACATGTGAAAGAAAAAACAACACACACAAAGCATGTTATTGAAGGCAGAACTGTGACATGATGTGTAAATAGATTTTGCATTATATTGTATTTGAACAAAATAAATCAACGTTTTGTATAAACGGTGACTTGGGTGATATATCATTTTGTTTTCATTCTTTCTTCCAGGCTGTAAAAAAAAGAAGCCCATTCAAACAAAGTACCGCATGCCACTGTTAAACTGGCAGGCGCTCAAATCCAACCAGGTGGCAGGAACCATCTTTAACGAGCTGGATGACGAGCAAGTCTTGGAGGTTTGACCAGTTTGTGTTTCCAGTCTGTGCCTCTAGATGTCCCTGTTTCCCCCACATACAGAAAGCACTAAACTTCTCCTACATCCATTCTCTTTCTCACAGCAGAGTCTTCTCTAAATGTATTTTAATATTTATTATCTCTTCAGTAAGCAGGGCTCTGAATATCTGTCCATTTTGGCTTATAATGAACAAATTTACATTTTCTTCTAATAACTGGAACATACTCAGGGTGCATACGGTCCCTTGTAAACAATGTTACGTCTCCAGAAGAAATATTTTCTGTTAATTTGAATATTAGTTTGAGAACGTGTGAGTTAGTTTCTTCTTCATATTTTAAGACAGTTTTAAACACCTGTAATATATTTATACAGCATAAGTTCTCTTTAGAACCTGCTTGTAATTAAAACATGAAACGTGGACAACTGACTTCTGTCAGTTATGCAGGTAAATTTACAGTACATTGGTACACTGTTACAGTTTTACAGTAGTTTTTAATTAGCTACCAGCTACACAGCAGAGCGGGGTTTGGGCCAAGCTTGGAGCAGGTAAGTTAAATGAGGTTTATATAGCTGTGCAGATGACAAACAATAGTGATTTAGTCCATGGTCAAAACAAGATGTATCAAGACACAAAGGCAGTAGTCCATTAAATCCTCAGGAAAGAGCACAACACATTGGACAATGGTGAACAATGAACCAGCAGGGAGAGCAGTGACAGGGCAAGAGCAAGAGAAACCTGAAAGCAAAGAAACACAAGAGGCAGGGACATACAAGGAAAAACAATAAACATGCCTTGGATGAATATTACGAACTAAAACCTAACACCGGGACGAAACGTAATCAAGATCATAGAACACAAAGGCAGTAAAACGAGACCAGAAACAATAGTGAAACCCTAAAACTACAAGGAAACACAGGAAAACACTAGAAACCAAAACCCAATACACCTAAAACCATGATTTGATCCTTTATTTATTAAGTGTTTAGGACAGATCTGCTGTTGCCGGCAGAGGTGAGCTGATGGCAGAAGGGAAAACAGGCTGTGTGCCCGGTGAGGCGGACATTTTGACTTGTTGTAGCAGAAAATGCGCAGGTGAAACAAATTCAGCTTTCACCTTCCACCTGCGACAAGCCGAAATGTCTGCTGTGAAGAAAAGTCTATTATCTAGGGTCTTTCCTCAGTGCACCACCTGAACCATGAACCACATCCATCACCTCTGCAAATGTCTTTCCTCATCGGACCTTTCTTAGGAGCTGAACATGGCTGCTTTTGAGGAGCAGTTCAAGACCAAGGCCCAGTCCACTCCCGTAGAGCTGGGGACCCTCAAGATGAAACTGGCCCACAAGACTCCCAGTAAAGTGTCTCTAATGGAGCCCAACAGGGCCAAAAACCTGGCTATCACCCTGCGCAAGGAGGGAGTGGCTGCATCAGACATCTGCTGTGCAATAGAGACGTATGTACCAATGATATAAAACTCTTTTTATTATTCTTCTCCACAAGATACGTCCAGTTTAAATCCCCTCCGTCCCCCGCAGGTATAACCAGAGAGCTCTGAGCTTGGACTTCCTCGAGCTCCTGGAGCGTTTCATCCCCACAGAGTATGAAATGAAGCTCATCCACAACTACGAGTGTGAGGGCAGGCCCCTGGACGAGCTCAGCGAGGAGGACCGCTTCATGGTGCGCTTCAGCAAGATCCCGCGGCTTCCCCAGCGGATCAGCACTCTCACCTTCATGGGCAATTTCCCCGAGAGCGTCCAGCTAATACAGCCAGTGAGTTCACGAGGTGGGGGAGGGGGGCGTTAAGATTGTTTTAGGAGGGAAATTATTATTATAACACCTCAATACCTAATTTACTTGTCCTTAAAACATCGTAACTGACTCTTTTTTTCTGCAGTTATATGCTTCAAAGTATGTAAGTCTGGGTTCTGATTATAATCTCGATGGTTTCAACTCTTTCTGACAGCAACTGAATGCCCTCATTGCTGCCTCGATGTCGATCAAATCTTCCAGCAAGCTGAAGAAAATCCTTGAGGTAAGAACAGTACCGAGGATAAAGTGCAATAGAGCGCCGGCTGATGTTTAAATTTCAGATTTTCCCTCTGACATTATGTCTCCGTGCTGTGGGATATGGAGTCTTTAGTGGAGCAGAACTGCACAGTTGGATTTTAATTGCACAGGCTTGAAGCTGAATAACCCTTTTAACAGGAATCTGAACTCTATATTAGTTAAGAGGTCAGCTGAAAGGAATCGAAGTATTATTTTACCCGTGTTTAAAGTCAGTGGTGAGCATGAGAGTTTATATCACATCTAAACATCAGTTATTTTTCCTCATATAAGGAAACTTGTTCACTACAAACCTAAATTAAAAACACGTTTCATAAAAAATAACTATATTGTAAGGATAGGCGCATTGTGTTTCCATGGTAAGTACATTTTATGTTTAATTGCTCTTTAAAGATTTAATGAACTGCACTGTTTGGAAAATTTCCTTCCTTTCTAGCGACTTCTTTTAGGAAGGAACCTTTTATTAGTAGTTTGGGAAAGTAGTTCTTCATTTAAAATATGTTTTATGTAAGAAGTTTTTTTCTTTTCAGACAAATTACTTTGCATCTTTTGACTTTTTGTAAACTTCAATCCGACTCTGTTTCTGATGCAAAGATCATCTTAGCATTTGGAAACTACATGAACAGCAGCAAACGAGACGCAGCGTACGGTTTCCGCCTGCAGAGTTTAGATTTGGTGAGTAAAAAGTCCCATGCCTCGTACTAACTACACTAGTATTTTCTTTATATCCAAGAATCTTTTGTTGTTGTTTTTATTATTGCTTGATATCCCCCAGCTGTTAGACACCAAATCTACAGACCGCAAGCAGACGTTGCTGCACTTCATCGTCAGCATCATCCAGGAGAAATACCCCGACGTCCAGGCCTTCTACACAGAGCTGCACTTCCTGGACAAGGCGGCGCTGGGTGAGCACATTTACAACAACACTAACAGATCTAAAACACAGATAAAGAATAACAAAAGTTGATAAAATTAACACCTGAAGAAGTGAGCTATGAAATAATTCACAGGGAGATACATAAGATGCAGACCGGATGCAAACAGGTTACCTAACAGCAGTGTGTCTTTGGCTGCCTTCTGAAAGAATCCACAGAATCAGCAGTGTGTGCAGGTGCAGGCGGAGCATTTCAGAGTTTAGGTGTTAGAGAATCACAAGCTAAATCCCTGCCGGTCAAGGTGTGGGACAGACAGCAAGTTTTGCTTGTTAGACCCAAGAGAGCGAGCAGTTCAGCCACATGTGCAGGAGTGTAAAAGTAACATCGAGGATCTTGAACTGGATCCTATATACGACAGGAAGCCAGAGCCGGCAGCCTTCTGGATCACCTGCAGACGGTCCAGGGCAGAGATGCTAAGTGATAAGAATAAATGCATGCACAAGCATCTCTAGTTCAGCTGTTGAAACCACAGATCTCAATTTACTGGTATTTCTTATTTGGGAAAAAACAGATCTGGTTAGCTGCCTCAGGTGGGTGTCACATGATGCGGCTTGATCTAATATTACACCTAAATTTCAAAGCGGGCAGCAGAGAAGAGTGGCAAAATATTTTGCATAATCAATGGGGCGTGTTTTCTGGAGTCTTTTTAGTCCCTAATAACATTTAGGCAGTTTAGAAAATCCAAACGGCTCACTGGGTTTGGAAAAAAATGGAGTTGGATGTCATCTGCAAATATATGATATGTGATGTGTTTATGATGTTTCCAAAACCCAACTCAGGCTGTAATAACAGCACTTCATACTTCTGCCATACTTACTGATACTGTACATTTTCTACTGAACTCGCTCTCGTGTGTTTGTGTCTTGTAGTTTCTGTTGACAGCATCCTGCAGGACCTGCGAGCTCTGGAGCGAGGCATGGAGGTGACCAAGAGGGAGTTCTCCGTGGAAAAAGACAATCCTGTGCTGCAGACGTTTCTCAGCAGCAACACCGAGCTGCTCCACTCGCTTATAGCTGACGGAAAAACTGCCCAGGTCAGCTTTGATTACCCCAAAACAAACCTTAAAGGGTAACTTTGATCATTTTCAAACGTGTTTTTTTGTTTCTAATTTGAACAAAAGCTTCTTGAAACTGGTCCAGTATTGAGTGAGCACACTGCAGCTGGCGAAACAGGGCTGAAACATAATCCTCACGACCCCGAAAGTGTTTGGTTTTGCCATCTGGACAGGCTCAGAGTTTTATTACAAGTGTCTGACAACACTATGGAAAGGATCCATACTGATATTTTTAAAGAGTACGATCCTTTTTGTTTAACCAGGAGAAGTTGCTATATCGCGCTCGTCAAAGCCGCCAGACTCCTTTGACAAAAATAGTAATTTTACCTCTCTGGTCTACCGCTGACATCTGGTTAGTTTGTGTTATTATTTGACTTTGGTATTATTAACCTTTTTTAAAAAAACAGGTCAAACAAAAAACACAAACTAACTAACCCCATTAGGCAGCGGAGGACCAGCAAATCTACCGTGTTCTGCTAAATAAAATAGCTGTTTTTATCAATAGAGTCTGGTGGTTTCGATGAGAGCGATATAGTGACTGTTTCTGGTTAAACCTAACAGGATCTCACTCTCTAATAAAAAAGTTTCTCTCTGCAGGGATCCTTTCCATAATGTTGTCAGACACTAACAACAATCTGAGCCTGTCAGTGGGAAAAGTACGCACTTTAGTGGACGCACTTTGAAGGGTGCACGGTTTACGTTGCAGCCCTGTTTCACTGCTGCCGGCTGAAAACATTTTTTTTAAAATTGTCCAAATTAATCACAGAAACGTTGGAAAATAAGGTCCATAAAGTACCAGAGTTACCCTTTAATCACACGTTGAATCTGTCTTGAAAACAATCGGCACATATTTCTAATATTCACATGTTTTATTTGGGTCTTGCCTGTTTTTTTCTCTCTTCCAGGATGCGTATGACTCCGCTGTGGAGTACTTCGGAGAGAACTCTAAAGCCACGCCGCCCTCCGTGTTCTTCCCTGTTTTTGTCAGGTTCATCAAAGCGTACAAGGTCAGATAACGCTCATTTTATTGATCCATGGCGTCGCAGATAGCCGCTTCACCGATAACTAAAAGCCAGCTTTTACTGTACACTTACAGCCCAGTCAGTCTTTCAGCTATTGTCACGCTTATTATCATTTGACCTTCAGATGTAGATGCTATTAAAGTACTTTCTCTGACAGCAAGCTGAGCAGGAGAACGAGCAGAGGAAGAAACAACACGTCCTGAACTGTGAAGCCCCATCAACGCCGCTTAAACCTGAAGTCACCGGGAACAAGGTGACAAAATATGTAATAAAGATATAGCAGCTACAGGTATACGTAAGACTAAAGCTGGGCAGGAAAAGTAAATAAGTTTAAGCTTTAATTCTCACCAAAGCTGCCACCTGCTGGATTTTACCTTGGGTCTTTATTTTGATTGTTTTGTCCACAAATTCTGTCATGTTATAATAAGATTGTGCTCACCAGGTTAACTGAGCTCTGGGATCACAAGAAACACGGAGCAGTCAGAAAACAAACTGACATTTATAATATTTAAGATTAAACGGGAAGGTGATGTTTACAGCAGACAGTTTGGGTAATAATTTTACAGTTTGCCTGTTTTACAACCCATGTTTCTAACATAAAACTTATATTTTAAGGCCAGGTTGTTTGATAAACTTAAATTGAAGTACACATGGAGGCAGGGAACAATGAGACAAAGGCCTGTGGGTGCAAAGAAACTCCCAGCTCTTTAAAGGATCTATTTTCTATCCAAAACAAAGAAAAGTGGAACATAAAACTTCACCCGACTGAGCCGCTCTGCCACTTACCTACCCAAAATAAAGACAGTATAGACAGACACTGAGTGAGGGATCAGTTAAGTGTGAAAAGAGAGTCTGCAGAGGAGACTTACGTTCCTCACAACATGAAACAGAACATAAATGTCATAGTTCAGTCATGTTTTTTCTACATTTTGGAGCTGATTACTCCTTCTTCTTCTGTCATAATTTAATTGCACCTGATTGGAAAATCACCTCAACCAGCTGTTTATCTCGACAAACCAACTGAAATTCACATAAAATGACAGAAAAAGATCATAAACTCTCATTTTCTGTTGCAGATTTCCTAAAAATTCTGGTAAAAGTTGCTTTATATTTGGATAGAAAACTGTCGTCTGACTACGTCTGACTTCCTTTCATAGATATCACTGCATTCAGATCTCAGAGTAGAATGTAATTATTACCCACCAACGTGAGGACAGAGGTTGCCGTGTGCTGTATATAAATGAATAATATAAACTGACTTCACTAGAAGAACAGACAAAATGAAATGCAAGAGGCTGTAATGATGCTTTAAAGGCACCTGTTTAACATCAGCACAGTTGTTGGCTGTGGGATTCAAACACTGACACGTTCGGTGTTTCAGGTTTCTGTGACGCCCAAACTGCCACAGATGGATCTGATAGCAGAGCTGAAGAAGAGGCAGGTGTCTCCTCTGGTGAGGGAGGGGAAGGACGGAGCCATCGAGGACATCATCACAGGTACACAACACCCCGGAGACAGACTCTGTTAGACCACAGTATTATCTCCTCTCTTGGTTCTCTGACTTGAATTTCAACATTTTGGGAACATAAACTTTGATTTCTTCTCTAATGTCTGTGTTCAGTGTGGAGTCAGGACGTGGTTAGCCTAGCTTAGCATAGACACTGGAGACGGGTGGAACAGTTAGCCCGAGTTAAAGTGAGGAAACACACCCACCAACATCACGTTTTTTAAACTGAACAAACTGAAATGTGAATACGTCCACATAGCAGCTTGATCGCCTGCCCGTTCGGGACTGTGTCACCCACTGCGTGGAGCGAGGGTGTAATTTCCTGCGGGGATTTTCAAAACGTTTTAGCTCACTGAGGATGATTTTCAAAATAAAACCTCTCTGAACGTTGTCCAGCTGCCAAAATCCAGATGTGAGAATATCAGAGTTTATAAAAACACTCGTCTGAGACGCCTACAGAGGAAACTAAAAATAATTTTTAGTTAGCTTAGTGCAACAATACACAAGTTTACATGATGTTTTGTTATACTGGCAATATGCAGAAAGCAGAATAACTATTTTTGGCATGAAAAGAGACCATTTTCTAAACTGTTACGTAAAAAAAAAAAGTACATAGTACCATCCCCTGAGGTCACACTTGGCCAAAACTTACTTTAAGTGTAAGACAAAGATAAGGAGAAAACCTCAAATACTTAAGTGATCACTTTAAGGTAACCTTAAGGCTGATGATACACTAGGCAACTTTTTGTGCAATGTTGCTCTGTGTATCATCAGCTTAAGGGGAAGATATAAGTGTTTTGTGCAACTGAATTTATTTTAAGGAAACCTTAACTCAGACTTTAAGGAAAATCTTAAGGTTTTTTGTGCACCGGCCCCAGGGCCTTTTAAAGATGAGGGCTACTAACTTAAACCACACAGCTGCTTCTCTGAGCTTTTCCATGGAATCACCTGGGATCCGTCTTCAGGTTGCCAGATACAGTATGTTTTGATGTTGGGCATGATGGTACCAAACCTGGCAACCTAACTGTGACGACAAAACTTTAGGAACAGGATTAAACAATCAAAATAATCAGTGAGCTTTAAAGGTGCTAGCAAGCATATTGTTAAACTTTGTACTGAGCTACTGTACTACTAGCTGTTTCCCTCTGCCTCCAGTGTTTATGCTAAGCTAGGCTAACAACATCCTGACGCCCAGCTGTGTAGAGAAATGACATCAATCTTCTCATCTCACTCTTGAAAAGAAAGCAAGTAGCTGAGCTCTAAATAAGGAAAAACTCTCCTCATGTTTTAGTACCTGTGTTCTTTTTTTTTCTTATTCAAACTGCAGGAGATCTCGTTTCTCTGCATTACTAAATATTTCACCCTGTTTGTACTTTTCTTCTGAATTCTTCACTCCTTTTTTTTTTTCTTTCTTTGAAAGGCTTATCTCTCTCGTTTGTCCCTCCTCTCTTCCCCTCCCCCGTTGTGTCTCTGGTGTCTTCAGCTCTAAAGTCCGTGCCCTTCACGGCTCGTTCCGCCAAACGCTCCTCTCGTCTCTTCTGCGACTCCGTCTTCAGCGACGAGGCGACTCCTTAAAATCCCTCGGCGCTCTGCGGGTCTGTGTTTCTATTCCACTCTTCTGATGTTTCTAACTGAGAACTGAACGAACAGCCGTTCCTCTCTTTTATGGGGAAATCTGATATCTGGTCTAACGTTTATAGGGGTCATTCATAACATGTTAACATCATATTACAGGCTGAAGCATTCATGAACACGAAACACCTAATTTAAAAATACCACCTGCTGTGGTCAGAAAATGCATAACAGATTTGACCTCCAAGTTACAGACAGTAATAATAAAGTGCATGGTTGTTTTCTTCTAATTTAAAAGACACTTTCTGTCCTTGAAAGATTATTTTGGAGGCTGTTTCGGCTCATTTAAACCAGCCTGCTGCTTTTAAAAAGGTGATTAAAGCAGCTGATGTGATTCACTAATTTTAAAAACACCAAGTCCTTCAAACTAAACGGCAGCTTTTGCTGATTTGACACTGATAAAGTTCAGGTTTGGTTGTGTTTAGACACAATGGCCCTCATTTATCATTCTTGCGTAGAAACGGGCGTATTTTTGTGCGTGAGATTATGCTTACACTGTTCTCAGCCTGATTTTTGAAGCTGTAGCGTATCTTTGAAATCCAGGTGTACGCACCACCTGGTGTTGATAAATGCGGCGGCTGAATACGTGTGTACTTTGAATGAAACGCCCCCAATTATTCAAGCTTCAGGAGGCTGCACCCAGGACTTTACGGCAGGGAATGACGGAATACGGCAAGAAATAAATGGTTTAGAGCAGGAAGTCCACAAGTTAAAACTTCAGAAAAGAAATATTAAGTTGTTTTGACAGATTTAAATAAAGATTAAATGTTTAGTTTCACTACTAGAGCCCCTCCCCGGCATAAATGTTAAAAATATTGTGCATTTTAATATTACGAGGTTTTTCATTTGGAAACAATTTAATAATTTTTATTCGATGATTTAAACTGGACACATTTTTAACAAAATGTTCAACGCGCTTAAAACTGGACACGAGCGGTCAGATGAGCCATAAACAGTTCAGGTCCTGCCGGAGAGCCAGTGCTGGAGTCAGGGGGACCACCGCGAGCTGTCAACCTCGCTGGAGCGGACCAGTGTGCGCTGTCAGCCCCAGAGGAGGGTGCGCTCATCCCGGAGGAGCAGGGCACGGGCCAAGAGCCTCTCGCTGAGCGTTTACTTTGATGAACGGAGGACATACGGACAGATACGAGGCGGTGTACCCCCAGCGTGCAAAGCAAGGCTTCATAATGTTTTGTGGCTTTGGGAAACAGTGATCTGCGCCAGTGACCTGGGACTATTACGCACGGACACGGGTCTGGACGTGCACGGACTTGGATCTGACCATCCGCGGTGTAACTTTTCTTTTATGTTCAGATTGAAACATTGTCCAAACACAATGATGAGCTGCACCACCTCTGTACCACCTGTTTGTGGAGCGCGTTTTTGTTCTGAACGCGGTTGGAGATTTGTCTGTTCCTAGAATTATAAATTGGCTACTTGTGGTGCACCAAGAGACAGATTTAGCACTAAACCCCCCTCCTCATCAAAGTCAAGTCCCAAATAAGCTCCAAATGAAAGAATGTTGCTCTGATAAAAGCTGCTCCATCACCTCCGGGACCGGGCTTTACGCACTGACCCAGGACTCACACATGAACAGAGATCAGCATGCCAGAGTCTGGGGACGCGGGGCCTTTAGCGGGGGTGTCGGTGCTCGCTGTGCTGTCATAATATAAAGTTTGTCTGATAATAAATGCAGGGTTTTGTGGGCGACATGTCTGTGCCCGCCTCACCTAAAGGGCGTGGGGCTGTGTCCATTTCGGATGTGTCCGCTTATGCTCTTCGTTGTTTTAACACGTTTAACACATGTTTTTTTTTGCTTGTAGCCTTTTCATTGGAAGGTCCACATTTTATTAAAAGCTAACCCAAATAAAAGGCACCAAAAGCTTCAATAAAATAGTCCAAATACAAATCAAAGCATGTTCTGACTGCTCAATAGGCTGTATAAAGTGCTGCTCAAATATAAACACAAAAATTAATGTTTCAAACGTTGTTTCTGTTACAGTGGGTCATAATATATCATGTATTTTAGTTTGTCAGTGCATTTTGTGCTGTTAGGAAATGAATTCTGCGCATTTCGGCTCTAACTCAAAACTTGCTTACATGTACACCACCTCCTGAGCTGGCGTAGGATTTGAGCCAACTACGCCAACGTCCATATTGATAAATGTCGAAGTCACCGTGGTTTTGGGAGTACGCCAGGTGTACGCTTGAAATTTTGTGTACGCACTTTTGATAAATGAGGGCCAATGAGTCCTCAGTAAAGACGCTGGATTCCATTCAAAGAAATCAAGGTGGTGTTGGTAGGGGACGGGTTTTAATGGTAAACAAAACGAGGTGATTGCAGCAGAAAGTGTTCATCTAACACAAATATGATCCTTTGATATCGATTCTCAAAGCTTTAACATCAGAAACAAGGGCGGATCCAACTGCCGACACCCCAAGTCACACACTTTGTATACGAAACCTCCTCTGTGGTGCTTTGATTTTGTGTCTATGTAACTAACTGGGACAACATTTTTTGAAATTGGACCAGTTTTGAGCAAGTGACAGGGCTGCAACGTTAGCCTTACGGGCATTTGAGCCCTTCAAAGTACAGGACGTCCACTGCAGTGCTCGCCGTGCAGAGATAGACATTATTTAAAGAGTAAGATCCTTTTTGTTTAACCAGAAACAGCCTCTGACAAAAACAAGCACTTTGACAGTATTACGTTGCAGCCCTTTTTCCCGCCAACATGCTCACTACTGTGGTGGCTTTGGGGTAACACAGACACAGAATAACACAGACCTTGAACAAAAAGTCTACAATAATCATTGTTACATATCTTCCTTGCGACGACATGTCGCCGATGTGAAAGGCGGAACAAATGTGTCTCAACTGGTCGGATCCTTCAGGACGTTACACCGCCACTGTCCGGTGTCGGGCCAAGGTAGTTATCCCTGAAAGTGTTCCTCCTGCCGCGGGAAACGCACGTACATTCAACGGTGAAGGCAGACTTTCGACTTACACATTTACACACAAAGTGATAACAGTAGCTTACTGGTCCGACCAGGCTGGACAAGCAGTCTGCCAACATACAGTATGTATCCCCATCCATAAAGCACAGATGATGGCCTACCATCTACTATTTTATTTTGCGTATACTTCACATCAGGACTAATAAAAAGGGTGATGTTTGTTTTTTCCTAGCTAAAGTTCAAGTGGGACTCAAAATACAACCTGGGATCCAGAGAATGTCTGGTACACTAGAGCCGATACTGTTCACTAACAAAGAAGCTAACGTTAACGGGAATGGGTTTTTTTATAGTGTAATTTAATAAAACTGTAACTAAATTACTGAAACACACTAAAACATTACTCATATACACTAAACAAGACTTTTTGAAAGCTTGAACATTGCCTCTGTCTCTTTTGTCCCGGACTGAATGGGCCCCTCGATAAAATTGGTCTAGAGCCGCCATTGGTCCACTCAACACTGGACCAATTACAAAAGACGTTGTGCCAATTAATCACAGAGACAAAGAAACATGCGGAAAATAAGGTCCAGGTTGGAAAATGTTATCCTTTAAGTTGTTTTATACATTTAAATGAACAAACAAAGCTGTTGTTTTTCTGGAAAGTGAAAGTGTCTGAAAATCAATTTAACTCCAAACAACTAATAAAGTGTGTCGTTCAACTGTTGTCAACTGGTGTCTCTGGTAAGTGAAAGTGCAGACATTAGCTGGTCACGCCCACATTTGTGCACCAAACATGTTCCTGGAAGGTAAAAGTCTCAGGTGAAACAATCATGGCCAAAAGTATATGGACACCTGCATTGTTGGATGTTGGATGGGGTTGAGGTTGAGCTCTGAAGACCAGCATTAAGCTTTGAAGAGCAATAATTAAGTTTTGCTCTAAGAGTAATAATAATCTAAAATACATTTTCCTGATGACACGTATCATTTTCAATGTAAGAAAACCTCCTCCAGCACTGAATGAAAGGCACAAACTGAAAGTACACAACAAGGGTGTCCACATACTTTTGGCCATATTCATTCATTCATTGTAAAGGTCGTCTAAATAAAAGTTTTCTTTCTCGTTACCAGTCTTTTCTCAGTGTGTTTGTTGTATGTCCTCCACTTCAGATTTAAGGAATCAGCCGTACAGACGGACAGACGGCGGCCGACGCAGCGCCAAGTGGAAACCAGGACAACAGCTCCACGTGTGCTCAGACATCTCCCTCTGAAAGGGGGGGGGAAAAAACACACTACAGACCAGACTGAAGGCCAAAAAAGCACAAAAGATCAGACATTTAACTCCCGTGGCGACGGTCCTGCTCTCTCATGCATGCTTAAGAACACAGAGGTGAAAATGCACGTTTCCAAGAGAACAAACAACAGAACAAACTCTTTCTGTGACAGTGAGGCACCTTTCTGAATAAAATATAAACTTTGCTGATTGTCGAAATGTTCTCTGATTTTAATAATCAAATGTTATGAGAGTGAATATTAGCTGCACATGACGCTAACGACCGGATGTCTCATGAGGTCATTAAGACAATTACATGAAAGAAGCTAAAAGTGACATTAAGAAGAAATTTAGAGAGAGACTCATAAATCCTTTTGATAATGTTCTTTAAAAAAGACACTGATTTTTTAATTGGTTTTATTTGAAATAGATTATTAATGACCACTGTCCATCTTTCTGTCCTCTAGTAGGTCTCACAAATTTAGGCTGAAGATTTGTAATATATTTAAATTATTTTTAATATCGGAGTGTAAGAATGAGAAACTTCTACTTTGCTTCCGCATTCCAACAAATAAAGTATTTTATACCGTTGATTTGGTGTTATTTTGCTTTTTCAGGCGTCCATCGTGTCCACGGGCTTTGACCTCAACACCAGCGCGCCGAACTCACAGTGACGAGGCTAAAATGAGGATGTTTGTGTTCACCATCTTAGTTCAGAGCAGAGCGTTTCAAAGTGGGAGGCAGGCCTGCCTGGGGGGGTTGTAAAAAAAAAAAAGTACATTATTTATTACAATAACTATTAAAATAAGATTAAAACAGAAAAGCCTAAATGTGTTAGATTTGGTTAAAGAGATGTAGTAGGCTAGTTTTTCCCACATTATGAGGGATTTATTGCCATAGGACAGACCTTTATTATGTATTTTGTGTAGTCTGTGCTGTCAAGGTAGCAATTTTAGGCTGTCTTGGCTTCTGTCAGTCTCTGTGATCGTATGACAAGATGATCCCGAATGCATCCAGGACTTGAGCAAAACTAATCAAGTAAACTAAGGAACATCTTTTTCCAAGCTTTGTCTGAGGGGAGGCCACAGTCTCAGAGGGTGCTAGCATGCTAACACTTGCTAAATAACAGTGGCTCAATCCCAGCCTGAGCCCTGAACCCCCACAGACTTTACTGACGTCACTTGGAAAGTGATTGAGTTTAAGAGGCTCCAAGGGCTCAAAATGCTGTAAACAGGAACGGGACAGCTCATTCCCACTTTATCACGTTACCTTGATGACGCTGAAATTATTATTTTATGTTTTTGGCTTATTTTTCAGTCCTGCAGGCTCTCACCAGTAGTAAATAAAGGGCGGCTTGAACCTGGAGCTCCATGGAGCATGGCTGTAGCACTGTCTCCTGCAGACCCTTAGGTACAACAACCTGCCACCGTGGTCCCTCCAGTTGCTGGCTCTTTCTACCCCCTCTGCAGAACCCCACCACTCAGGCGCAAGGCCTCAAACATCGACTCAGAGTCCCTTTGTGGTTCGGGAGCACATGGCAATTTCTTCCCACCGAGGTCGGCGTTGCATTGCAACCCATGTTAACACCGGTCTGGTGTCAACATCTTCCCCTGTTTGGGTCTCCCACTCTGCTGTATCCACCTCTCTCAGTCCATGGGCCCGTTGGTCGCTGGGGCCCAGCGCAGCACATCCTACAACAGTTTGCAGCTCCTCTCCCTCCTGTGCCTCTCTTTTCTCACAGTAATGGCAGCCATCGCTGAAGCAGGGGCGGCGAAAGTGCATCTGCGTTTCCATGACGCGTGCCCCCGGTCTGTGGATCACAGTGAAGTCATATGCCTGTAGCTCCTCAATACAGTGTGCTAGCTGACCTTCTGGCTCACCTTTTTATCCATGGCGCTGACTCCGCCCTCTCCAAGCCAGTGGCCCAAGAATGCGACCTCTCGCCTCATAAAACACCACTTCTGGGGGTGCAGTTTCAATCCTGCAGCCGCCACTCTCTCCAACACACGCCTGAGGGCTCTGAGGGCTGACTCAAAGGACTCACCATGTACAAGAATGTCGTCTTGGTACACGACACACTCCTGCCGGGGAATGTCAGCTAGTACCTTGTCCATCAGTCTTTTAAATGTGGCAGGGGCATTGCAGAGGCCAAATGGGAGAACTTTAAACTGCCACAATCCTCCACTTGTGATGAAAGCTGTTTTGGGTCTGGCCTCAGGGGCGAGGGGGACCTGCCAGTACCCGCTGCGTAGGTCCAGAGAGGAGAACCAGGATTACCCTGCCACTGTGTCTAGGGCCTCGTCAATGCGAGGGAGGGGATAGGAGTCTTTTTTTGTCACCTTGTTGAGGGGTCTGAAATCCACGCAGAACCGCGATTCATCCTTCAGCTTTTTAGGAACCGTGACGACCGGAGAAGCCCAGGAACTGGTGGAGGGCTCGATGAGCCCCGCCCATTGCATTTCTTGTAAGGCTTTGTCTGCTGCAGCTTGCCTTGCCAGGGGAAGGCGGCGAGGTCTCATCCTAATGGGCTGTGCAGTCCCTGTTTTAATGTTGTGCTGGATTAGGTTTGTCCTGCCCACATCATCCTCTGACAGTGAAAAACAGTCTTTGAACTCTAGTAGGAGCTGCCACAGCAAGTCCTGTTCAGGAGGAGTCAGTCCATCACAATTTCTCCGCCAAACCTCCCTCACCGCCAAGGTTCTGTCCTTCGTGTCAGGGGCTGGTTGGGCGTGTACCCAAGTAGCAGGCAGGGTGGGGGGTTGTGTAGGCGGTTCGTTGGGGGAGGTGCTAGGGGTAGTCATGCTGGTTGTTGTCCCGGCCGCTACTATTGTCACTGTGTGAGCCACTGAGGAGTCAGGCTGGGGCGGCTGGAAAGGTGAGGGTCCCTCTCCTTGTGTTAATGACACAGTCGAGTGCCTTGAGAACATCCAGCCCCAGTATACAGTCCTCGAGGGCCGCTACCCAAACTGGACAGTGGATCAACCCCTTCCCCAACCCCAGGGTCTCCCCAAGGCCTCCCCCAACATGGGAGCTCGCTCCCCTGTAACTGCCTTCACTATAGTGGGAAAAATGGTTGTTTTATTTCCCACCACATCGGGTTTCACCAGAGTCGCTGACGAACCTGTGCCCACAAGCGCGGAGCAGCGTGTCCCACCCACAGTAACCGGTGTGTACCAGCAGTCTCCTACCCAGGTCCGGCCCAGCTCCACGAGTCGTTCCAGCTGACCATCGACATCACCCACTGGTTGCCTCGCCCCCACTTGGTTTGTGCAGCATGCTGTTTTCTCAGGTCGGGACACAGAACCAGGGATCCGCATCGTCCCGGTTATGACACAAGTGCCCGTCGGGACGCTAACATTTTTAAGACAGACTCTGTCTATGGGATATTTAACCTTACCATGCGTTAATGCCTTAGCGTGTGCTAGCTTAACAGCCGGAGATACGGTGACTTTCTTTAGAAACAGGCTTGCTGACATAATGTTAACCCGAAAGTCATCTACAGTTTTGCGCATTATGCAAAATTAGTTTTTAGTTCTTACTCCGTTTATCATTAACTTGTCTTCAAAAAACAAGTCAGAATGCAAAGGGGATATTAGCTCCGCTACGCGCCCGCCTTGCGTGTACTCCATTCTTTTAACTAGTCCCTCATTGCGTCCTCCAGGAGGTCGTTTTATTGGTCGGAGGGCCACGGCCACTATACCGGACCTCTCTTGACGTCTGTTCATGACGTTAGTAATAACATCCGTAGCTATGTTTTTAGCAGCTGTCTTTAAATGAGGGGCTGCAAATGTAAATCCTTTCCTTAGTAAGGGGAATGCCAATCTAAACAGACCCCTAAAGATACCCCCTAACCCTCCAAAATACTGAGCACCGAGCCCACTGTATCCCGGTAAATCACCTCCCGCTTGGGCTGTATAATATGCAATGTATTTGTCCGCGTTATGAGCATATGGATGGCACATTTTGCTCCTTGACTAATACTGATATTTTATAGGTCGAAAGTGTAACTTTATTATCACTTTGCCGTACGTAAAAGGGATATGTTGATTCTGATCTGTCTTGAGAGAAATCTCGATACTATCAATGTGTGTTTTGCAGAGCCTCAGGTAGTGTGGTCTGTCATAAGTGTTTGTGATCATGTGGTTGTTTGGCCCAGATATATGTACTATTCTTAAAAGAGGGACGTAACTATCCCCTACTGTTTGATGATCAACAATATCGGTGTAAACAAATATGTTATGCATCCCTACATTAACATCAGCAGGATGTAGCTCGAATATACTATCTGTATAAATATCTGTGTCAACACTGTGTTAGTTCGCGGCTGAGATCTAAACGTTGCTGCTGCTATTGCTATTATGACTGTTATTATCATTAACATTACTATAAATATCTGTACCATTTTTCATTCAGTCTATAGCAACATTACCTTTAATGTCTGTACCTCTGTGTGTATACTGTGTAGGCTGCCTCCCTCTGCTCTTTCTCTCTTGCTCTCTCCCCCTCTCTCCCCCTCACCCCCAACCGGTCGAGGCAGATGCCCCCCCACCCTGAGCCATGGTTCTGCTCGAGGTTTCTGCCTCTTAAAGGAAGTTTTTCCTTGCCTGTATCGCCTAGTGCTGCTCTTGGTGGGAATTGTTGGGCTTCTGTAAATAACTTCAGAGTACGGTCTAGACCTGCTCTTTATGAAAAGCGCTGTGAGATAACTGTTGTTGTGATTTGGTGCTATATAAATAAAATTTAATTGAATTGAACTTGATAAACCGCAAAAGAAGGAGGCCAAATAAAACAGCACGGGTCCAGAGTCTGCTTAACATCTAAATTGGGGAATTCCAACCTTGTGACTCTCCAATCTCTTTCCCAGCTCACCTGTTTATTTTTTCCACACTAGAAACAAACATTCTTTTCAACATAATCCAGTCCAGTGTGACTTTTATGACCATTTAACGGGTCCTCCCATCTAACAGCCCCGTGTTTTACTATCACCCACACAAGGGGCCCATTGTGCATAGACATGGGAAGATAGATAAAGAGATAAATACACCTTATCAGCCACAACAACACATCATTACTTTCACCCTGCTATCTCACTGTCCCTCTCCACCATGCATCCTCTCACCACTGCTGAGGACTTTCAGAGCCATCAAGTGCTTTGAAGATTTCCGCCAGTTGGCTGTTTGCTCTCTCTGTTTCTCCCTTCTGCTGATCAACTCAGTTTCAACTGTAAAGATAAATACAATGTCTTCCAGTCCACCGTGAGTTGTACTTTGCTGTTTAAAATGACATTTAAATCTGCATCTGATTGCCACTTTGGGGATGAGTCTCATGAAAGCAGTGTGAGGAAATCACCCATGGCCATTAGCACTCAGGTAATGTCTTCTTATTGCCCAGTTTACCTGTTAACACTGCTTGCACAAAGAAAAATTTCATCAAGTTCTCTCTTGTATAAAGATGAACTTTTCCGTGCACAAACAAGAATCCCGACATTCTGAAATCTTCCACTTCCCATTCAAACTGAGGCGTCCAAGCCTTTCGGTCCAGAAAATCAGCCAATATTGTTGGGGGAGTCTTCGAGTCTTCTAGGAGCCATACACATTGCTACAGGGTCTATAATTATACGTTGTTTTGGAGTCGTTACTCCCGATTGATTACCTGTGTCCATGTTCACGTCCATGACTGTGATGATGCAAAGATGGCGCTGTTGTTCTGCACAAAGATAGCTCTGTCCGATTCACCCAAAAAAGTTCCACGCTCTCGATCAGATGTATGTCGAAAAACTAGCTATATATAGACAGCTGACTGCTAAAACCCAAACATCCGCTTTTAGAGGATAACACCGGATATCCCCCATACTCAAAACCCCCCCTTTTCACACCCCGTCTGCACCTTTTGGTGATTGACGTCATCCCCCACTTTTTTATTTTTTTATTTTATTAATTTCATTTTTTATTAATTTCATTTTTTATTAATTTTTTTTAAAATTTTTTAATTATTTTTTATTTAATTATTTTAATTCATATTTTGATTCATATTTAATTAATTTTAAATTAATTGAGTTTTGATTAATTAATTTTTTTATTAATCAAAAATGTATGTGCATTATGCGCGTGCACGTTCACATGCACACACTTTGCCGGCCTTTATTTACTACTCTCACCCTACAGAGTGGACGAAAGGTAAATGTCAATTTATTTGTCAATAATCAATAGGCCCACACTGTTGTTGGTCAAAACAGCATCATTAAGCAAAAACTAAAATAAATAGTTGAATAAACAAAGTGTGAAGGCTAATAAGGTGTATTCCTCTGACTTCATGTGCTCTATGCACCATCTTAAGAAAAATTCTAACAATGTTAACAGCAGCGTCGGTGTTGATGCCGGTTTGTTTACTGTTTTCTTCTTCGCAGATTTGCCGTGATATTTCTCTCGCTTCCGGGCTTCCCCTGGTAACCCCACATGTTTCATGTCACACCGCTATGAACTGTTGGCTATTCCCTCAGCCAAAGTCTGCAGAAATGCGGACTTACAAAAAGGGTCTAAAAAGGGCTCAAAATGTCACACAACACACAAAGGTTACACAACTTGCCGTCTTGTGACGGGAGTCTTGAAGTCGTTGTGGCGTTCACACTTTGTGAGTGATCGGTGACAGGGGGTCACACACTACACGAGCTGGCAGCGGCTGTGTCACCTGCTGTTTCGTGTGCGATCCTGCACACGAAACAGCTGTTATTTTAAAGAGGTTAAATCAGGTTGAAAGGATGGATCAGCACACTCAGGCAGCAGGGATCGTCTGAGCTACAGAGAGCTGGAGGTGAGTTAAAAGTGTTTTGCGGTGAAAAAGTAGCCTCCTGCTCTCATTGGCTGCATGTGGACATCGAGTCGCAGACTCCTCCATATATTTGCTGTGCTAGATATCTGGCAGACGTCAGCGATGTGTCGGGGAGCCGTTTTGATGCGATGTGGAGTGGTTCACACATAATGTCGGCGAGCGGCGAATCGTTGTAATGGTGCAGTGTGAACCGGGCTTTAGTTGACGTCACCTGGTAGGTGCTTAAGTGTGAGAGGCTGTGAGGTCCTGAAATAGTCGACAGCACAGCGCTTTGCATTTTATATTGTGTTACTTTACCTTGATTACGCCAGAACAACTGCGGGTTTGGGACTTTTTGTTTTCATTTTTTTACTTTCCTCACAGCCGAGGCCCAGAAGATTATAAAAAATTTACGCCGGCAGCAGCGGGAACGCGGCTCAAAGTCTGAGTGTGGAGATTCAGCCGGTAAACACAAAGCGTAGCCGGGGCTCATGGGAAAGTCATTACTTTTGCAGGCGCATAAACCAGAAGTACTGGACTAATTAAAACATTAACCTGATGATGAAAAGTCAAAATTTATCCTCTGGGGAACATGAATATTTGCATAAAATGTCACGGCGACGCCAAAAAGCTTCTAGAGTCGCAAAAATAATAAAAAATACCACCGCACAGGTTTCTAAACTGAGCACAGGGTTTAATGGAAATATAATTTTAAAAAATATAAGTAATGCAAAGCAGCATTTACCTTCCATATACAACTAAATTAAAGACACTGTTGCACTTTCAGATAAGTGAAAGCATCCTAGTGCCAGAAAGAAAGTGATAATACAGTGTGCTGGCACGCTGTGACTCGCTTGATGAACAATAGACGTTGTGTAATTATTTACATGTTAGTCAGGTTTATTAGTCACGACACATTTAAATTATACAGCAACAATCAAGTCAGACCTGGTCGTAAACCCTGCTGTCCTTCACACTCTGACCTGTTTGATCGGTTTACAGATCTGTTTTCGTGTATTTCCATTTTGATCATGCTTTCGGCATCTTTTCAAAATTTCAAATAATACATTTATTTTTGTAATATTTATTTATGAAACTTAAAACTTAATTCTTGTTTTATTGTTTTTCTCAAAATATTACAACTTCATTCCCCCATATAGTATCTGTGTGGAAAATTATATTAATACTGTGTACTATAGTTTATTCCTATAGTACACAGTATTAATATCTGTTCTGTACTATATTTAAATCTAGTCTTGATTATATTCAGATTTAGGTGTGTGCGCCTTTATTTTTATTTTATTGCAGCATTTTTTCTCAAATAACTTTGCATTAAACTAACTACTGTTACATGTCATTCTCAAAATCACAGATTTGTTTCTAACCATGGCGACTCCTCCCTTATTTCATTTCATTTATTGTTTTATTTGATGGGGACAGGGCTCATTAATTAGCAACTAAGAGCCTGTAAATGAGCCAGAGTTTTCATGTGTTGTCCCAGGCCAGCTGTTAATTAAAATATAATAAAATTACTGATAACAGTCAGCACGTAAAAGCGATATATTCAGATGAATAGTCAAAGTGGTACAACACATAGCAATAAATAACAAACAACAAAGAAAATAAAGAAAAGAGATGATTTTTAAATGTTTGAGAAAAAGATATTTTGTGCTAAAATATCTGTAAAAAATTTTGGTTTTCACGCCCGACTTTCTGCTGATTTTCACTAAAAGAAATCACAAACGTGCAAATGTTTCTTAGGTCTGTTTGAATGAGACCTTCAATATCCTTCCTGTTTGTGTTCTGATCTGTGTAACAAAGTTTTAGAGTTAACGCTGTGCAATCAGCGGCTGCAGCTTATAAATGAGATGATTTATGATGTTTTTCCGACATGATAGTAATCTGATTACTTCGGGGAGATTTAGACAGGATCAGCTTTGACTCATTAAAACAGTCTGTTTCCGCTGTTTTCTGACACTTTACAGAAAAATAATGACTTAATTGATTTTTCTCTCATAAACTCTACAGACTTTGTGATAAATCTTTCATTGATGAAAGACTGCAAATATTATTACACTCAGTGGCCACTTTATTAATAATAATAACACATTTTATTTCTATAGCTTCTATTTCAAGATTCTCACTTTACAATAAACCAGAACATTAAAGGTACATTACAAAGTTTTTGTTGACACTGTCAGAGTTTTTAATTTAACTAAATGTTTATTCTTCAGGTTGTGGTTGGTGATGGTGAACTGCATTATAATGAGGTGTTTCTATCATTTACTCAAGAACTGTACAATCTGGATGTACCTTAGGAAGTTTTCTGCTTCTTTACACCACTATATATTTATTTGATAATTTCATTACTTATTTAAATATTTAGTTTAACGACAAAAAAGATAACAAATATAAACTATAAAACTTTATTGATCCCTGCGTAGAAAATCACAAGCCGCCCTGGAGTACATGAAGACATCATACATACAGAATAATATTTAAACCACCCCCACCTTTCATTTATTATAATCCTGATCCATGTTGTTAAACATCCATGTTTATTAAAGAGAGTAAAAAGCTAAGCTAACAGGGCGTAGCTTCAAATTTAGCGTCAACAGTGGCATCACTGTTTTAATCCAACTCAGCAAGAAAGCGAATATCAAATATAAAGAATAATATAAAGAATATAAAAATATAATGCCATCTAACCCCCCTTATGCCTTAAATCTTCCACTGTGGATCTACAGAAATCTAAATTCAGGAATAGTCTTTGCTGCTGTTTGCAACAGTTTTCCTATTAGTGTTGCTTTATGGGTATTTTTCACATATTGAGCTGCCAGTATTCAATCCAATCCAGTTTCACATCTGTTGTGTTACACATTTGTAAAATAAAAGTTTCTATGGTTACTGTAATTATTTATTTAATTTCTTCCCAACTCAACTGCGAGCAGGGACACGATTCAGCACAGTATCTGAAGTTAGTGTGGTAAAAATGAAAAGTCCATGTGTTGGCTGTTTGTTATTGATTCCCATATATTTGTATCTTTAGATTAATATCAGTTTTTAAAGCGTCACTTTATCCACTTCTTCGTTTGCTGCTGTTGAACAACCAGCCTCAGTTTCTCTGCTTCCTCCTTCGTCTTCTCCACCTCCTCAGTGACTGTCTTGCTTCGTCTCGCTGCTTCTTCGACACTGGAAACAAACTGCGGCAGATCTGCGGCCTTCTGAGCGTCGCTGATTGTGTTCTCCATCGCCGTCACAGAGGCCAGCGTCTTGGCGGTTTGTCCGGCTACGCCGCGCACAAAAGCGCCGGAGGCCATTTTATCACAAATGGCTTTTATTGAGTTCAGCTCTTCCACCAGCGGTTTGATAGTTTCCCTGAAATCTTGAGTTTTCTCTTCCACGGTCATCTTCTCTGACTTTAATTTCTGTTCTTTCGTAACTTTCATCCCGAAAAAACTAGTAATGCTTTCCAGTACACTGACCGCAACCCTCGTCCCACACAACGCACCGAAACCGCCACCACCTGCGCCGGCCGCTGCGACGACCGCCCCACCGTAAGTACCACCGATCGCAACTCCGGCCGCAAAGCCGACGGTGAACCACGCCGCTTCCCTGACGAAGGCATAGACTGGACCACCGGTGGCTTCAGCGTCGACCGCGCCGCCGACGCCACCACCGAATGCTCCCCCAACAACACCGCCAAATACACCGCAGACAAACCCGCCGGTTACACCGAGGGCGCCGATGTCATCATCGCAAAGCCAGGCCCAAGCTGTGGCAGTAACCGCTCCGAATGCCCCAAACGCTGCACCAAAAAAGCCCCCCCAGGGTGCACCAACAACTCCTCCGAACACCGTGAGCAGACCTCGGCCTGACTTTTTCTCAGGAACGTCCTTGTGCATTTCATGAAGTCGAGCAGCTGTCAGCGCGAAGCTCTCTGAGCTTCTCTGAAGACGATCTCTGCGCTGACTGTAGAGCTTTATGAAAGACGTCAGACTTGTGATCAGTTCTCCTTTCAGCTCGACTGAACTGCCAAAGACTTCACAGTCCACAGTATCACTTAAATTTTCCATTTCAGTGTTTCCCTGCTGCCCAGCTGACGGTGAAGTCGTCTATTTGAGGAGAGCTGAGGGTTCAGGACGAAGCTTAAGATGCACGAATCGATGGAAAATTCCTTCCTGCATTTGAAAAACAAAAACAAAATAACATCTCAAACTTGCTGACCTGAATCCAATGTCCGTTAAAATAGTTTAAGGCAACAAATACAATCTCTGAAAAGAAAAACAACAGCTCAAAATCTATGGAAACTAAATATTTACAGGTCTATACTATTTAATAATTAAGTTTGCATTTAACAGAGCTGCATGTTTACACAATAAACAATCACAGAGCAACATGATCAATTATGTGGAGTTTTGTATCTACCTGTCAGATATTTACTCTCCTTTTAGCTCTGTTTTTGCTCTCCACCAACTCCTGAGGAAAAAATCTGGCTCTTTAAGCTGTTTAATGCTCCACTTTGGTCACCGGCTAGCTTCTCGCTAACTGTTTCTGTGGGTTTTTTAAGAGCTTTTTCTCTGAAAACAGCCACCTGCAGTGCTGACAAGAGCTGTGAGAAAACAGTAAAGTTGTTGTAAATTAAAGAATTCGAGACGAAACACTCTAAAATGCTCTGCAGAGCTACAGTGAATATTCTCTGGGTTTATCACTACGAGTGCCTCATTTCACTTACAAGTAATCACTTAACACTTTGAATACAAACATAATTGAAATATCAATATGAAAATTTTAGATGATAATACAGAGTACGTTTTTATGTGCAGAACATTTTTCAAAAGACAGGAGTGACTGTTATTTTTATTTCAGCCAGTGTCCTTAAGGAACGTTAAATGTTATTTACAATATACTGTACTGCATCATCTGGTTTGAGAAGCTGCAGTGTTTCCAGGTCGGCTGACTCTTGACGTGAAGGTTTGTTCCAGTAAAGTTGATTCGTTTGTGCTTCAAGTGTGCTGCTGAACAGGTTGTCCATCACTTTTTTAGGAAGGGGGAGTGGCAATGGGGAAGTTGTAAAAGTGATATAGTAACATAACGAGAAACTATTTACTATGAACACGGAATAAAATGAAGTAATTTCTCTTGTTTAAAGGTATTATTTATTATTTATTACTCATTACAATTGCTGGTCCAACAGGTGGGTTCAAGTGTTGTTCCAGTTTTGGATGATGAAACTGAATTCCTGCAGTCCCATTCCTCCTGCTACCTGAACAGGTTTTCACGCACCGATGACGACATTTACAATCTCAGCAACAAGCCGCTGAGACACATTGTGGTCTTACAAACACCACAGAGGACAAAATGCAAAACATGTTCAAAATGGTAAAGATGAATTCACAACCCGGAGGTTTAAATGGTTGCATCAGATTCAGGTGTGTTTTTATTCTACTCACAGTCTGTTCCGCTTGTTTGAATCAAACGCCAGCTGCCTCAGCGATGATGATGCCTCGGCTTCATCCTCTCTAAATAGACGGCGTTGTGGCGTTCATCCAGGCGATGATGTAACACGTCAACAGTTTGATTTGTTCTTCGGGGAAAGAGCAGGGAGTGTTTGGGGGGTGGAGGAGGAGCTGTTACAGTAAAACACTGTTTCCTGTGCAGATAAAGGAAACACTTTCACAGTGATAAAAGCAAAGATCAGAGGAAATTGTTTATAAAATTTAGAAATGTTTTATGCTTCTTTCCTGTTGATCCTCTTATCTGACTGTATAAACACTCAAAACTAAAGCAGTCTAAAACAACACTTTTACTATTTTGTCTCATTTACAACTACAAGGTTTGAACTAAATAATAATAAGAACCACAAACTACAGTGTCTCTAAAACAGCTTTAACAAAAGCTGAACTTTAAAGCCATCATGGAGGAGATTTTACTGAAGGACTGCTGAATGAGGCTGCATTAGTTTTATCGAGGTGTACCTAATAAACTGGTGTATATCGAGTTACCCTGAAGCGTGACAGGACCTGCGTTTGCACGTTGTTACAAACTCACACTCCATGTTGTAATGTTCCTTTCTGCGTTCATCCTTCTCTGCACTGCCGAGTTCAGTCGTGACAAGGAAGCAGAAGCAGAAACAAAACCGCACGCAGCTCAGATTAAGGAAGAGAAGCAAACAGACAAACAGAAAACTGTACAAATACTGTTGACACAGACGGTATGCAGAAGACTTTCATTCTGTGACCAGTTTTTCAAGTTTTAAATATGTGCTAATTATTCTGTTCTATTATAATTTAAAATTAAACATTTTAAAATTAAGTCCTAATTTAATGTTTTTAAATTAGGATTTAAATCCCTCGTTTTTCTTCCTGTAAAGTGTAAATTAACCCCACAGTTGCTTTTAGTTGGTTCTCGTTTAAATTTTCAGCGCCGTCCGTCTGCGTCACACTGCCTCTAAACTGTCTTTTGAAATCATTAATCAAAAAGCAATTGCATGTAATAAGTTACACTGCTTTGATAAAGTAATTACACTACTATTTCATTTTAAATAGATTAACTTGTAATCGGTAACAAATTAAACTTCCCAACACTGCGGCCTTGTATCCCTGTATTGTTTTGATGTTTGTTCAACCTGCTTTAAGGACCCAGTCATTTATTTGAGGCCTCTAGGGGGCAGAGAAACTCCTAAAAAAACAAGTGTAGCTCATCCCGGCAGCTGAGGAGAGGACATAACATCTCACACATCCAGTCAGGGATGACCTTTAGCCTCAGGTTCATCTCCCCGAGGGTAAACAGAGGAGCACATTAACACTCATTAGCGTCCTTTGCCACAGTGCAGATCTAAGGCTCTGATAATGAAGAGAAGTGCTGGTGTCTGGTTGTAAAACACTCGCTGTTGCAATACTAGAGTAAAATACTACAAGTATTTATGTCAAGAAATACTTGCAGCATGCATCGCTACCTGAAACCAAAACCTGCATTCTATTTTCACATTTAATGGATTAAACGGACGAGAACATTCTGAAATATTGCCTTCAGTTAAATACCAAATGCACATTAAGAAAACATGCAATTAAATTAAAATATAGAAGAAACAAATTTGCAAAAAAAAGAACTTAAGCTAAAAATCAACAGTCAGTAACTTTAACAACTTGCTGAAACAGTTTGGCCAGGTTTTCTGTCCTCTCCCTCCAATATATTCATATATTTTGAAATGTCACGTTCTTCTACATTTAACATTTCATATATTATTATTCCACAAATTAGTGCAGAGAATTACACCAGAATGCAGGAAATTAAGTGTTTGCTCATATCTCTCAGCACTGAGGATATCTGTAAAACACTCCTTAAGGATCTTTTTGTCTTGTTCTCGTGAACCTAATATCACATATCGTGATGTCTCGTGAGCCGTGTCTCTTCACTGATCTGAGCCCCTTTGTCAACACAAAATGAGCCCTTGTGCTAAATTATATTTTAAACTGAAAAACATCATGTAAAAGTCTCTTGCTGTTGACTTTCGTACATTTGTTTTCCAAAATAAGCAGACGGGTGAAATCTCGCACACTATGTTAACATGTTAACGCTGTAATGCTAAGCTAACGTTCATTTCTAGCACGCTTGCTACTAGCTATGTTCCACGTACAGATGTTTCTCACCTGGTGAGTTTAGTCCAACGACCCCTGGTCCTTTCATCACATCATCTACGCATGGAAGCTCTTTGACGTTAGCTTCAGTCAAAGAAAGAAACAGTTAGCTCGTCAGTTAGCTAAGCTAAGCTAACTGGCTCAGGCTCTGTACTTGACAAAAACATGAGTGGAATCAATCTGCAAGTGATTCCTCGTGTCCTGTAAACAAACATCTGTGTTTGTTTTGGGTTTTTCTTTAAATCCGTGACCGTCTGTAGTGATGAACACTTTCTCATTCAACCTGTAAACCAAAAAACCTGCGTTCACTCGTTTCTAATTGCTTGAATCTTACACCTCACTCAGTTGATTATCATCCCTCTCCTGCTCTTTCTCTGCTAATGTGACAACTCAGCTTCACCTCAGGAGTCATTAAATTTTCATCTAATCTAAATTGAGAGCCCCCCCCGACCTCAGTTGAGCACATATTTGGTTAGTTTTAGGAGCTGCTAGGTTTAGACTAATCTGCGACATTTATTTGGGCTGATTCAATGTCAACATGATTAAAAACGCTGTGCTCAGTATTAACTGATACATAGGTTTATTTATTTATTGAGGATGGTTACAAAGCTTCTCGAGTTGAAAAATCCTTTTAATTTAACTGCTTATTATAAACTCAAGTATTCATGCTGGCTGCTTTCATGTGGAGGAAGTTTTAGACAATAATTATATGATTAATTTAATTTTTATATGATTAATTTAACAAAAACAGTGGGACTCCCGTAAGAACCACTCAAATATAAACAGATAATTTACAATGTCAATTTACTTCCCCCAGAGGACAAAGCAGTGTTGTTTTTGGCAGCCCTTTTAGTTTTAGTTTTAGTCTTAGTCTTTTGGACGAAAATGCATTTAAGTTTTAGTCACATTTTAGTCACTTATAAACTTAATAGTTTTAGTCAATTTTAGTCGACGAAAACACAAAAGGGTTTTAGTCAAGTTTTAGTCGATGAAAACACATAAAGGTTTTAGTAAATGCTCCGTACTTGTATAGCGCCTTTCTAGTCTTTTCGACTACTCAAAGCGCTTTTACACTACTTCTGCATTCACCTTTCACACACACATTCACTCACTGAGCCTAAGTGCTCAAACGGAAATTAACTTTCGCACACATTCATACACTGGCGGAACAGCCGCCAGGGGCAATTCGGGGTTCAGTGTCTTGCCCAAGGACACTTCGACACGCGGCCTGGGGGAGCCGGGGATTGAACCGCCGACCTTCCGATTAACGGCCAACCCGCTCTACCGCCTGAGCCACAGCCGCCCCAGTCAAGATTTAGTCAATTTTAGGGGGAAAAAAGTAGTCTTTAACAAATTAATTTAGGTTAAAAACAATTGGAAATGGGCTTAGGCAAGTGTTGTAATTCATAAAACAACAGCTGAGCTAACCTTAAAACCTTTGCATAATAAACTAGACTTTCTTATTGATGGAAATGCAGTGCTGCCATTGCCAAGCTGTACTTCATTGTCACATTGGGCAGAAACCGTTTATCCCCATATTTCAAGTAATAGTTTTACCCCTGAATACCCCCAATTACTTGTACTCGCAGCAGCAGGTGGTGTTGTTGTTGTGTCTGGAGCGCGTGCGCCAGCCGGGTAGTGGGCGTACGTCACCCAAACAAAGGATAGGATAGGAAACGGCACGGCAGCAGTGCACGGCACTTTTTTTTAGCTATTTCACGTAAAACAGGCAGAAATTACATGCATTGTGAACGTCCGACTTACTATCATTTTCGTTCCGTCTCGTCTCATCAACGAAAACTCAAAAACGTCTCGTCATGTTTTAGTCACCTTAGAGCCATT
Source organism: Lepomis macrochirus (assembly GCA_024633595.2). Taxonomy (NCBI): domain Eukaryota; kingdom Metazoa; phylum Chordata; class Actinopteri; order Centrarchiformes; family Centrarchidae; genus Lepomis; species Lepomis macrochirus. The sequence continues at coordinate 5,959,023 of JALXJV020000023.1, read as the reverse complement.
TTTAGCTAGTCATCGTCACGTTATCGTCATAAAAAAAAGTGCGTCAACGAAATCATTTTGTTATCGTCATCACTGACGAAAACATCACTGGGACAAAGCCTCTGGGGAAGTAAATTTTAGTTTCCCCAGAGGACGAAGCCTGCCGACTTTGATGAGGTTCAAATGTATGTTGATTAGCATGAACTTTGCTACCAGGTCCGTCAGGGCGAGTTCCTGACTTTCATCCAGCAGCATCGGATCAAAATTTTTAATTTGGTTTATGACATAATACTTTAAAAATTAATGAAATTCCCAGCAGCCTCAGCGGAACTTGCTAATTATCAAATGCTAATACGCTAAACTTCAACGGCGAACATGATAAACATTAGCCCTGCAATTTAGCATGACGCCAAGAGGCGCTAGCATTGTTTATAGACTCTTAGTCCTGTTTAGATTTTTTTGGAATTAGTATTTTAACAAGACATATTTTCAGAAGTTTGTTAAACAGCTGCCTCATTAGAGACTTTTTGTCCAACAGTACGACATTTTTGGCATCTAACTTCTTTACAGTCATCAGTGTGTATTTTTTGAAATATTTGGTTCTGGAATCTTGAAGTTTTTCTTATGCTGTTGGAGATAAGCTAACTGCTAACTCGCTATCAAACTGGGTTAAGTCATATGATGGAAGTCAGGAACGCTATTTAAATTAATATTCAAAATAACATTTACTTGGTTTGACGGGGGACTCGAACGCCGTTCTCCTGTGTGAAATTCATCCGCCCAACCACCGCAATCTATCTACTTACAGGGACTTTATTCCTATTTGTAATAATTCCTGTTTTGCTACCGTTGTATGGCCACTAGTGGTCGACAATGAATGTAACGGCCGTAAATAAAACACAGCTAATAAGCTACGTTAGCTTCCCCTGTTAGTCAAATTAGTGCAAATTCGCATGTCAAAGTTCATCAGCGTGAAATCCACTAATCACGGCAGTGAAATTGATTATTCTTGTTTTAAATGTTGGTGTAAGCAAGTTTTTATATGGCAATTTAGGAGCGTTGCCTATGATGATTATCAAATCCCACCAATGTGCAGCTACTCACGAACAGCATCAACACTTGGAACATTTGTGCGAACAAATCCGGTGGAAAACAGAGGGAGGTTTTTAAATCAGAGAACAATTTTTCAAGCACAGATTCTCGAAAATTGACGATTCCAGGTTCTGAAATGTGAGAATTATTTTTCTTAGAAAATGTAAAATATTTTACTATTCTGACAGGTATTTTTTGCATTTTTTTTAATCAATTAATCCAGAAAAAAGGGGCAAAATAATTGGTGATAAAAAGCTCTTCAATAATTCACACTTACAACCGTCGTGTATAAGAGGGTCACCTTTATTGTCACAAAAACACAACAGGAACGTACAAAAAGCAGCAACCTTTTTTTTTTGTTTGGTTGATTTTTCTCACACGAAGCAGCAACTTTTACTTTCCATACACAAAGCTGCGAGGTGTTTTGCACTGTTAAGTTGGTCTTTAGTTATACTGACTTTGTAGTAGATTATCATTCTTCGTCACGATTCACGAACAACACTTACCCCACACAGCAAGCATCACTCTCGGACTGGAGGAACAGGATTTAGTTGATATACAATATCATTCAAATATCTTTCTCAGTAGTTATAATCTTTTTTTTCCTCTTTTATTCTGACAGTAAAAGGAGCTTTACCGACCCCTTTGGAACATAATACAAAAATCTATGTTACTGTACAATTTGTTTACTCTATCATACACTCACAGGTATACACAGAATTATTGACAAGAAAATGAGACCTCTGTTGACCCAGCGTGCAGATTTCCAGGAATGTTTACAGTATGCATGCCATTTTTCGGATTTATTTATTTTTTTTCCCGTCTAGAAAACTTTTTTTTCCACATAAAATCAATTTTTGTAATATATTATTTGGGTTTATATACATTTTTGAACATCCACAAATGGTTTTGAACAATCAACACATTCATCAAGAAAACCATCAATAGAGTTTAAACTGTATTCTGTGTCGTTGACGTACACCGTTGGTTATAATAAGAGAACAGCTACAAAATGGGGCGTCCTATAAGTGAGGTGATTGTTTTGGAGGAAGGAGGATATGTGCTTTTTATAAATGTGGCGGTACTATATTCTGTTCAGTCCATCACATCCAGCTGGGGGTACCTCCCACTGCTGATTGGTCTTCCACAACAAAGTGTGATCATGGTTAGAGAGTGTGGGGGGTAAAACATCTTTAACGCAGAAAAATAATAATTTACAGAATAAATGTGTCACATGCTCATGAATCCTCTTCTTCAAGTATAAAAATACAAAAAAAGCTTGATTATATAAAACATAGATGATACTTTTTCTTTTTTACATGTTAATAAAGCAATTTCTTCAAAACAAGAAAAACTAAATGGTCATATAATATACATAAAATATATCTGTGATAAGTGATTTAGGTTATACTTTAACTGCGTTTGTCTATTTTCATGCTAGCTTTTAATTTCTGAGACTACTAATGAATCCCATAAACGCATTAACTAAATGCTGAAACATCAGTGTGTAATTTAATTTCTACCGGTGGTATAAATTACACACTCACAGTACCAGAATAATATTTCCCTCCAGCAAAATGTCAAACAGCGCAGAGTCTGTGTGCAGGGTTATTAAAAACCTTTCATCTCAACTCTTCACATTTCTGTGTTTTAAACATTTCAGCCAGGGTTTGATTTCATGTTTTTAATAAAGCAATCTCTAAATAGTTAGACAGGAAAGATAAGTATTGGCTGTGTCCCAATTTCATCCTTCATACTAATAGTTTAAAAAATGATTTGATACGTCAATCAAACTGTGACGCGAGCGGAAGCAAAATGGCGTTTGTTGTTTCAGAATCTTAAAGCTTTTTTCTATTAGATTTAAAAGGGAAACTCGAACAAATGTTATCAACGCTGTGTGAATAAACTTGATTAATGTGTCGAGGCGCGGTAAAAAAAAAAAAAAAATCAAATTTAAATCAAATTTTGTCGTGCTGCAGAGAGTTACTGGTCATATTCTAGAGACAAAGATCTCTCACACCATAATTCATTTTAATGTGTTTTTCAATGAAGTTCAGAATAATTATGTTAAAATCTCTCTGGTTTTGCAGATCGTATCGAAATTGCAATATCATTTAAAATAATCAAATTAAGTCATTTTTTTAAAATAGTTCGGGCTTACCACCTGCCTCAACCATAGTCACTGACAACATGCTGCATCGGCCAATCAAATACATGTAAGCATCGGCCAATCAGATACACGTAAGCGCACAGTCCTGGTACATTACTTTATAACACGAACTGCGTATTTCTACTCTAAAACTTTAAGCTCGTCGTAACGGAAGATAAAATGATTGATGACTTCAAAACTTTAGAAAGTTATTTTAACTTTTAAACTCACGGGCCTGTTCTTCAAACCGAACTTCCTGGACTGTATTTTGTTTTTTCACTGGAAACAGAAGCAGTAACCTTCAGTCTTTCAGTTTGAGTTCGGCTGGTAATCTTTACCACATCTGTCCCGTCTCTCTGAAAACAACGTAAGCAATGAAAGTCTAACTCACACGACGTCTCACCGAGTCGCACATCAGAAGTGTTTTGTACCCGGTCAGAACGGCCACACTGGAGGCTCGAGGGAAGACGCGGTGCTGATGAACTAACGGGGACATCAGACAGTCTCTCCTGGAAGACGCTCATCGTGTTGTTCAAACCCGGCTCACACAGCTGATGTGTGGATGTCTGTTTCAGAAGCATACTGGCTGTGTGAAATATAAAAATATGCTATTATGTTGCATTATGGGAAATGTAGGATACAGCACGTTTGGAGTTTGTTTGGATATCTCTGCATCTGCTGCATTTTAATCCTTCTCTTTGCAACTTCCCCGACTTATTGGAAGAGCAACAGTAAAAATTTCTACACTGAATATTGACTAAATTAATTTTGTCACTTTTCCAGCATCAACACACAACAGACTCAAAACCTGCTTTGAATTAGTGTGAAGTATGGAACTGGGACACGGATGTTGCGTTGGATCGTTATGGTGGATGATAACGGGTTTGTTAGAAGTGAAATCCCCGCACGGCTTCATACTGCAGGTCCAGAGCCCAGAGTACCTTCAAATGTGTAAATCTTTATGTGAAGCAGAGTCACAGTAAAGTGGATTATGGGGGTGTCCTATCCTATTTGGCTCACTAGTGCGATGTCCAGATCCGGAGAGTCGGACAAATTGTTTAAATGACAAAATGTCACGCCTTCAAGGTCTGAACTAGGATCGAGTCCAAAACCAGAAAGATCCGAGCACTCGCCCCTCACGTTTTTATCCAGCTGACACCTGAGAAGCAGAGAGAATGAACAAAGCCAAGCGAGAGAGAGACAGAGAGAAAGGAAAGACTGGCTCACAGACCAAAGTGACGTGAGAGAAAGCAGCGAAACGGATGATGACTGGCCAGAAAGGTGAGCAGCGTTTCTGCAGAAGCGGAAAAAGCAGCAACAATCTCAGCACTGCCCAAAAAAACAAAGCAGAGATTCAAGAGCAAAAAAAAATTAAAATAAGAAGCAGTGAAAGGGAGGGGGAAAAGAAAAAAGACAAATTTACAAACATACAAATGTATTTCAAGTTTTCGTTAAAGCAACATTATGTAAGAGCTGGTTTATTTTGCAGCTACAGGTGCAGAGTTCACTTTGACACCACGGTGATTTTCAGCTTCTCCAGCCAGAACCTATAATCTGATCATTTTTAATATAAAATTTTTCCTCTCTTATGTCCTCCGGCTGCTCTGCCTCAAGTTTTGATAATTTACAGAGTTTCCTGATGGACAGATGAAGGATACTTTAGCAAATAAAGCTCAGTTGGCCAGGCGGTTAGGTAGCAGTCCTTTTTAGCAGACTCTGCTGGACTTGGCGTTCGGAGCAGGAACTGGGAGAAGGTTTTCAGGGCAGGGCGAGACGTGGCCCAACGCTCCTCCTCAAAGCTACTGCAGCCGACACTGCAGAGTTGGAGAAACGATCTGAGAATACCGAGCTAGTTTCTTCTTAGCCGAAGACTCACAGTTAGCGGTGTGTCAGAAAGTGTTACGCACGTCTCACGGGAAATCGTACCCGCTCAAAAACAGGCAACTACTTAAATAGCTGCATAATGTTGCTTTAAATCTGTGCGTCTGAAACGCTACGAGGTTTTCTGTGTTTCTGTCTGAAGCCGAACGCTGCCCTCCATCTGAGAGAGAACGTGGCTGTCGCTGAGCTGCAAACAGGCTGAATGACGCTGTGATTTCTCTGAAAATCCCTTTTCATCCCTGTGTGTGACGCAGGGAGGAGGGAAAGGATGGATGGAGGTAAAGGACAGATGAAATATATGGGAGGAGAGGAGGGACGGTGTAACGAACAGGAGAAGCAGAGCGAGGAGAGGAAAAAAAAGTAGGAAAGGACGAGGGGAGAGAAGAAGAAACAAGAGGAGGGTACAAGAAAGGAGGAGGAAAGAAGAAAAGAGGCAGGAGAGTAAACAAGGAGAGGGGAGATGGGAAAGAAAGAGGCATGAAGGGAGATGAAAGAGGAAGGAGAGAGAAAACAAAGATAGGAGGCAAGGAAAGGGGTGATGAGGAGAGGAAGCAAGGAGGAGAGGTGGAAAAGGAAAGAGAGTAAACCGAAGAGACGAAGGGAGAGATAGGCAGAGGCAAAGAAACTAGAAGAGGAGAGGAAATAAAGAAAGGAAATGAAGAGAGGACACAAGGGAAGGAGAGGCATTAAGGTGATAAGGAGAGGAGGGGGAGAGAAGATATGGGCAATACAGGAAAACCAGTAGAGACAAGACAAGGAGAGGAAATGGAGCGATAAGCTAAGGAGAGGAAATAAGGAAAGGAAATGAAGAGAGGGCACAAGGGAAGCAGGCAATAAAGGTGATGAGATAAGGATAGGAGGGGGAGACGAAGAGATGAGCGATACAGGAAAACCAGTAGAGGAGACAAGATAAGGAGAGGAAATGGAGCGATAAGCAAAGGAGAGGAAATAAGCAGGGGTGACAAGGAAACAAACTGAGGAGATGAGCAGAGGCAAAGAAACTAGAAGACAAGGAAAGGAAATGTGGAGAGGAAACAAGGGGAGGACAGGAGGTAAGGTGAGGAGATGAGGATTGGAAAGGGGAAGAAAGGAGGGAAAGAGAGAACAAGGAAACAAGGAGAGGAGACATGACAAGGAGAGGAAAAAAGGAGTGGTGACAAGGAGAGCAGAGGGTAGGAAAGGAAAGGAGATAAATTGAGGAGAGGAGGAGAAAGGAGAGGAGTGTGTTTCTTTCATTACTCTTGGGTGTTGCTGAGACATTTCCTTCTATCTGACCTGATCTCTAAACACCAGCAGCAGCAGGCGGCTCCTTTATGTGCCGAATAAATAAACCAGCTGGAAAACCTGGCCGTCCTGTAACCTCGAGTAGGTGTACATGGCAGTGTTTTAGGGCCTTTTCGCTTGGTTTGGTTTTATAACCCACAACAACTTGCAGAATTTCTCACAACTACGGTGTGCGGTAGGTCGAAGGAGAACCACAAAGTCTGCTAATTTTGGCTAGTGACAAACAGGCTTAAAACTAAACGTACTTCCCATAAAAATGAACAGCTGACACCTTAAAGGAGACCTATTATGCTTTTCCACATATAACTTACCTATAATGTTATAATGTTGGATGTTCATGTTAAACATGGCCAAAGCTTAAAAAGTTATGTTTTGAAACCAACAGCTCTCTACGTAATACGGAGCCAGTTCCATATATGGTCATTTGCTCCCATAGCAACGGCCCAGCAACGACTCAGTCTGCCTGTTCTACCCAGCAACAGCAGCAGCCTGGTAACATGCTCAGATCTTGGCCAATCAGAAGACAGTAGGCTGTGAGGGGGGGGGCTTAAAGAGACAGGAGCATCTACAGCTTGTTTCAGACGGAGGCTGAAATAAAGGCCTACATGAAGAGTCAGCATAAGAAAAAAAATATAGTTTTTGAAATTTGAATCATGCCAAGCCGCCATACAGGAGTCACAGAACTACAATATAGGACAGGAAAAGCAATTTAATAGGTCACCTTTAATAGTGTCTTTCAGTAAAACCAACCACTGAACCAAACGTAGGCGACCCAAACGTTACAAATAGCTTCAATGCACTGAAAACACACTGAAAGAGTGAAAGCTCTTAGACGAAAACACAGAGAGAACCTAAAAAGAAGTTCACGGCTAATTAAATAAGCTTTTTCAACAGAGCTGGAAAATGTACACAGTGCAGTGGACACGATTTTCTTCTATCCTGATTGACAGTTCGCCCTGTTAAGAGACTAAACGGGACCATAATTTATAAAATGAACATTATGCTGTGTGGAATAAGACTTCTCAGAGATTTCTGTAAAATCTGAGTGGAGTCGCCACCTGCTGGCCATTAGACAGAATGCAGGTTTTAGACACTTCCACATTGGCTTCCCTTTATTCCCGCTTGGTATGATCGTTTGACTGCTTGTGTTTCTTGACTCGTCTGTATTCCCAATAACTAACTTTATTGCTAAACAGAAATAAAACAGCCAAAACTATAAAATTAAGACGTAAGTGGTGATAAAACAGAATTATGCTTTAAAGTAGAGAGTCCACTAATGCGTCTTTGTAAGAGACAAGATCAAAGATGAAGTCAACAGTTTTGGCTAAAAGACCGGTGAGGATTAACACCCGACTGTGATGTCTGAAGAAAAGGTTTTAAAAAGGCCTTTCACGTCTTCTGAATGCTCATGTTGTCGGTAACTGTGTTGGAAGAGGGTGTACATGGAGGAAGCATCCGAGCTTGACAACAGCTCAAGTCGAACAATAAAAGAAAACAGTTTGTGGTGACAAGGTTCTGCCTGGAGCCTCAGGGGGGACACCGGTACATCTCAGCGCTCTCAGGAACAAAAGGACTAGCAGACAGGTGCACCACCCAGGCTTTAAGAGGGATTATAAAGTGCACCACCTCTTTTTAATGCAGCGGAGCAGCAACTTTTCCATCAAACTCAGAAATGTGCAGTGGGGGTGGTGCGAATGTGTCAAAACAATAAATCACCGCACAGGTCAACAAAAGTGGAAATTTGAGATATTGTCATATTGTTTTTGGCAGTTCCTGTAGATGGATGGATGCTGTACTCCAACAGCCTCCGGTTAGCAAACAGTTCACAATCCAAATGCATTCATTTGCCCGAGGCAAGTGCACACATTACACCGCCTTCTGCTGATCTTGAAACAGGCGTCGAGGATGTTTACATCCTGCCGCCAAAACAGAAAAGGGCTGACAGAACACGATATTTAAAAATAACGTGACTCGGATGGCAGCAAATTCTAATTAATGTCTAAACTGTTAGTTGTCCCAGCATGTTTATGAATGTTTTACTGTGCGAGTCTTTATGTTAACTATTATACACGGGGCTTTTTTTGACCCTCAAGCCACAACACAGTATGTACAGAGTAAGAGGACAGAGATGCATTTACCTCTACTGATGCTGGACCAAATAATTACTCTCATTATTATTTACAGGAGAAGTTCTACTGCTTGCACTGTGTTCGACATTAACACCATGTTTAATGACAATATCTCAAGCCGGCTAAATTTATGCGCCAACACAAATTAAAAATTAAACCCTTGTTTGACTGTTTGCGTTCAGGTTCTTTGGATTATTCATTTTTAAAACCAGAAATAAGGGAAATTCGTTGATATTCGGACCAGCACAAGAGACAACCCGCCCTGAATACTAATCCTCGAGGTCTCTGTGCCACGCTCGCCCAGATGGCATCGCCGTGTCAGGCGGAGGTCAGCCATGTTAGCCATGTGCTCTACGCTGTTACGGCTAATGGAAGCTATTGTTAAAAGACACCGTCCTTTCTAGGATTATAATCTGACACATGAAAGTTGAGTCTCTACATATATCTGGGCTCCTGTGGGTGAGCTTTTTTATGGGGAAAAAATAAACTCTAAATAAATAAGATACTGCATGTTTAATGGGTAAATTCAATATTTAATAAGAGTAGATCACCCAGAGACGATGCCTCTGGGTGAAAATGTGGATTGGTGTGAGCAGTTAAGGTGCTCCCTGACTGGAAGTGTTATCGTGTTCTCTCTTCTCCGAGTATTTTCTGAAAGCTCTTCTTTTTTTATTTTAAAGACCGTGACCAAGGATGGGTCAAGGCTGCTCCCACTCAGCAGGCCGGGGGGCAGCTTGGAGTGCCTGCAGGAGCTGATAAGTCGAGTGGAGCTTCACATTTAAGAGGCTGTGCTTCGGAGTTCATCGGCCAAGTGCCGAGTTTAACCTCCTGTTCACACATACAGACTCATGAAGTGACCGCTTCTCTCAGGCCTCGCATGAGCCCTGGCGCATTTTGAGACGGTCATTTACATATTCAGCTCAGAGCGGTTTATTTCTCTTATTTCTACTACACAGGGCGAAGCGGCTCTCTTTGAGCAACGTGTTTTCACGCTACATTTTCTTCAGTAGCTTGTAAAAGTTGCAGCAAACTGAATGGAGAAGCTGCTGAGTGTTTTTTCCTTTCTTAAAAGTAGCTGATTTGAAGTAGAAAACAACTGTGCTGCTGTTTCAGAAAGGAAAACTTAGTTTGACTGGTCTCCACATGTAGCTGCCGGGAGACTTTACAGTCTTTAGTCGAGGTAGCTTCCTGTCCCACCTCCATCGTTGGAAGCTGTATGTGTGGACGGGGGTTGGAAGCAAAGAAATCATTTGAATTTCTAAGAAACTAAACACCTAACTGTAAAGTTAAACTGCTGAAAACTTATTATTGGCATTAATTAGGGCTGGCCCGAATGTCATTTTTGAGCTTCGACGCTTCGATAGTAAATAAGAGCGAATAATAGAAGCTTTGCCGCTCCCCCCTCCCGGCGGCGCTCTGCGGTCCCGTTATGCCGATAGTTTAAACGTGTCTTGATAACCAAGGAGTTCTGCTGAGTGAGGGAGGATCGGATGGGGGAGAGATAACAGCGGCACGGGTGCGTAAGTCTGTGTGTGCGTGAGAGAGCTCTGTTTATTTATTCTCATAGCTAGGCTAAGTGATAGAGAACAGTTTAGCCGTCCAGACGGAGATGAGCGCTATTTCCAGTAGTATAATAAAATCTAACACGTTATTCTGCATAATTCACTTTTAACTTTTATTATATCGACTTAATGCTCTTCTTCTACAATCGGCCTAATATAATTATTTAAACGTGTTCATTGTGTTGTCTGTTTCCAGCCTACAGTTTACTGATTAATTTTAATCCTTTTTGACCTGTGAATGAAATTAAGCAGCTGTAAAATTAATAAATGCCATAACTTCCACACTGCTGCTGTCATCCCTCAGTTAAAAGTGCTCCCACACAGCTGAGGGCTTCATTTTATTTTCCTGTTGATGTGTCATAATTGAAAATCGAATGTGTACCCAACGGTCGAATATTCGGGTCCAGCTCTAGCGTTAATACACCACCATATGTATTTATGATACTTTGGCAAAGCTCTCTCTCTGAATTCATGTGGTTTGACTTACACTCCCTGTAATTTTCAGAAGGTAATTAAAGATAAAACGTTTTGGAAATGTTCTTTCCTGGCTCAGCCCTCACTGCCTCGGTGGAGCAGCCAACATACTTAAAGACTCATCCCACCCTGGACATCACCTGGGAGGCGCTTCAGGTCAATCAAATCACATACAAACAGACTTAAGAACAGCTTCTACTCCTGAGCCATACGAGAACTAAACAGGGCCCAAACACTGACACACTTTATTTTATTTATTTGTATATTTAGAGTTTAATTAAAGTTTTTAGCTCACATTTTTTATACTTTTTAATTTAATTACTTATTATGTGGGTCAAGACTGCACTCAATTTTGTTGTTTTACATTTACATTTATTCATTTAGCTGATGCTTTTATCCAAAGTGGCTTACAATTTCTATATATATCAGAGGTTGCAAAAAAAACTGAATTTGAGCCACTTTAAAATAGAATTTATCAAACACTGGGCGCTGGAATTTTCTGTTATATTAATTTGCAAACCACAAAAATAAAATCTTTGAAACTTTTTCTCAATTCTAAAGAGGGATACTTAAACATTAATTCAGAGAGATGGTTTCCAGTTGCTTAAACAATTTAAATTGCTGCTTTTTTTTGCTTCCATTAACATTTAGTTTTTTCTTTTGCCGCCCACAACCTCAGCCAGTCTTCCTTCACAATGCTCCACTCCACTCTTTCACCCTCCATAAATATTATTTATTGCACACATTAAACTGAAAAGCTAGTCTACAAAAACAGCTTTTTCAGGTAACCTTGCGCCTTGTGCTTCACACTCGTGTCATCTTGCATAATAAGTCGTAGCTTTAGAGCTCTTAAAAGGCAATTCTGAGCAAACTAGCTTAATGGATTGGCCTCTTGGCTGGAACCTTTGTGCAACTGCCGCAGCACTGCCTGCTAACCTTGAGATTTAAAGGATGGGTAATGGGTAAGAGCAGCATGTGGTAATTAGTGGATGAGCGGCGCGTTAGAGATGAGGATTCGGTGAGAGAATACACGGTGAAATATCATCACTTCGACCTTGAGATATGAAATCACTCCGTGGCATTAGGGAAGATTATGTGGAGGCGAAGGATGTATCTGAATAGATCTGACTATTATAATAAAGCTAGTTTAATCAGTCACGAGCACCACCAAGACCTTCCTCGGGAAATCAAAACACTTGCACGACAAAAACTTGATCTCTAAGCAAGCTAGGTTAGATCCAGTAACTCAAATGTCAAAACACACATCAAGGACTGGTAAAAATCGATCTGAAGATAGTTCCCCTCTGGTGTTTGTGTAATCTCATGTTGTCTGCTGGTAGGGACTATACAGTTTCTCAATTCGCCGAAGTCGCAGGGGAAACTTCCTTTTGAAGTGATGGCAGAGAGGAGAGGCAGGCGGAGCGTCGGAGGTGGAGGTTTTAGAAGTGGAATACCTGCTGCTGGCCCTGGACTTTGGGGAAATCCTCTTTCTGCTTGCGGGTTTTGGGCCTCTCGAGGCTGCCCTGTTGAAGGTGTTTGAGCCTGGCTGCGACGGTGGGGCCCTTCGTCGGCCCCGGAGAGTTGCTGCTGTTCTGTGGGAGCCGGGAGAGGAGACGGTATTAACACAGCCGACACTTTAATTTCAGTTCAACAAATCCACCGTGATCATACGCACCATAAATGTGCACTACATGATCAAAAGTACGTGGACACCAAAGGGATTTTCTCCAATTCAGACACAAGAGCAACACAAACCAAGAAAGAGTGGCATTTTGTTCCCAGATTTTTTGGTAAAATCTATTTAAAATTGTTACAAATACAAACCTGACAAAAAAACATGGCTGTTGGTATATTTTGTTTTAAATTTACATCCATTAATGTATTATGGAATTGGGTTTGCACAGATGATTGGATCTATTAGAACAAACAAACTTAGTGAGTGATATGTACTATACTTAAGTACATTTTTGAGGTAGTATTTCCATTTAATGCCACTTTATACTTCATACTCCACTACATTTCAAAGGGTCTTGCAGCAAACTAGTTGGTTTTTACATTAAAAAACATAGATGCAGTAACATAAAACTCATCCACCCAGCAGAGCCTCGGCCCCACTTTGACAAACAACATTAAAATGCTCTTACATGTATTTGTTGGCTATAAAAACAGAACAACATAATATACATTAATAAGATACAGTAACTGTGAAGTTTGCTCATAATTATTCACACTACTTTAATTTGAAATTGAGTATTTTTAGACCGTGGTATTTCTACTCTTACTTAAAGGTTCAATGTATTAGTGGCATCTAGTGCTAAGGGTTGCTAATGGCAACCAACAGCTCACTTACCGCTCCACCCTCCCTTTCCAAGTGCGTCGGGGAAGCTACGGTGGCCGACACGCTCTGTCAGCTCTTGCGCTAAAATAATACGAATTATCTATTCTATTATTTTTTTGTACGTATTCAGCGTAGTGAAAAAACAAGCTCTGTAGAGCAGTTTGTCCATTTGGGCTACTGTAGAAACATGGCAACTTCCATGTAAGGGGACCTGCGGTGTCTGAAGTAGGGCTGAACGATTTGGGGGGAAATTAATGGCGATTATTCAGCCAAATACTGCGGTTAAGATTATGAACTTATTGAAGGTTTGCTACAGTTCAATATTCACTGGCAGTCTATTTTTGACTGAAGTCGCGTCAAGCAGCACAAAGCGGATGAACCAGGCAGGAAGTCACACACGGCACAGAGAGTCTGGTCAATGTTTCAAAATAAAACACCTTTGCATATTCCCCATCATACATCAACAATAAACACAGACCAAAAAAGAAACAATTTAAGTACGCAGCTACTTAACCATGGTAGAGGCAGAAAAAAAGACAACGGAATAAATAAGCAAAATCTGAACAAGTCAGGAAAATCAGACAGGCAAACCGCTCTTATTCTGAAATGCTCCACGTGGATATGTAACGTTAGCCTGCAGAGAGCTGTGATCCATAGCTGAAGCGCAAAATTACAAATTAACAACTTGCAGGCTAAACGCTCCGCTGCTGAAACACTTCAGTGTGACTTGACGCCGCATGTTTCGTTTCGCCTGGCGCCATCATCCCGCGTTTTCCTCCAGTTTCATTTGTTGTTATAAAATGTACACGCCCTGTGCCCGCTCTGGTTGGTGACTAGGACCGTAACAGGAGAAGCACGGCGCTTGTGATTGGTGAGCAGATCTGTCACAAAAGGATGAGGACGGAATGAATTTGTAAATGTGCGACTGTTCAAAACGGGTCAGATTTGTAATTAACATACATTTTAATCGCCATCTTCACGATTGGCTAACCGCGTTCTTTCAAAACGCAATTTTGAATTTGAAAAGGATTAATCGTTAAGCCCTAGTATGTAGATAGAAATGACTCATTCCACAGGTAATAAAAACATAACAGTTCATTATATAAAGTCTTTTTACACCACTGATCATTTCTGTCAATAGATCCTCCTAAATATCACACTGTTGCTTTAAGCAAAGGAGTTTTGGTGAATAAAAAACAGGGTTCTGAATTTAAAACACCTGCATGTGAGACAATAAATTCTTTCAGAGAAACATTTCCATCTGCAGCTCTGAACCTGAAATCTCCTCCCTCCCCCTGCTTTATTTTGACAGCTACCTGCTTAGCTCCATTTTGCGATAATTCCATGAAAAACAAGACCTGTTTACTTTAGCTAAACATGTCACCTGAGCTGTCAAGAAGCGCGCGCTCACTGCTCACAGGACAAAACTGAATGCATCATCCGCTTCAATCAATGACTCACTGCACATCACACCATCAGTGAGGTCGCATGTTTACACTGCTAAAGCTCCAGTTAGCTGAGAGGATCAAACTAAAGATCTTATTAAGTTAATGTTCAGAGCTCACAGGAAGCAGAAAGATGAAGTCAGCAGAGGAAATGTTAGCAAGGTTAGAGAGGGAAGTTCAAGTGAAACCACACCGTGTGATATAATCATCTTTCTTAAGCTATTTGCAGGCATGCAGGCTTCTATTTGCTAAAATCGCTGAATTGCCCCAGCCTTTATTTGGCACAGGCCTTTAATTCCTCTCTCACAAAACTTTAACAGGCTATGAAAAACTTTGAAACAGTTTTTATTTATTTAAATATTACTTGTAGAGAAATTATCCAATATTATCAAATACACATCATTCGTTTGTTTTGGCTCCGACGGACAGCTAACGCGCTTTTATTTTGAAGGCAGCAATGTAATGAAAACATCAACAGGATGCAGGATAAGAGAAGTGTGGCAGAAGTTAGCCGACAGAGAGCGATGGACTTCACAACTTCAACTGTTGCCTATTAACAGTTATAAAGGCTTGAGAGAGGTGCAGAATAAAAAAGGGTGAAGGACACCAAAGGGAAGAAGAAGTAGAAGAAGCAGCACAGTCCACACGCGCAGCAGATGGCTGCAGCAAGTTTTTTTTTAATTTACCTTTCTGCTCAAGGACCCAAAGGTGCAGGGAGGGGCGGCCTTCTGTAGGGTGCTGTACCTTTTATTACAATCTTTTACAGGCATTCTCTGAAATATCTTTGATCCGGGGGTTGTTGGATGAAAGAGCGTGGCAGAGACATGTTATCACATCGAAGTCATCAACACACAGCAGCGTTACAGACCTAATTAATCAGTGATCTGAACTGAAGTACCTCGAGCTCAGCAATAATCTTCTCCTCGTCGTCCTCGTCTTGAATGGCCGATGCTGCGATCACAGGCGGGGTCGAGGCAGGTCGAGGGGTGTCGGAGGGGGTCCGCCTCAGCTTCACAAGAGTTTTAGGCAAGTCCCCGTCTTCTTCCATCTAAAAAGGAGAAGTAAAGATGGTAAAACGTGCGTAGGCTAAACAAAAGTCATTTTTATGAGCAGGAACCTGCCTCGTTTTCTGCACCTCCAAACTCGGTTTAGACGACCAGCTGGACTGTTGGGGGGACACAACCATTCATTTCTTGTTCTTTTATCACAGAGGCCTCACTGGTGAAAATCGGTTCTTCATAACACCACTTAACCAGGTCAGCACCAGTTATCTGATGAATCGTACAAGCACAAATGCCAATATTTGGAGTCTGGAACCCCTCAGTTCATTCTGGATTTCCAGGAGGCGTTTGCAGACCAAAGCAGACAAAAATGCCTATAGACAAAATTTGTGATTCTAAATTTTCGTTTTTTCAGTCATTTTATTGAACAAAGGAAACATTAAAATAATTGAGAATAGTTAAAAATACAAAATGTCAACAGAAGCATGTTGAAAGTAACTTCCTGTGTGACCTGATCCTGATTTAAGGATCAGCTGACAGCCTATTGTAGGGTTTTCATGTACTTCAGTGTATCCTGTTTACCAACAGTGGCTCTACAACAACAAAAGATCCAATCACTGCAGTCCTGAGGGTTTATTGACAGTAAAGGTCACATGACAATAGACTGACTGAGAGCTTAGTGCAGATAGACGGCAGAGGAATCTCACAGCCACAGACTGTATATTAGGCTGTGAAGAGCTCCAAACATCCAAACTACATTTATTTAGCTGACGCTTTCTTTCAAAACTACCTAACAAGTGCTTTTCTAACATGTGGATACAATCCAAAGACTGCAGGGATCGTGTAAAAGTACATCGACTTCATAACCGTTTCAACACTTAGAGTCAACCAGAGACAGACAGGGATGGCTGTAACTGTAAAACATGTATACGTAACACATCTCGCTGCCATTTCACTGTTCATTAAAGAGGTGGTATTCTGCTTTCTTGAGTTATAAACCTTTTTTGTGCATGTAACAGGTTTGCAAAGTAAAAAAGCCTAAAGTTAGTTCCCATCTCCCACAGAAAACTATGCTCTGAACTGAAAACAGCTCGTTTGTTGTCCATCCGCCTACAAAATACGCTCGCCGAGCGGCTGCTCCGACACGCCCTCAGAACCAGTGAGCTGCAGCACACAGCTCTCCTCTCCCTTCCAAACACTAGCTACCCTCCAGGCAGTCAGTGGACATAAAGTTGTTACTGTGATGTAGAGACAGAGCTCATGAAAGATCCTTTTGTTACAGATTAATAACTCACCGCTCTGAAACTCTTGCTCCAGTCCATGTTGCCAAGCTGGTCGGCAACACGTGAAGCTGAACCCGAGCTGTTTACCGGCTTCTCGCTGACCCGCCCTACTCTGCTTCTGATTGGCTAGTAGTCCTTAACTAGGAACTGAGCTTGTGCAACTCCCAACAAAGATCATTTAGAGACAAGATGTATCACTCGATAGCTAAAACGAAGCCTCCACACAGGGTGAAAAAAAGGAGCTGCAGCAATGTGCAGTATGACAAAAAATATGGAGTTTTTTGAAAATGAAACCGTGTAAACCTGTTGTGGTACAACCCCTACATAAGATTTGAAAATGAGCAGAGCACCACCTCTTTAAAAGAAAACTCCACAAAGAGGAGCAGCAGAGGTACCACCGCCTTGCAGAATCTTTTCATTCATGTTTAATGCAGGACTTTTACCTGTAACAGTGTGATACTTCTAAGTAAAGGATCTGAATACTTCCTCCTCTGACAGCTGGTGACATGGCTAAGAGCTGAGGGCAAGACCATATACGTACTTAACAATATTAAACTACAAATACATGGCTTTGAGTTTATTTTGTCTTTAACAGGATACTTCCAGCAGGATGGGCGTTATTTAGCACATTTCACAGACCTCAAACTGAACTTTGACGTTAATGAAATGCCATAAAATTTATTCTAATAAAGAACTTTTTGTCATTGATCGATTAGAAATGGCCACGGTCCAACAGAAGGTTTTCAGTACCTTGTTGAATCAATGCCTTGAAAAATTCAGACTGCTCTGGAGGAAAAAATGAGTTCTGCCCAGCAGGTTTCTCCACAGAGAGAGATATCAGGGAGGTTTTAGAGTAGCTCACTCTGAGAACTAAACCTAAAACTGTCCCCAGCCAACGGGAATCTCACTCTGCTGAACATGGGAGAGCAGGTTTCTTAATATGTGGGTCAGAATCCAACAAAACATGTTTCTGAGTCCTACATACAAGACCACAGAGACTGTATTTGCATATCTTAGACACCTCCAGGCTTCCCTGCCGCAACCTATCCAGGGCTTGTAATGGCTTCCCATAATATTTAATTGAGCTTTTTTAGACAGGTTCTCTACGCTTTCAGCAGCCTCAGGTTTCAGTCTCGGTTTGAGGACCATTACAGCCCTAGTTACTAGCAACAAAAAATTGTTACTAATGAATTAGTTACTAGAATAAACATTAACAGTATCTAATCAATTGTTCCTAGTAAAACTGGAATAGTTATAGTAACTAATAAATAAGTACTAGAAGCTTTTAAGTAGCGACTAGTAAGTTTTAAGGAATAAATGTTAAAACGGACATTTTAAAAGTAGATCAGGCTTCAGAAATTATAAAAAATATCGTCCTCTTCAACGAGCCTAAAAACGGTCCTGAAGTGTCTCACCTTCAGATTCTTGGTGGTGACGATGACGTCTCCGGTGCGGTTGGTGGTGAGGCCGTGTGCCGAGGGGAAGCTTCGGCGGGCGGAGGCGGAGGCGGGGACTTGGAGGGTTTCTCTGTACGATACCGGGCCACATTGAGATCCACTGTAAACACAGGACCACGCTTTACAAACTTAAAAACCTGCAAAAGCTGGTAAATAAACACAATCTACTGCACAGATGGTAGTAAATAAAAAAAGACCCGACTCACCCGACCCTCGATGTGAACCGGCCCCCTCCATGCTGTTCAGCTTCTGGGCTGCCAGCTGCACTTTGCCAGGCTGCTGGTCCCCGCTGGGTGTGGTGGTTGAGGAGGTGGTGGCTGCTGTGGTCCCAGTTGCAGGAGAAGCAACTGTGGTGGAGGTTATAGGGATGGTGATCTGGGGCTTGGGGGGCACCGCCGGTTTGTTGATGTGCCTGGCAGCGAAGTCGAGGTCCGGGATGGCCTTCATCAGCTCAGCCTGGGTCTCTTCCAGCAAGCGATTGATGTCCTGTGCGCTGAACTGGGTCAAGCTGGCACGCTTCTCCTCCCAGTCCCGCTCCGCCGCCTGACACATATACAGATATAGACAAATGAGCTGTAACATGCAAACTTATAAACAGGCAGAGCTGGAAAAGCATAATTAAGACACATTGATATAATGTGTTTTCTAATATTACACAGATAAATGGAATAGAGCGAGTGCTGCTGCTGCTGCTGGTGTGCGCACAGGGTCTCAATAAGACATTTAAGTAGAAGCAATTTCAAATGTAATTCGATATGTGCCATCTGGCTAATCCTGACAAAAATATGTTTTCAGTGTTGGACTGCACACAGCACTATCATCTACAAATGAAGAAAAATAGACATAACGAGCAGCTGATTACCAGTCTGACTTCGGCCGACACAGACTTATCAGCAGGACGCCGACTCGGGAGGTCGTCGAGGACCCGGTTTCTGAAGGTCATCGAAGGCGGGAGGTCCTGCTCGGGGCCCGAGGAGTCCGCGTCGCCGGCGGACACGGGCATCCAGTTGGCCAGACCGGCGCTGGTGCTCAGGTCAGAGAGGCTGAGAGGAGGACTGTTTAGGATATCCAGGTCAGAGTTGCGGCTTATGTCGTCCGAGATCTCTTCTGTGATTGGCTGGAGAGGTCCTCAGGGCTCTTCCACACACCCTCTGTGACTTGTCTGTACATATAGGAGGGATACAAGAAACTACAATACACACAGGACACCATGAACGTCCTGGACTGTGTTAGAGAAGCAGTCTAGAAACTACAAGAAATACATTAATATGATGCTTTGTTTAAGCTCATTAGAGCTGCAACAGAGCGATGACAGGAGAGAGAGAGAGAGAGAGATGGGGAGCAACATGCATATTTATTATTTTAGCATTTTATTTATTTTATTTATTGATCTTTTAGTTTTTTGAAAATGTCAGAAAACAGAGGAAGAGTCCAAGCTGACGTCAAAAAAAACCATCAACAAAGCAAACTGCTGCATTTTAGAAGTTAAACTGTTTTGGATTTATTTCCCAAAAAAATGCACTCGAACTAACATAAAAATTTAATTTCATCACAAAAGCACTTTTTCCACGAGCAACTATGAGACGTGTTTGAACAAAATACAAATGACACAAATGTAAGATTTGATCTCTCACCTGATTTATTTTCTCCTTACATTATTCACAGTTATTCACCAACCTCATCCTAATGTTTAGCAGTTCTGATTGCAGCAGGGCCGAGTGTCAAGACTGTTAACTGCCAAAAGTCTAATCCAGAACAAAGTGCGAGTGACGTGGGCTGAAGCTAAACCTCGCTGGCGTCGCATCAACGGTCCAAGGATCTGTAATCTTGTATCTGATCCGATTTTATTTAAGTTAAGTTGCTTCTGTTTAGGCGACATTTACCGTTTGAGAGTGTTAGCTTCTTCTTTTTAGTTTGTAGAAAAACAAACGTGGCGTGGATAACGAAGCTAAAACTCTGAGATGGTTCTATTATAGAGCAGATAGCATAGTGAACGAGACACAGGCCCACAGGGAAGGGGATTCTTTACAACCTTGTGACAACATGCTCTGATGAAATAAATAACTCTTCTGCTATGATATTAAATTAAATAACAGATTGTAGAGAAACATTTTTATCCCTTATTATTCATATTTAATTAATTCTGTGTATCTAGCCTTGAGTCTTGTAAAAAAAAAAAGCTTTAGCTTCCTGCCTCTCCTGCACGAGCTTCTGATTACTTTCAATTCATGTATATCTGAGTATCTCTGGGTACAAAAGTGGTTTATATGTTTTTGTCTGTGTGCATATCGCAGCTTTTGTACTAATTATACTTTTTATTGTGCAAGAAAACAAATAAAATGTTTATATTTCTCAAAGCAAGGATTTAGGTATCGTGGCTGTGGATAGACTATTGGATTTTAAATGATACCCAGCCCCGTTATTGAGTGTAAGGTTCGGCAAAAGGAGTTTTGAATACTACCAGCAGGCTCACAGATAATAAATCACAATAAAATGTGTACAAGAGGAGAAAGCGAGGCATGTGATCTGACCGGGTTTCATAAGAAAGTCCGATTATTTGAGCAACATGAGGAGCGTTTGATCTGTATACCTGCGGAGCGTGCTGAGCGCGTCGGTCATGGTGTTGCAGCGCTTCAGCAGCGCGTCCAGGCGGTGGGGCTCCTCCTTCAGGAACTTAACAGCCTCCACCTCCACCCTCAGCACCACCCGCATCTTACTCTGCAGGCTGGGGAACTGGTCTGCATGGGAGGGAGAGATAGAGGGGGTGAGGAGGGGGGGGGCGGGCGATGACGGGGAGGAAAAGACAAACATATGATGAGAGAAAGTGACGGATGTGTGGAAGAATGGCGGCGGAGAGCGAGGGAGGTAAAAACGGGACTGGGGGGGGGATTACAGGAAGGGAAGACAGGATGCTGTTTCTGTCGCAGCTATTTGAAGCCACTGGATTTTCCTGTCATACCCAGAAGGCTTCAGCGAGGAGTATTCAGTGGAGGTCGGCCAAAATGAGAGGGAAGGGCACGCTAGACGTGCTGCAACAAAAACAACGTCTGTGCTCATCTGCGGCCGCGTACGTGTGGACACGTCACAGCCAGTTTTCGAAATGTTGGCCGTCCTGAAAAATGTCCACCTGCCACTCAAACGGCGAATCAAAGCACAGGGTTGCGTTTGTAGGCACCAGGTGGACATGCTAACTAGGAGAGGTCAGTCTAAACATTATTATAATGAGGCCCCCTGGAATTACTCATTAATATTCAAGATGAAGAGTGGAAGTACACGGGTCAGAGTAGCAGGACAAGAGGCTAAACCTGAAACTTCATTAAAATCAAGTCTGAAAAGATTCATAAATATTCATCGGTGACTTCATGTAACATTCATTTAACATACACGTAAGAGCTCTAGCAGTCCAAGTACTTGACCTGGGACCCAAAGTACAATTACAGTACTGTAATGAGTAGATCTGGTTTTATTTTTAGATCATCTGAGTGATTAAAGGAATGTATTTACATCATCATACTGTAGCTTTACTTTGGTAACCCTATCATAATATACGACATTCTACTTAGATACAAATGGAACCAATAAAATGTTACTGCCATTTTATATCTGGTCCTGATCCAGTAATGATAATGGCACCTGTTGTGGGGAACATACTTAAGTATAACCGCTTGATTAACCGCTCCATTGGCTCCCAGTTAAATACCGCATTGATTTCAAGATTCTGCTCCTCGTCTTTGAGGACATTCACAACATCCTTCTTCTATTCACCTCCTCCTCGTTTAACCACTGTGGGTTTTAGAGCCTTCAGCCGATCTCTGCCCATCGCCTCTGGAACGCTTTCCATTTTCAAATCTCACCTAAAAACACATATTTTTAAACTGGCACATCCAGCTTGATCGCTGTTCATCTGGTCACAGCAATATTTTGTTTTTAATTGTGTAAGTACCCTGATTTTATGTGCTGTAATTTTACGTTTGTTAATTTTACTGCTTTAGTGCCAGTAAAACTGATCCTGTGACCTCGACGCTGAAACTCATAGGGTAGCTACAGAGCCCCAAAAATCTGCACACTTCTACCTCTAGGTGGCGTTATAAGCAATGATAGTGTTTTGTGTTGGAACTCCCGTATACCAAGGCGTATATCAAAAATCTCGTATCCACGCGTTCAGGGGATCGATCTAAATCTCCTGGTATAGGCCACACCCATTTCCGTCTAAACTTTCTTCCCCCCGCTGCATCGCCAAAACTGAAAAACCTATTTTAATTAACTCCTCTGAAGCCACAAGTCCAATCGAAACCAACCTTGGCACAGATAATCTCTGGACCGAGCTGATGAAAGTTTGTAGAGGACATATTGATCCGACAAAAAAAAGGCGCAATTATGTGCTAACAAATATTTGCAAAAATTTGACCAAATTTGAAACAATCATGTGAGACGACCCCCAAAAATTTAGTGCAACTACTCCCTAGGTGGCGCTATTTAATCTGAAAAATTTGTTTCGCTATAACCACAAGTCACACTGACATGAAACCAGTTGTTCAGCTTGGTCCTCTTACCGCAAGCACCAAAGCTCACCCAAATATGCCCATAGGTGGCGCTGCAGATTAAAGACATGAAAAAAAATTCAATTGATTTTCATACATTTTATATCTCCGTAACCACAAGTCCAACTGATACCAAATTTGGGTCATTTGTTCCCCAGGGCCCCTGATGACACCTGAAAAATTTGGTGCAATTCGGCCAAAAGGTGGCGCTATAACCGAGGCTGAAATGCCGTCGAGAATCCCATTCATTTCAATGATTTTGAACTAAATAAGTGCACATTGTTGCCTCTAGTCTTTTAACTACTCAAAGCTACACTACATCTGCATTCACCGTTCACTTTCACTGATAACGCTCAAACGAACTAACATTCACGCATGTTTACGCCGGGATAATGCCAGGACTTCCGACTGGTGTGGGAGGACGCGACCTTCCGACTAGCGATGACCGCTCTCTCCTGTCCAGGTAAACTAAATGACATTCTGCACTTTCTAAACCTACGCGGTTTGGGATAATGCAATCGATGGGACACCAAAACCTATTTTAATTATCTCCTCTGAAGCGGCAAGTCCGATCGACACGAAACTTGGCAGGGACCATCTCTGGGCCGAGCTGATGAAAGTTTACAGAGGAAGTTTTGATCCGCCAAAAAATGTCCCAATCATAAGCTAACAAATGTTTGAGAAAAACGCTAAAAACACGATGTGATGCCATATCAGGTTTGCAATGTCCGATCGACACCAACATCGGTGTCCTTATCTGGCACGCCCTCCCGAGAGGCTGTGTGAAATTCAATGTCAATCGGCCTCTAGGTGGCGCTTTTAATCGTATAACAATGACCACACCCATAGACATCCACTCATTTTACATCTCTGTAACCACTAGTCCCTTTAATTTCAAACTCAGCTCGTTTATGCGGCGTGGGAGCCCAGAAATTTCCTAAAACCAGCTGGTCACTGTAGTTTTACTCAAATAGAAGGAAATAGTTAATTTGTTGGGGACTTTTTTCAGTAGTGGATTAATACACATCTGATTCTCAAGTGGACGAGTATGTGGGATTGTGTCAAAATAAACTACAGTGTGTGTGTTCATGGTGATGAAAGAACATGTCGCCCAGTGCAACAGTGAGGCTCACTGATGTGTTTTAATAGTTTTTTGGACAACAATGGAGCTCTGTGGCTCAGAGGAAGAAGAGATATCAAGCTGTCATACACACAAAAACTTGTTATATACAGAATATCATCACAGTCATCATTTAAAGAAAGAAACGTGCTGATGTATAATGAGGCTGCAGCAGTGTTGAAGCAGCGGGGTGAGACGGCGAGCGTGAGCCGGGCAGTAGATGGACGTTTTGAAACCAGTTACCCTTAAATTTAGACGCACTGAGAAAGACAGAGAAAGCTACTAAATGACTGATGCTCAGAGGGAGGCATATCGACCGGTGCTTGCAAAATGGCCCAAGTGTTCTCCAGAAAGGCCACAGCAATCGCAGTGAACACTTACTTTTGAGCTCTGTGAGCGTCTCTCCCAGTATCCTCAGCTCTTTGCTCTTCTGCTCCACATCCTGCTCCGTCACCAGGCCGTGGTTGACTGACGAGTTCCTCTGCAGCTCCTCCACTGACTTCTCCAGGTCACTGTGGACGAGCAGGTCACAGGTCACGCGTATCACTCAGTACGACATGTGGCTGTGACTTTCTGTGGAAGCCACTTTCTGAGTTTTCACATAAATAGAATCTGTGTCAAGGGAATAGCTGCAAGAACAGCTGGCTCTGCAGTGCATGTTTTGTCTGCAGGGTCCACGCGACCATCGGACGACACATCTATATAGATTCAAAGAAAAGAACGTCTAGCCGCCAAAATTATTTGAAGTGTTTTAATTCTGGTGACGACATCTGAATTGTTGCACCAAAACAATCCCTTACTTTTAAGAATTAAATACTCTTTCATTTAAATAGCAGCCACATTTCTCAAATGTTAAATGTTGTTCAAAGACAAGCCACTGCATAAGGACTTTGCCTAAATCAAAGTGGCTAAAATCAGGAACTATCTAATCAGAAAACAAGCAAGACAAGACTTTTTTGCCAGTTTTCAGTACTTGTCAGTTTTAAATACTCATTGCTATCCAGGCACTGTGTGTGAGGTCCTTCTGTCCCTGTGTGTTCCTCTGCACCAGAGCAACCAAGACAAATTACCCTTTTTTTCTTGCATGAATCAGTTGCTCTGAACTCACTGCAGCTGCTGGATGAGCAGCTCCTCCTGGTTGAGGTACTTGAGTCTCTCCTCCTCCACCAGGAGGCGCTGTCTCTGGAGCGGGTCCTCCTGTGTGCGCATGGCGTCCAGCATCATGAGGCTCAGCTCCGACTCCGTCTGCCTCAGCAGGGACAAGACTGAGTCCTGGTTCTCCAGCTGGGACACCAAGTCACATGGTTAGGTTCACCTGCCAGTCAGGTGCATTGTACACAGTTTTTACACCATTATATGAGCATGCACGCGCAAATGTAGAGCTAATTACGAGTTTATTAGGGACACCTTGTTAGTTTTAATGTTCAGTTCTTGTTTTAGAGGTGTTGACGATAAGACGCAGCTAAAACATCAAAACATTTTAAAACAAAAACGTCACAAGCTATTTAAAATATAATAAAACAGAGAGGTGAAAATAAAACCAGTTATGTTTCCTGGAACTAGGAACCTTGGGGGGGGAAACTCACCACCGAAGGGATCAGGGTCTGATTTTAGTTCTCTTTTTCCACCGCTGTTTGCAAACCAATAAATCACAATCAACAGTCAGACAGCCACACCAACTCTCGCCGACGTCCGCCTGAGATCAAACGTCGGCATTAAACCTATTGATCAGAAACAGCAGCCAGCGTGCGGCGGCGTGCGGCGGCGTGTTTACAGCGAACAGCTGATGGAGTTACGTTAAATAATGGGTCAGAAGTTCTTGTTTTGAGTTTTTCATCAGTCAGGACGTTTCTACCAGGAGACGAAGTCCTCCTCCACAAAGCAAGCGGAACAGCTGATTACAGCCGGTAATAAAGCTCATTAAACATCCCGTTCCTCCGACGCTCAGGCGACACAGACCCGATGCTGCAGCAGATCTGCAGCTCTTGTCGGCTGGAAATGTTTTAATAGCCTTCCAAACTGTCGAGATTTACTTTCTCTGTGCTGGAGTTATTTTAAGAACTTTATGGCTTTATCCAGTTTGTTATCAGATGTGTCTCTTCATTATACTTCCACACAAAAAAGCTGTTTTTAAATAGTGAAGCATAGACTATAGTTTTTCATTATATTCCAAACAAATCTGATGTTCGTTTATAAATTCTGCTCATGGATGGTAGTAAATAATGATGCATTGGCTTTGTACGGCGTACAGGCCTACAGGCTGCATCAGCCTGTTAATCTTTGCAGTGGAAAACGAACACAACAATGGGCTGAAGGAACCTTTTAGTTCCTTGAAAAGAGATTCAGGGAGCGAATGTAAAGACCCTACAGTGGGCGTGACCTGGTCATTTTCAAGGTTGTAGGCTGTGGTCTTGTTGTATTTTATTGCATTATGCAGACAGGTGTTTGTTATTTAGTCTACCCTCAGTGATGTAAACTGGGTGGACAAAATAATTTAACACCTCTCAGTATACAATAACAAATTAAATCAACAAAAACTGATATTATAACCTTCATGGAGGGAGGATTTATTGCAGAACGTGTTGTTTTAGCTTTCATTAGCTTAAGCTAAGGGCCTGTTTGTGTATTTACTTGTAATCTGGAAGTTATATAGTCACAAAAAAACACAGTTAACCCGCAGTGTTGGACCTTCTTCATTCACACACCTGCATGTTGCGTAGCTGCGACAGTTGCTTGCGCAGTGCGTTGGTGTTCTGCTGCAGGCCTTGTAAGTGGAGCTGCATCTGCAGACGGGACACCGTCACCGGCTGGTTGGCCCCTGAGGGAGGAGGTGGCATCAGGGCCAAGGGAGCAGACGGTGTCAAAGCTGCCCAACAAAAAGAAGGATTTACATTCAGGGACTGTTCTCCTGGCTTAGTTTTGGGTTCCTTTAGAGCACAGCGGGCCCGATAGAAGTTGTCCCAAAACACTGTCAGCAAATCCAAGATTTTAAATGAACGCTTGAGGGAAAAGGTGAAAAACCGAACATAGTGCATGAGAGAAACCTGGACTCTTTAGAATCCACATGCACGAAAGGTTTGTCTCTCATGACCTCAAATGTCCATCAAGTAGAAAAACTATTTGACTGACTGAGACAGAAGATTGGTTGTTCCAGGATTTGGCAGCAGCCATTCGGGACAAGTATCTATCAGTGCTGTAGGTCAAGGGTGGAGATAACGGTCTTATGTAGACTTAACAATGATAAACAGCATGGGAAGGCTTCGGGGACAAACAGGGTCTGCAGTGAAAAACAGAATTTCCACTAAATCCAAGGATTTCGTTGAAAAAAAAAAAAAGAGTCCCTAGACAGCTCAAACGTATGAGTGATGTTTCCGAGTTACATAATCTGTTTGAAATGACAATGAACGCTGCGCTCTGACAGTAATTAGGGTGTTGAGTCACACGCATCATGCAGAACGAGACAAAGGGAAAATAACTACGAGACGATCAATCGATAACAGATTCAGGAGTTGCATTTTAGGGCCTGCTAACTGAAGCGAATAAAAAGTCCTGTCTCACCAGCGGAACAACACATTTGCTGAAAGTAATGTCTCAAGCACCTCCACAGACAAGGTGACGACTTTCTACTTTAGCTGCAGTGTGTGTCCTAGAAACTCTGACCAGCAGATCTGAAGCCACAGTGGCGGCGAGGGGGGGGGCTGACCACATTTGAGCATAATTCGACAGCTTTAGAGGAGCGTCTCACACAGTCGGCAGGTCTTCCTCAGTCGTCTTCATACTCAAATGACTTTCTGCTGCCTCATCAGTTTAGATGAATAAGAGGAATGTCCTGGTTTTAACTGCGAGCACAAAGACAGTCCACACGGATGACAGTTTGAGTCCATTTAACTACGACTGGCTGGAGGGAAATATACACTCTCATCATTCTGGCAGACGGATAAGTATCTAATCTTACCAGGAGAAAGATAGAAGTGAAATGAGCTGAAGTCACAGGTTTTAAAACTGATTTAATGTTCGATAAACTACTCCAAAGAAAAAGTCACTTTAAGGCGCAACAGATTCAACATTTCCAGACTTATCTATAATTTGACATGAGATCAAATATTTCCAGTATTAATGCACAATCAAATAAGAAGATAACACAAACTTAAATCGCAAAATCTCTTCCCCTCGGATCCTTCAAAACGGAGAAACAGCAGCTCAAACCGAACACTTTATCAAAACGAAATCAATTTTATTCAGCTTTCAAAACATGCAGAGGCTTTATATCTCATAACTGAAGAGGAGCGCGCACGGAAAATTACCTTTTAAGATAGTGCCGACACATTTTCAAATGCTCAGATGACTTTTTTTTTTTTTTTTTTTTGAACATGTCTGGCTTCTAAAAATAACCAAAACATGTTTTTGTTTCACATTAATGCAACTCGGTCTTAATAAGAGAGACAGAAAAAAGTGGGAAGTGAAGGACACCAGTTGAGAGGGAGGTAAGTCCTTCAGGAAGACACACACACACAGAGAGACGCTTTGGAGGCTAACAGGGATCCAAATAAAGAAGAAAGAACGCAGACGGGGAGAGACGAGGGAACAGGTACCAGACACTTCAGGGGAACACATAGCTACCTTTCTTTTTTTTAGTCCGTCCAGCTAAAACAAGAAGCATGAGCACCAGTTACACAGCAGCAAAAAAAGCACATACAGTATGAAGAAGCTTGCAGTGTCGGCCATTACCATCACATATGAGGCACTTTAAGAATTATGCAGAGAAAATGAAATAGCGGCAGCTCTGTGAGAGGGAGAAGAGCCAATTTATGTGGCTATCCAACAGACAGCAGCGGGGAGCGGTGACAGGCAGTGATAGGAAATAGTTTCTCTTTATTTTTTGGGGGGGGGGGGGGGGGGTAGTGAGCACTTACTGTCAGTTCCTGAGCAGTCACTGGCTGACTCAATCTTCTCCCTGGAAGAGGCAAGTGTTAAAGTACTTACAGCCAGAACACACTATCGACTTAGCTACTGAGAAGCTATTGATATATGGCGGAAAATCTGGGAAATATAAGTGTTGCTAGCAGCTTTATTCACAACGTTGCAGAGTGTGTGTGTGTGGATAAGAAATATTACTATTCCCTACATGATCAGCAGCAGCGGGCTGTAAATTAAGACTAGACATGAATCATAATCATTTTCTCAAACCCCTGACAGATGCTGTGCTGCCTAACAGTGATTTACATGTCCAGCTAAAGCAAAAAGTTCATGCTATCTTTCACATCTTCCCAGTTTTGAGGGCAGTGTGTACCCTACAAATGTTGCGCTACGCGTTTTGGACGATCGCACAAACAGGTGTTAAAGTTACTATTATGTGTTGGTTTTGAACACAGCCTTCAAGCGCGTGGAGGCAAACGTGTCGAGAGTGTTTTCTCATGCTGTGTTTGTGTGTCTTACGGGCTTTCTGCCTCAGGCGTTCTGCTCAGAACTCTCTGCAGCAGTCCGGTCAGGCTCGCGATCTGCTTCTCCATGGCCTCCATACGCTCCCTGGATGCACACACCAAACGATACACACAACACTGTCACTGATGTCTCAGTGACGCCCTTTGTTTTCGTTTTAATCCCCATCAGGAGGTGAAGTACAGGAATATTTCCCTGCTTCACGACTGATAAAACGGTTCATAAATAATCACCAGTACTGGAAAATCAAGCAGAATGAGTTTAGTTTTTCTCTAAATTCAGCGTTATACATATTTTCCTCCTGCTGCAGCATTTACACATCTCAGGTGGAAATCGAACTGAGGCCTTTGACCAATAAACTGACATCTAGGAGAACTGAGAGCCGACATTTAAGGAAGCTATCACATCAACTGTGTCACAATATACAATGTTTTATAACCCTGTTCTACAAAAAAGAGGGTCTGCAGCCGGCCTCTATCGCCTGCTAACCGGAGCTTTGCTAGCTGGTATCATGCCAGCTTGGTGAGCTACATTAACAGCTAGTAAAGTTAGCTAATATGTCACCAGTTAGCACAGTGGCTGCAGAATCCGACAAGTAACGCCTACGTCACCAAGCCTCCAGCACCACCGATTCTGAGAGGACACATGCAGTTTCCGGTCTGACCGAGGAAACCGTCTGCAAACTTACTGCACAGTCGGTGTTGCACAGCAGTAAAGGCTAATGCTAACTAATTACATTAGTTAGCATTAGCCGCAATAAGCTACAGGTCATAACAAGTGTTGGGCAGTAACATGTTACTGTATTATTACTTTTCCCAGTAACTAGTAGTAACAGATTACTTTTCTAAAACAGTAATATTACACAGGGCTGGACGATACGGCCAAAAATGTTATCACGACAAAAAGTTTCATATCTTTCAGTGTCGATAATTATCACGATAAGAATCAAATCGTTATTTCTTTGGAGTTTAAAGGCTGAACACTTGATGCCAAACAGTGGATCACTTCACAAATCTGAAGTAGAACATTCAAAACAACTGTGATAAAATCTTTGTCAACAAATATTCATGAGTAAAATGAAGTAAAAGCTTTTTCCTCAACAAAATAAACATCTTAAAATGAAGTCCTAATTTGTGGATGATTTAAGTGAATTAAGTCAAACAGTTATTGAATATTTCTTGAACAGTTGTTATATCGTGATAATTATTGTCATTGTTTTATAGTCCAGCCCTATTTTTACAGTTACTAATCCAAGTCACGCTGCGTTACTGAACGCACCATCCTCGCTGCGGCAGCTCTGTGCGAGCAGCAGAAATCTCTCAACCGCACACGATTCTACATTTAATTTATAGAAGCATCTGCTGAAGCAGCACAGCAACGTGAAACTTGAAAGAAACTCCGGCGGCTGCTGCTGCCAGTGATGCGTGGGCTCGTCAGGCGAGCGCGGCGTTAAGTGTGGCGTTTTGTAAAAATGCTGAATACTGCTCTTATAAACAGGCTGCATGTGCAGAAAAACAGCAGTTCAAAAGTCGGGATTTGCTTCGCTTTATTTTTTTATTTCAGCCGGTGGAAACGTTATAAAGAAATAAAGAACACAAATAAATGTTTTGTTTTTTACTTGCTGCTGTTTTGAATATGATATTAAATAAAAAGTTGGGAGAGACTGCTTCGTTTGGGGGTGAAAGGGGGGTGGTAGTGAAAGCAGTGTTTCCCACACAGTGAATTATTTGTGGTGGCCCACAAATAAATCAATGTGTGGGGTAATTATCAACGCTGACCGCCACATGTTTTTTCTAGCCGTGTTTAAAATCATATTTGACAGCACCTCTCCTCTCTCTCTCTCTCTTCATGAACAGCGCTGCACAAACCTGTCCAAAGCCAGAATATAGCTGGGCTGTCGAGGTTAGCAGGCTGTCTCATAGCAGTGAATATCAACTTTTCATTGATTAGAGAACGAAAAGTTTCACTTAATGGATAAATCTTGTGTAGTGCTAAATATCATGTCACAGTTATACTCGTGTGAATAACCGCGTGCAGGCAGAAATGTGTGTTGAGGCCGTCTCACCTGGTCTCCGTTTCATTTCCCAGCAGAGGTGAGCCGAAGCCTCCGGCGCTCCCTCCCTCCCCCCCAGGACCGGCCATCAAGCAGAGCTGCTCTGAGGTGAGACCCAACCCTGAGCCTTGGCCCCGGGCTTTGGGGCTGTCCCCGAACACTGAGGTGGTCACAGAGTCCCTTCTCAAACTCTGCCTCCCGGGGGAGCCTCGACCGGGCATGGTGCCCGTGTAGGAATCCCTCATGTCGGGTATCTTCTGTGGCGAGGAAGGCGGCGGCACCCGCAGCCCCATGGCCAACATGGACGCAGCGTAGGCGTCGTTATAAAGGGGTCCTCCTGGTCTGTAGAGAACACCGCTTTCCATCAGCTCTCCTTGTAAAGCGGCTGCTGAATAGGAGGTGAGGGAACGCATTGATCCAGCACCTCCTCCTCCTCCTCCTCCTCCTCCCTCCACGGCGGTATAAGGAACCGTAGGGGTCTGCTCTCGCCGGCAGAGGGGAGTGAGGTCCACCCGCCAGACTCATCCGACTCGTGTCTTGGCCCAGAGAGTAGGGGTCCGCATAGATACTCCCTACCCCACGTTCATCTCCCCGCAGCAGCACCATGCTCCGAGATCCATCGTCATCGGGCTTCACGTCCCTGCGCTCCAGGATGGCGCTGGAGGAGGCGCAGAAGGCCGGCTGGGCGTGATGGGGCTGATGGAGCTGTGGTTGCTGGTGGGGAGAGGAGTGGTGGGACTGGGAGTGCGGATGCGGCAGGGAGTGGGTGTGGTGGGCCGGACCGGCGTAGGAGGAAG
Organism: Lepomis macrochirus; assembly: GCA_024633595.2. Classification (NCBI taxonomy): domain Eukaryota; kingdom Metazoa; phylum Chordata; class Actinopteri; order Centrarchiformes; family Centrarchidae; genus Lepomis; species Lepomis macrochirus. Next base: position 5,926,999 of record JALXJV020000023.1, on the reverse strand, counting down.
GCCTGCCGCCGCTGTAGAGGAGGCGGGCGCGGGACGGTGAGGCCTGAGGGGAGGCGGAGGACGATGAATGCTGGGAAGACATGGGCGGGTTGCTGAGGCGGCGGTTGGTTGGAGAGTCCTGAGGCGCATACACCATCTCCCTCTACGGATAAATAAAAGAACAGATTCAGAACCGGGCCTGTACGAAGAGCAGGAAATAAAAATCAGAGTAACTTATTTTTTAATCTTTTTATTTCCACAGTTTGTGGGAGGAGAGATTTTTATTGATGATAACGAGCTGAGCGTCGCAACAGAGATGATTTGACTTTTGGCAGTAATAAACATAACTTTGATCGCTGCCTATTTATCTGGATACCAAATAGATAATTAACGTGAGGGCACGTTTACATTTATTCATTTAGGCTGACGCTTTTATCCAAATAGGGGTCTTGCTACACATCGAACCTGTGTCTCTCACACCAAAAGGCATGTGTCTTATCCACTGCGCCATCACCACCCTCTGCACATAAGTTAACAGGGTTAATTGGGTTAAGTGTCCGCAGCCCCACAGAGAGTTTTCGACAGTACTGCTGCGTGCAAATCACTTCACAATACAAGCTGTGGTGCTAATACAGGCACAATGTGATCGGCTTGGGGCACAACTGAGTCAAATGATCTTCTATTTTTAAACTGACAAATGATTAGCTGATTTAAAGCCTGATGCACATTAATTATTACTCTAAGATTTCACTCTGGCATCATCTTTTCTCCATATAAACTGTAGCTTAGATAGTTAAATCAGCTTTATTATGTAGATAAACACACACAAGACTACACATACAAATGTTTCTGCATTTCAAACTGCATCTGTCAGAAAAACTTCCTACTTAACAAGTGACTGTGGGAAAACAGCGATGTCCTTGGAGCCATGTGGAAGAGGTTTCAAAGATAACTCGAGTCCTGTTCTGCGTGATTCCTACAGTAGAACTGACGCCGGGAAAATACGGGCCCTGATGACATCGTACATGCGGGTTCATATTACCCATGAAAGTCTATTTAATTTAATGTTTTTTAAGCGATCATAAACAGTTGGAAATTGCCTGGAAGCTACTCATTAAACAAACTTTGTCTCTAGGAGCCAGTGCAGTTTTATATAACATCTTACAAGCAATTCACGGATACCGTTTGAAGCTCGACAGGGAAGACTCCAAAAATCGGCCCCCGTTGCTGTATTTTAAGTTGCACTTGATTATTGACGGACCGAGCATGAAGGGATTTACATTTTGGCATCAATCTCAAATGTCGGCGAGAAAGGCAAAACAAAGCGGAGAGAACGGAGAGCGCAGTGTAAATGAAAGCCCTGCGTCTGAGGTTGCAAGCCAAGAGTAAAAGATACGGCGAGGAAACACAAAAGAAGACAACACCGTAATTGCTTATGACGCACAAAGCTATCTCCTGGAGACGATGCAAATTGAAAAACCAATATTTCTACATAATAGCCCCTGGGTCTCTTACAATAACACCCCGTGGACAGCCTCACAGCAGCCTAATGACTCTAGTGCCATCATCTTCCATCTTGTCTCTTAGCAACAGCCTCGTATTGACACCATCCTATAACGGCGCTGGAGACATACAGACATTTCATTTCACATCCGAGACCCCCTGAAGTCACAAGACGTCTATATCGCAGGTAGACTCCCGAAACGTCGGCCCCGTGGCGCCATTCAAAACTGGCCGTTCTCCCGCTGCGGGAAATCTGCCAATCAATCTCACGCTTCTGCCCCGCGGTCCCAGGCCTGGATGGACTTCAGTAATCCCGGTCATGCTTTTGTGGTCTGCAATCAGGGAACAATCCTGGCTCTGCTGGCTTGGGTTCAATAACCTCTCACACATAAAAACACACACGTCCTAGTCACCTTGGTGGTGGTGGGACACACACACACACACACACATAAACCTCAAGGTAAGCCAGCTGATTTCATAAGGCTGTAAAAAGCTACGAAGATATCAGAGCCACGGCGCAAGCTGAGGACAGATCCCATGAGAGAGACGAACGGCTGACCTCCAAAACATTAGCGGGCGGATGCGGATCGTGCACACTGACAGGCAGAAAAGCAATCAGCCACACCACAGTGTAAACAAAAGCCCCCAGGGTGTTTGATTGACGGCAACAAAAACAGACAAATGTGTCAAAAATGCCCTGCTGTCGACAACACTCCATCTCAGCTGTTTAATGTGCAGATTATTTTTTCACAGTGCGCGCGCCGCATATGTCTGTTTTGTAATTTATCTAGTTTATAATTTATTTTATTCTGTAAAAGCATCTTTCTCTAACACTTTAAAGGACTGCGTTCTCATTTCCATAATCGCACTGCAATTAGACGGCAACAAAATGCAAGGTCGCGTGCAGAAAACACTAACACTGCAAAAACCGAATGACATTAGGCACTCTATCTATTGGCAATGGTTTAATTTGCTCCAGCTGTAACCAAATGCATACAGCATTAGTAATCATGCTAATAAGGATGATGCCACATTCGTTTTGCCAGCAGCTGAATGATGAATTAAGATAAATCCTCTTGTGGCTCATCAATAAGAGAACAGCTACTGAACGGGAGGGCTGTTACTGTGGTGCTACTGAACACTACAAAGATAAAGGAGGACGTCTTATAGTTATTTAATAGCATTGTTGCTACTACCTGCACCCACCTGCCACTGGTGCAATTAGTTATTTAAAGAGGTGGTAATCTACTTTTTTGGCTTTTCCCCTCTCCTTTATTGAGTTATAAACCTTTTTTGTGCATGTAACAGGTTTGCAAAGTGAAAAAGCCCAAAGTCCAGCCCACAGAGAGTTTCCATCTCCCACAGAAAACTCTGCTCTGAACTGCCTTAAAACAGCTCGTTTGTAGTCCAGCCGCTTCCCTTACAGCGCTAAACACGCCTCATATAACGCTAGCCGAGCGGCTGCTCCGACACGCCCTCAGAAACAGCGAGCTGCAGCACACAGCTCTCCTCTCCCTTCCAAACACTAGCTACCCTCCAGGCAGTCAGTGGACATAAAGTTGTTACTGTGATGTAGAGACAGAGCTCGGTTAAAACTTTATGGATGAAAGATCCTTTTTGTTACAGATTAATAACTCACCGCTCTGAAACTCTTGCTCCAGTCCATGTTGCCAAGCTGGTTGGCAGCACGTACAGCTGAACCGAAGCAGTGTTTGCCGGATTCTCACTGACTAAACCTGTTCTGGTACAACCCCTACATAAGCTTTGGAACCTGAAAATGAGCATAAAACCACCTCTTTTATAGATAAGAAGATCAGAAAAACACACGTTAATAGTTTTTTTGCACCACGGTTCATTTTTATGTTTAACATGTTGGTGTGGACCAACCAACCAAAAGGTCGGGGTATCGTAACTGAAATAAAGGTTAGACTCAAATTAGAATAAATGTCAAAGAAGCCCCGAGTAGCACCGAGTGTGTGTTTAGGTTTACACCTTTACTCAAGACCTGGAGGTTTTCAGCCCAGGGATGGGGGGACCAGGCGGGGAAGGATTGTGGGGAGTATCGCCGGGAAAGCCGGCAACGAAACTGCGCCCAGCAGCCTCCCAGTGAACACGACATGAACAGGACCGAACACAGCCTCATTAGTTGACTCAGCCCCGGTAAGAAGACCACCTTTGTAATGTATGTGTTCAAACTGGCCTCCGTCAGTCTCGGATCCAGCGGCTGTGTGAACCCACTGGGAGCTGGAATCAGTCAGCACAGAGCCTTCATGATGTGGTGAGGGCGTAACCATTCTGGCTCGCTACCCGTCAATCAATTTCTGCGACAAATCCCTCCCTAGCTTTGTGTTTTTACAGGAAACACAGAAACAACAAATTAGGGTTGGGCGATCGGCTCTATCTTCATATCGTCCGATCATCGTCTGAGTACGGGGCGGTCAGCGTTAATATTGTAGCGTGGCGTGACGCCACAAATGAATCAATGGCTTAGAAACACTGCAGTGTGCTGCAGATTCTAGAAACTGTTTTCATGTCATCTTAGTTCTGACAGTGAGTTAGTTAAAATCACCTTAATATCTGTGCATGAAAAACCAATCGCTGATCATCCCTTCAATCATCCATAGGCGATTTGTATCCTGATTACATAACGCCGCAACATGTAATCCGTTACTCCCCAACCCTGCAAGTAGCATGCACGTGATTCAGAAAACAACGCGTGATCGGGACGATTTCAGGTGGAAGGAGGATAATCTAAGTGCAGATGACAGGTAGGTTGAAGGAGAAACTGCGCCACACGTTAAATTATGGCTTTTGTGGAGCTTTTTCGTTCACAGTGGCTCACCACAGTGTACACAGACGGTCAGATTAGAGTTCATGAACAAGCTCATGAACTCTAATCTGACCGTCCAGACTGAGGTTGCATTTCAGAGAATCCGACCTGTATCTGATTTGGACCACATATGAAAGTGGCTCAAACTGGAACATTTTTCTCCAACATTTTACAGTAATTCATGGATGCTGTTTGATGATTGACAGGGAAGGCTCCAAAAATGGCCCCCCCCTTACTGCACTTTAAGTTGCACTTGACAGATTATTAACGGACTGAGCGTGAAGCGATTTATCTTTTGGCATCAATCCCAAATGTCGGAGAGAAAGGCAAAACAAAGCGGAGCAGAATGTAAATGAAAGCTGGAAAACACTATTATAAACAAACCAGATCTGAGTCACATATGAGCAAAAAAAAAAAAAATCAGATTCTGCAGTCTGAACGCAGCCTTGGGCTGAATTTAGATCAAATAAGACGCTGCAGCAAGAACGTAGCTCCTCCCCTTCACGCTGCTGTGGCCACAGTCAGCCTGAAAGATCACTGAAACCAGGCGGAGTTCAGGACCAAATGACGATACACCTCGGTTGTGTCCTAGCTTGGTGTATTTCATGTCTGTGTCTGGCTTATGCAGCGATACCAAGGAGCATTTGTTTGAGAGAGAGAGCACAAGTAAACACAGCAACACCGCTGCACAACCCTGCAGCTAATCACTGCAACTGTCTTCTGTAATGTGATTTTATGATGTCATGTTTTAAATTCCTGCACTTATTGTCTGTTTAACATTGTTTTGTACTAACTGCCTGCACTGTACGCGTCCTTATTTGCATGTTGCTGTCTTTCTCCTCTAGGCTGTTGATCCTGTTGAGCTGCTTCGTGTTGCTGCTGCTTTCTCCTGTTAATTTAACATTTGGACAATAGACAGCATTTAAAAATTAGCCCTTTTGATCATACTGGCACATTTGTACAGCACCGTCTCAGCCTACTTGTTTAGTCCACACCGGAGTTTGATTGACAGTCTTCCCACCAGCCGGAGTGAACCAAACAGAGCAAGCAGCAGAGTTTGTAAATGTTTCAGAAGTAAAAACGAGGCACATGCTGATTAAGTGACAACCAACTAATATAAATATGCCTATTTTGGTTATAAATCAGCATATTGATGTTGTGACCGTGATGAGGACAGAAAGAGGACAGACTCCACCGAGTTCAACATAATTGCCACACAACAGTCCTACAGCAGCCCACAGAGTGATTTAACTATTATTCACACATATCGGTTTCAGAACCACAGATTTAAAGTCTATTACTCTGTTGAACTCTGCTATCTTGTATATAGTTATAATAAAACTGTTTACTTCTGCATGTAAAGTTGACTTGTTATGAACTTTACTAAGAGGATAAGTAGTAAACTGTTTATGTAGGCTAGAAGAATTAAATATATAATTACAATATTATATATAGTATAATCTGTTATGCAATGATCTGCTTCTCTGTTTTGGATTATAGTTGATTAAATATCTGGGTTTTAAACTGTTGGTTGGACAAAACACCAAAACTTTTCTTAAAAAAAATATATATATATTGGCAGATGAATCAATAAGGATAACATTTCCATGTTTGCAAATGTAAATATTTATGCATATCACTGCACAAACTGTCATATTGCATAGATTCCTTATTATTTTAAATTTTATATATTTATATAAAAATCCTCTCCCCCTGTAATATGTTTGCACAACACAAATGTGGAGTAATATATAAATAACTGTCATTGTTTTGTTCTTTTGTTCTTTTACACATAGTTCTATATTTTTTTTTATAACTGATATCTGTTTAGTCTATGTTTATTTATTTTTAAATGTAATTTATGTCAACTGTAGGTTTATGTCTAGCACCTAATCACCACAGCAAATTCCTTTTACGTGTGAAATTCCTACAATCTTTTGTGGCAAGGACAATTATCCTCCTCCCACTGCTGCTCCACAGGGGGGCCCCACAGCTCAGTGCTAGGGCCCCTTCTCTTCTCAGTTTACCCCACCTCCCTTGGGCCGGTCATTCACTCTGCATGGCTTCTCTCACCACTGCTACGCAGACGATACGCAGCTCTACCTATCCTTCCCACCTGACAACACAGGTGCAGACACATCTGCATGGATGAAGTCCACGGTCTGCACCGTTTAACTAAACTCCATTATACAAACCTACGTTCCTTCTCGGCCGCTACGCTCCTCCAACGAACGCCGCCTGGCTCTGCCAGCCCTTCACACAAAGCGATCCCAGTTCCTGTTCTCATCTGTGACACCACGACGGTGGAACGAGCTACCACACGCCATCAGAGCAGGGGCGTCCCTCTCTGACTTCAAGAAGCTCCTGAAAACTCATCTCTTCCGAGAACACTTCCTCTTATAACACCTCTAACTCCTGACCTCTAACATGCTCTTCTTCTTCTATCCCCTTACAATTATTTTGTATTGACTGCACTTTTTGTTAACTCTTACTTCCCCCCCTTGGTATTTACCCCATTGATGTGAAATGTGAAGAGCTCTTACTAGTATTTGTCAGTTTTAGATCTGTATTTGATGCTCTGTTGATGCTTGTATGTTGTTGGATAAAAGCGTCTGCCAAATGAGTAAATGTAAATACTATTTTAAATTAAATACTGTTTCTGATTCTGATTCCATACTGCAGGTCAGCGCTTTGTGTGTGTGTGTGTGTGCACGCTTGGGTGAAGGTGATAAATTGTGTTTTGTTCGCCAGTTAAAAGCACCGTATACAGTAAGTGCGGTGCATTTTCCATCTACCCAGACTTGACACTACATCCATGACCCAGTCCTCAGATGAACTGGACCTCAGTCCATCACCTCCTAACAGTGTTTATGCCATTTTACAGTCTGTGTCTGCATCCAGCTTAGTCAGCACCGCTGATGTGAAGGACTGGCACCGCTCCAAGAGCAGTAGTGCCGGAGTAAGGTCACATGACTCACTCGTACCCTCTCAGAGAGCGGATGAGACCAACTTATTCTTGGACTCATTATGTAAAGCAAAATAGTGTTTGTAAACACAGAAATAATCTCAGGGCTATGTGGGTGATGGATACCGGCGCGGGGGTGAATAAATAACAATTTTCCAAGGGAATTACAAAATGTATTATTCGCTGGATGATTGGGTTGGCTGCTATCTGCCATGCGTTTGTCTCGCTCGCTAATCTATGAGTCATGAGCCAGCTGCACAAAGAACGAACTGGTACTGAAGGAAAAGGTGACTGTGACTGAAGCGGGATCATTTGCTTGGCATCAGTAGATTTTGGCACCACAAAAATACAAAAGCTAATATGGATGAAACGCCACGAATACTGTACACCGTCTCAGTCATTCTCATCTCTTAGAGGCCGTGACCGGACTTCTCCACATCCCTGAAAAATCTTCTAAATTCTTAAAATGAGGCGAACTCTCTTCCGCTGCAGAGAAACATATTTGCACCCACACAAAGACGGGGGAATAAAGTGACACAATAATGTACAAACACTTACCCGCAGGTCTCCGTTAGCCAGGTGTGGGTTGTGGTGTCCGGGGTAGGTGCCGTAGATGGGCTCTTTGCAGTAAATCTTAATTACGCAGCGATCCTGAACGTCCCGCGGGTCCTCCAGCTCGTAGAAGACGTTACGGGTCTCATCTTTGATAAGCAGAGCTGTGCTGGGAGACCTGAACATCAATAGTCATTCAAAACAAAATCAAAACTGATAAACTGTCCATGCAAAGCCAATTTCAGCACCAATTACCATTTAATAATCAGTGACACGCATTAATTTACAGACTAGGAGGGGAGCTGGAAGAACTTTAACTGCATGAGGCGCCCGTAATGAGAGAATCAACTGGACCCAGCCTCATATTGAATTCATCAGAAGGGTAATATTCAGTGAGTCTGGACTTAAGAGAGTCCTGCTGACAATAACAAAGTGAATTGGATGTTTGAGAGCAGATTATACAAATAATCTATAATTTAAATGTTTTTCCAGATGATGTTTTCTTTCAGGGAAAATGGGAAGACTGCTGTCGTGTATAAAAACTTGTTGAGGAATCATCGGGTCTGAGCTCAATAGTCAAACTGAAATTAATTTTAGTAAGAAATCAGTGGTTCTTGCTTTAACTTGTGCTCTTATTCTGTCAACAAGACATTTAATTTGATCTATTTTCCTGCAGTGATAGCGCCGCCTACATTAGCGCCGTCAGCTGTTGCTTGGGATCAGCATCAAATCACTCCATGAGTCGGGCTGCTGTGAGACAGTCTGGTCTTTTCCCATTAACACATCTTAATAATGACGCTGCAAGTGTGCAGGAACTGACCATGACTCAGCAGCTGTTGGAACAACATGAACAAACAGTCTAGGAGGAATCAGTGCTAACGTTAGCAAGCTAGGCTAAATACGTTCCACTTGTTCCACCACTTAGCTTAGCCTGCTAGCTTCCACTTCCTGAGTGGAATACAAGCTTAAAGGCACAACCGGCCCTCCAAAATAGTGAGTGTTTAAGATTAAGGTAGACTGCTAATTACATGGAGTTAGTTAGCCAATCAGGGGCTTGAAGCTTAACGTTCTTTTCACAAATATGTCCAAAAATGCTTTTATCCTTTTTTGATGTGTACAGTTTCTCTGGTGTTTATGTTTCTTTACACAAACAATGAGGGGAATTTAAACTTCAGTTTGACTTAACTGGTCATTTCAACATGCTTTAACTTTAAAGATGAGATTTTATGCACGTACACTTGTGGCATCAAAGAGGCTATTTCACACCTCCTTTGGCTTTATTGATTTGGTTTCATTCCTGATTTCCTTCTCCATCTGTTCACAAAACTTATTATTTTTATTTCTGCGTCTGAGGATGTGTCATGTACACTGCCCACTTTGTGACTGATTGATAAAACCTGCAGCGCTGCAAATGTTGAAATGAAAACATCTTATCAATCAATGAACATGTACACGGTTCGATAACTTGTGCACACACGTGTGTTTACACACATACGCGCGTTTATCGAGAGCGAGTTTCTTGTAACCAGACGTACCTGAGCATGGCCATGGTAAGCCTCTGGGGGAACATGTGCACGATGAGGGCCCTCAGAGTATCCAGGCTGGTCAGCTCGTGGGTCAGGTGCACCCTTCGAGTCTCCTCCCCAAGCTGGAGGAACAAGATCCCTGCATTTATGGATGGGGAGGAGCAATGGGGGAGATCCAGTGGTGGTTAAAGTGGGGTAATGAAGTTAAGAGTCAGGGGTGAAAACAGAGAGTGGAGGGAAAATTTTCACCTCAAAGTAATAGTTGTTTTTATGCCCGCTGAGAAGAATCAACTAAATACAGCCTAGCTTTAACAATGAATTCAATCCCAAACACATACAACAGCACCCGACAACCTCCTGCCCCAAGCTACCCCACAACTACTTTCACCCCTTCAGACTGCCCTCACATTGAAAATTCATAGAACCACGGTTACATATATAACGTCATTTTAATATCTACACATACAAGGAACAAGGCCTATATTAAATATGGTAACGTAAAATAAAATATATCCATATATACAGACACGTTTACACCCAGACATTCCACAGTGCATTTTGTGAATTTGCATCTGGGGTGAATGTAAACAGCAGCAACCAGATGATTACATGAAAGTTTCATCTTCACAATAAACACTGACATTTGGGAAACATTTGGGAGTCCATCTTGACTGCGTTTGAGCACCGAGCATGACTGATCGTAAAACACAGAGTCCACCTCCTCTCATCTCGCCGGAGTCTCGCGCTGACAGCTCAGAACACGGACCACCTGCTGAGTGCTCGATCCAGGATGTTGATGGGGCAGGTCGCTAACAATGTGGGCACAACAGTCTCTGAATTCTCTTGTCTGGTCAATATGAGTCCCATTTCGTCCAGACCGGATCTTTAAGAGCAGAATTAAGTCCAAGCTGGGCCAGCATGTGTCTTTCCTCTCCTCTGAGCGATCACCGCACCCGCCGTGGCACCTGGTCCGGTTTTTTGGGCCAGGTGGATCGTGGTCTTTATTATTGTCTGTGTTTGAACGGGGTGTAACGTCACATTCTCGGTTGCCTTCGACGGCCTGTACGCTGCTTCCTGTGTGAAGAAATCGGGCGGATTTTCTGCAAAATCTATTGTTTACGTAGGCTGTAAGGTTAACGCGTGCTCCCGGGCCTCTTTCCAACTGATTCTGAACCGTTCACTACAGCTAACAAAATGCAGACCACTAACACCAAAACACGCCCGACTCCCAGAACCCACACAGACTCCAACACAAACTAAACGTAAGGTCGGGCTGGGCAATAAAACAATAATGATAGTTATCGCAATATAATTTTCCTTAACAACAATATGTTCAATATATTGTCAATAAATGTTAGGGGTGGGAATCACCAGAGGACCCACGGTACGATATTATCACGATACGATGTCACAATACGATTTATTGCAATTTATTTTCCATCTTCAAATTGTGTCCCCAAATGAAAACTCTCTCTCATGGACTGAAAAAGCAACTGATTTTATTATTTTTAGTACCAAAAAGTAAAATTCTCAAGTACAATTCATATAATAAAAGATCGATACTTGACCTCCGTGTATCAATTCAATATCGACGCGGAAAATATCACGATACTATGGTGTATCGACCCCTAATAAATGTTTGATTGAATTAATTTGAATCATGAAAAAATTTGCACATAATTTTTCCATTAATATATTTGTTTTGTTGAGGAAAGGGGGACTGAAAAACTATTTGTTCATCATATTTATTGAAAAAAGATTTTATCATAGTTTTAAATGTTCGACCTCCGATTTGTGAAGTGATCCACTGTTTGGCATCAGGTGTTTATCACGTCCTGACCGTAAATAAAAGTTTAACCACACAGTTAACCGTCTAGTTTCTTCAATTTTCACTCAGGAGCAAACAATTGTGACAATGATTTGACATTTATCGTGTAATTATCTATATCGAATGGTATGAAATGTTTTTATCGTGAAAGCTGATAAAAATATTAAGTTAAATAAAGTTAAATGTTTTAGATGTTGACAAGTATTGGCAAAAGCCCTGGATATACCTGCTTTTAACTACACGTTCGCATACACAAGTTGGCTGCCATGCTTATCCTGGATGTAAATGCTCCGTATTTGTATAGCGCCTTTCTAGTCTTTTCAGCCACTCAAAGTGCTTTTACGCTACATCTCTGAAAACAGCCACCAGGGGGAATTTGGTTCAGTATCTTGCCCAAGGACACTACGACATGCTGCCTGGAGGAGCCGGGGATTGACCCATCGACCTTCTGATTAACGGGCAACCCGCTCTACCTCCTGACCAACAGTCACCACAATCTACGCTCCAGGAGACGCGCCCGTGAGATGCAGTTCAGCACATGAACGTGGTGGCCGTATGTCGATCCGACCGGCAGGTGAGCAGCACGTTGGTTCGCCAACCGCCATTAAAACCTAAAGAAGAAGGAGGTCAGTAGCAGACTTAAAAAAATTTGATTTATGGCGGGATTTTTACAAGCAACCTCATCGAGCTGGTCCGCAATTATCGAGATCGTTATGATGTCTCATTAAAATCATAACCTTCTGTAGTGTTGCTATGTTTGGTTTGTTTACGATGTGCAAATTCAGAGGTTCGGAGGGATTATCCGGTCCTGATCTGCCCCCCTAGTGGATTCAGGTTTAATCCTCAAGGTATACGCAAAGTATGCAGGCAAGTATGTGAACACTGTCGTTTGCTTCACCGACGTGTGTCTACGCCTATACTTTGGTAAAAAAACAAGTATATCCAGGGAAAACCACACATGCCCCTTCAGTTAATTTTAAAGAGCCTATTTCAAGCCTTTACGCGGGCAGTACTGTCTCAAAGTGAAAACGTGGTATATAGATTGATCTAAAGATTGAGGCATTAATCTAAAATTAAAGAATAGTCAGACTGTACATATTTCATTAGCAAGTAGCTTGGACTATTATCGTCTTCTGTCCCAGGAAACAACACATAATTATCACCCATCTGGAAGCTGCAATAAGCAAAGTTAGCAAAGTGGAAATGAGACGTTACAGTAAGTGTAAATTGACTCAGTGATGGATGTGGTATAGAACAGTTACATGGTTCTCAGTTGCTCAGGAGGTAGAGCAGGTCGTGCGCTAATCAGAAGGTCGGTGGTTCGATCACCGGCTCCTGTCGTCTGCATGTCAAAGTGTCATCAAGACAGACACTGAAACCTAAATCGCTCTACTTGAAGTAGAAAAGCACAATTTACAAGATGCATTTATCTATAAATTACCATAAACGTTATCCAGTGTGTAGTATTTTACATGAATAGCCTATATCATTAACAGAGCTAGAACACTGTACTGGTAAGTTTGTGAATTTCTTCAGAAACAGATACCCTGTCATGTCTGTTGTATTTTGTCCCCCTTGTTCTAGCTCCTCTTCATATGGGAGATACATAGAAGAAACAGATCATTTCGCCATTAATCAAAGCTGACAGGTAGCTTGGCGAGATCATTTGGAAGCATTAGACAGCTCTGTTCATAGTCGCCGTTCCTACAGGCAGTGGACCGAAGTCTGCCTTTGACTCGACACTCAGGGGGGTTTTTAACAGGTTTACTAGATTAACACTTGAAGCCTTCAGTCAGTCTCAGAGTGAGTCCATGCTACATCCTCACAACTAATGTTTGCTACCGCTTGTGAAAAGCATCAAATAGGATTAATAGTTTACATGCGTGGACACATCCGGTTTGTGATTGGCTCTCAACTTGCCAATCAAAGCGAGGGCAGTGAAGATGAGGATTCATGAACTTGAGGAGCCCTCCCAATTCGAAACGCTGAATGTTGGTAGTTAAATCATCGGCCTTTTGTTTTCACACTATCTTTGTATTCAAACACAGGAAAACAACATGCCAACTGTTACAAATGTGAGTCTTACAGGTAAAATGTGTATAACGACGTCCCTGCTGGTGAGTTTGACTGTGTCAAGAGTGTCAGCAGATGTAATGAACAACATACAATAATTACATTAAGAGTCTACAGACACGCTAGCAGCTCTGTGAGGCTGTTCTTTAGCTTTGAGCTAACGTTAGCAGGCAAACATGCTTACAATAACAATGCCAGCTATAATATTTATTATGCTCACGTCCAAAGCTACAAAAACATTATAGTAATGTTGAAATTTGAGAAAATACATACAGATAAGAAAAGAGGGAACCACCAGCATGTAACAATATAAATATTTAAACAGGCGACTAGCAGCCAGGATTGTGATCTCATATGAAGTTAACCCCATTTCATCCTTCTGTGGAGAAAGAATCTGTCGCTTTTTACGGCCAGCAAATGTACGTTCAAGACAAAACTAAAAGCAATGCTCGATGGACCTGAACAGTCACAGTCAAATTAGCTTTATTGGAATGAATGTATAGCAACAATATTGTCAAAGCTACATATAAAGTACATAAGACAATTAATTTCATTAGATAAGGAAATAAAACAGCAAAAGTTGTGTTTCTGTGTTTTAATACAAAATAAATTAACAATAAAAAAATATATAAAATTAAAAAAAATTCTGTAAAAATAAATATTTTAAAAAAAATAATAAGTGTGTTAAATAAATAAAAATATATTAAAAATTAAAATAAACTAATTAAATGACACAGTAATGTGTGTGCACGTGTTGAAAAAAATATATATTAAAAAAATAATAAATAAATAAATAAATATATTAAAAATTAAAATAAACTAATTAAATGACAGTAGCGTGTGTGTGTGTTTCAGTGTAGTCAGTGGTCTGACCTGGCGCCCGCAGCTTCGCCTGGCTGGATGAGCGGGCCAGCGGCAGGCTCTGGCGAAGCCGGTTCATCCGGTTAAAGCCGATGGGGATATCAGGCTCCGACATGGTCTCCAGATTTTCAGCTGACGCAAACGATACCCTGTTGGCCTGGTCAGCAAGAGCCGGCTGTGTTGGGCTGAGTCGTGTCACACGTGGTGTGCGAGTCTGCGAGACACAAGATAAGAAGTTAGGACAGAAAAAAACAAACAGGTAAGAGTCCACAGACAGACAGACAGACAGGCGAAGCTCAGACATTTCTTTCTGCCGTGATGAAAATACAGTAATCAATGTGTTGACACCAAAACACGTAGAACACACAAACAAAATGGCCTCGAGAAATCATTGCAAAGAAACAAAACAGCGACCGAAAACAAAGCTTTTAGGACAGAGGCGCAGAAAAAATAAACAGTTTACCTCAGACAAAGCAGCCTTCACATCTTCCTCTACCAACAGAGGCTCAACAAAAAGGAAGCTGAATCCCGGAGATAAAATTAGAGCTTCAGACAGCAGCACAGCCAGCCAGGTTAAACAAACCGGCTCTAACCAACATCAGAGTCAAAATACGCCAAGACTGCCCTCAGAATAGTCCACCTGCATTAATAATGGACAAATCTATTGAACACGGTTTCAATTAAATTTTCAGAAGGGGAGAGTGGAGTGTGTAACGATGATAAAAAACTGGTCAGGCAGCAGAGAAATGTTTCTGTGGAAGGATAAAATAAATGGATGTTATTTCTGCAGCTCCTAGAAAATGCTGCGGCCCGAGCAAATGACAGCTGGCTTTAACTGTTTGGTACAGAAATGCGAGCATTGTAATGCTAATTTATGAAGCTAATGCTAATGAACAAAGCCTCTACCCGTAATGCAGGTTCCTGCTGATATGTCACCTGTCCAAAAAGAACAACTGGGGAGCCCAAATTACGAAGGACCTCTCATTACAGCACTAGCAGGAGCTGCTGCAGCAGGTTGGCTTTTAATGAATCCTCATTGACAGACATTTTCCAGCCCAAAGAATACAGTAATGAGCTCCCACAGTGCTCTGTGAAGCCAGCTCCGATTGCTTTCTGCATCTGTGGTCTTTGCTTAGTCCTCACAAGCACTATATGGGTGCCGTTTGATTTCCTGAGGCTACAACAAGCTGAGAGCATGCAGGCATGGAAATCAGCCATGCATGTGTACGCAAACATGTAGGAAACACTAACAATCATATCAAAGACATGAACACTGGGGATAAAATGTTCTGCAGTACACACATGCATGCACACAGAATCCTGTTGCACCAAATTATCTCGCTTTGCTCCTTCTACGCATTAATAATGTTTCGAGAATCCTTAAAAATGCGGAAACCATCCACAAGCACCCACAAACATCTCTGAACACTGAGAACAGCCTGACAGATTATGTGTGCTGCCTCTCATATGTTAGGAGATTTATGGCCTCGCAGTGCGCTTGTCAGCCAGACGCTGCACACCTTCTGCCTTCAAACAGAAGAATCAAGCTAGTGGGGAGAACGAGAACGCAGAGTAACTGGGAATTATAAAGTTTGTGTTTAGTGAACTGTGAAGAAAAGAGGAGAAAGAGAGCAGATAGAGGTCAGAAAAAACGAGCGTGCCGGAGTTTCTCTGCTCAGGAGAAAGGAAACGTGGAGAAAGGAGAGAACAACAAACAGCAGAGTGAAGGAGGGAATCTCAAGGATGGAAGAAGAGATATATTACTATTTCCTAATTAGTTTACATTTCCTGCAGTGGACCTTTTCTTCAGGCGAACAGGAAGACAGCAAGTTCGGTCAATAAATCTTCCCACAGCATCTCTCGGTGGACCTCCTCCCGCCTCACTCAGTCACAAGACTGCAGCTGTCACAGCTAAGCAACTTCGGTTTAGGGCTCCAATTACAGATTATTTTTATTGTTGATTAATCTGTCGATCAGGGCTGGGCAGTAAAACAATAATGATAAGTATCGCAATATAATTTTCCTTAATAACAATATAAAAAATGATTTTATTCGTTTGAATCACGAACACATTAGTACTTAATTGACTTAAAGATATTTATTTTGTTGAGGAAAAAAGGGACTGATCATTTTCCTCATGTATATTTGTTGAAAAAATATTTTCATTATAATAATTCTTGTTGAGTGATCCCCTCTTTGGCATAAAGAAAAGTTTAAAACCACAGAAACCAGGTGAAAGCCTTGCTGTTGAGTATTTTCTCGATTAATTGATTAGTTGTCTGTCTATAAAATGTCGATCAGTGTCGCCCAGAGTCCAAGGTGACGTCTACAAATCTCTTGTTTTGCCCAGAGAGGAGTAAAGAAACCAGAAGCTTTAATCAGATACTTTGACTCACATCAATTAATATAGTTTAAATAGTTAGTATTTGAATATAACAGTATAAATGAGTAAACCAGCGCCGCTTTCAGACGCTAGCAGCCGGTAGCTCCTTCTAACTTCGCCACACTTTTCTTTCTTCAACTCTGTTTTTTTTCCGGCTTTATTGCTGAAACATGTTACCTCTGACTAAGAAGTGAAGACAGGGTTTTTGGATTAAGGAGCAGTGAACTACGATCTTGTACCTTGTAAACAGTAATAGTACATTTAATAGCTGCAGCTCTACTTTGGTTGCCGTGATAAGTCATAACAGGAAATGGTTGATAAGAAACACCACAATCGCACTTGTCTGATGATTTAATTCACACATTTCATGAAACATAGTGAGAATATGTGATGCATTCACATACTGAAGTGTAAATACACAATCATTTTTGCAATGACACGGAGAGAAAGCGAGCTGGGGAAAACGTCTGAGAGGTTTGAGACTGCGAAATTAAATATGGAAATAAAATGAATAAAGATTCACATGTTTTAAAGAAAAGGGTTCTTAGCCATGTTGAAAGTCTGAGGGCTTTTTCCGCAGCTAGAGAATCCTTTGAAAAAAAAAACCAGATCCTACAGGAGGATTAAAGGATAAAAGTCTGTACATTGAACAGATTAGTAGCAGAATCTTCTCTCCTCCATTGATCTTGTGTTTTATTTGACTGATGATAAATGATTTCTGACGTATAAATGTAGCATCAAACACAAAATAATCATCTGTAAGTCCTGAAGGAAAATGTGCTGTCTGAAAACTGAGATAACATCAGAGGGAGTTCACTGACAGCACACTGGAGCATCACAGTTATAATATCACTATCACTAAAGCAGTGGGAGGCTCTGGTCGGGGTAACGTCGTCAGACAGAATCCAGGAGAGTGATTTCTTCGTCTATTAGCACTGCTGCTAAACAATATGAGAATTCACATGCTGTTAACACCTTTTGGGATTTTAAAGGTTAACCGAAGATGCAAACACAATGGTTAGTCATCGACATCCGAAAGAAATCCAAAGCTTAAAAAAAAAAAAAAAAACAAAACAAAACAACAGAAGATATTTGCATAATAACTGCTGCCATTTTTCAAGCAAAAAAAAAATCCAGCTGGTTCTTAAAGGTGAGGATTTGGCGTGGGTTTTATATCTGTTCAAACATAACGTGATAATGCCAATAGACATCACCCCTAATACAGCTGTAGGAAAACAAAGTAAACATTTTGCTGTGATTTATTAGCAATAAATGGATCAAACTGATGCCGAAAAAACTACAATATGATGCCGATTTGTTAAACATCTTTCAGCAAGTCAGCAGGACAATAACATTTAGAGAGGTGTTATGTTCATTTTCAGGTTCAAGATCTTATTTAGGGGTTTACATGGTTTTTCAAAAAACACCATATTGTTTTGGCATATTGCTCTACTAGCCAATCAGAAGCACAGAAGGGCGGGTCAGTGAGAAGCCCATAATCAGCTTCGCTTCAGCTCCAGGCTACATGTTGCCGACCAGCTTGGCAACATGGACTGGAGCAAGAGTTTCAGAGCGGTGAGTTATTAATCTGTAACAAAAGGATCTTTCATCCATAAAGTTTTAACCGAGCTCTGTCTCTACATCACAGTAACAACTTTATGTCCACTGACTGCCTGGAGGGTAGCTAGTGTTTGGAAGGGAGAGGAGAGCTGTGTGCTGCAGCTCGCCGTTTTTGAGGGCGTGTTGGAGTAGCCGCTTGGCGAGCGTTATATGAGGTGCATTTTCCGCTGTAAGGGAAGCGGCTGAACAACAAACGAGCTGTTTTTTGGCTGTTCACTTTCTCTGGTGAGTACATTTAGTTTAAAGCCTGTTGTTTGCTCAACAAAGTTATCAGCCCTGTTAAAATGACAGTTAACATGAATAACAGATGCACCTAGCTAAGCTAGCTAGCTAGCTCCACACAGAGCCATTAGCTCCACCGTCTTGTTCAAATATGGTCACGTCCGATGCTGCTGGTTGCAAAAACTCAACATGGCGACGACCTATCGGCCAAACTCGAGGCTTCAAAAGGCAGTCCACACACCAACGTCACGAGGACTATGTCCACTTTTTATATACTGTCTATGCTTGGGACGCAGACCACGCGGCAGCTGCCTAAATGCTGCCTGATCAATTAGGTGCTGAACTGCTGTCAGTAATCTCCAATAGGCCGTTGTTGTTCACAAACACAAAGGAAACACAGAGGTACTGCCAATCAACAAAACTAAACCTTAATTCTACAAAGTACTTTAGGGTTTCAATTAATTCCTAGTTATTTTGAAAGAAAGACAGCCCTAATGTCTATAAAGTGAATTACTTTATCACCTTTCATCTGTAGAGTCAACATATATTGTACTTTATTGCAGACGCAATAAAGCAACGTGTAATAATGCTGTAAATATTAGGATATCGAACCCTGCAGGCATCTGAGTCCAAACGAACGATCAGGCGTTCTGCTGAGATCACAACTGTGTTTGACTTTTAATATCTCCAGGATGTGTGTACAGTAAAAAGCCCACTCACGCAGCCATCTTTCCACATAATGGGCGCCACAAAGGTCTGTGAAGTTGAACCAGCTGCTACAAAATGTGCATAAAACATCAGTCTCTTCTGAAAATCTGCAGCACCAAGTACATACTGTCAGGAAAACGTCTATTTAAACGTCCCTGCATGAGTGATTCCATGAATTTCATGAGGGTGGAACAGTCACGCAAGATTTCTGATTTTAAAAAATGACACACGGTTTTCCACGGCTCGAAATTGAATTGTAATCACTCAAGGAAGACAATGAGAAGAGGTGTTTAATGTCACTTGTTCCGCCTTTCTGTCTGACAGAGAACCCATTCAGGAACAGAGCTTTCAAGGTCCCATTAATGAGCTTTTATGTAGAAAACAGTCCGATCCTTTTGTCTCTGTTAAAAGTTCTTTTTCTGTATTTTACAGCAGAGCCCAGAGCTAGTTTGTTACGAGCACCTACAGGGTAATTTCATTTTATCTTTTAAATACGTTTGAGTTCACAAGCAGCCTCCTCCTCACTAAATATCTACAACATTACCAAATCCAGATGGTGGTGTAATTGCAAGTCAAATTTTCACGAAGGCTTAAAAAGTAAAACTCCGGGATCTAAAATATCCTGAAAAATAAATAAAAAAGCATTGCAATTGTGTAATTTTCATATCATCACAACAAACTATAACTACAAGATTTAAGCCAACCTGTTTTATTTTGTGCGTTTCATTTGATATAACATCAACTAGTTTAACATCATCAAGGTTTTAGTGAACTAGTCATTTATGGGGGGTTTTCCATTTAAAATCAACATACAGCTGACTGCACAGACGCCCCTACAACCACAAACACAGTGAGGGGTGAATACTGTATGATAATCCAGTCTGGCAGAGCTGCTGCTGTACTGTTGATAATCACAACAACAACAACCTTGTGCAAACAAAGCGGTACAATCATTTTTAATGGACGGATGAAAAAACCTGGTACTAAGTACTTTATTGTTTTACTGTGTGAGGCAAGTTTT
This sequence comes from Lepomis macrochirus, assembly GCA_024633595.2. NCBI lineage: Eukaryota > Metazoa > Chordata > Actinopteri > Centrarchiformes > Centrarchidae > Lepomis > Lepomis macrochirus. The sequence goes on along the minus strand of JALXJV020000023.1, from coordinate 5,906,928 downwards.
ATTATTGCTACAGATGTTCTAACATCTGACGGAGTCTCATGACTGAGTGGCAGCTACTGGAGTATGGACACATTATGTGGAGGGTTGATGTGTCTGAAATAAGGAAGGGAGGTAATAAAATCAGAATATAACAACAATTAAAGTCTGAAACAATCCAGTAATCGTTTAAGGCATTCATCAAGCATCTGCTTCTCCTTGTCTGACATCATTGTAAAGTGGATATCTTTGGGTGTTGGACTGTTGGTTGAACAAAACTCGCATTTGAAGATGTCACATTAGGTCAGGTCTTTTAAATTTTTGGCCAAACAGGAAAAATATAAGTCACGTGCCAAATTTTGAAAAATTTATCATTAACTCGCTATCTTTGCTTTAAGTTCTGCCAGTTAAAGAGGAGGTATTATGCACATTTTCAGGTTCAAAGTCTTATTTAGGGGTTGTACCAGAACAGGTTTACATGGTTTCACTTTTTCAAAAAACTCTATTTTTTGTCATACTGCACATTGCTGCAGCTCCTCTTTTCTGTGTTGAAGACTTCATTTTAGCTTTCGAGTGAAACATCTTGTCTCTAAATGATCTTAGTTGAGAGTTGCACATGTGCAGTTCCCAGGTAAGGACTACTAGCCAATCAGAAGCAGAGTAGGGCGGGTCAGCGAGAAGCCGGTAAACAGCTCGGGTTCAGCTGTACATGTTGCCGACCAGCTTGGCAACATGGACTGGAGCAAGAGTTTCAGAGCGGTGAGTTATTAATCTGTAACAAAAGGATCTTTCATCCATAAAGTTTTAACCGAGCTCTGTCTCTACATCACAGTAACAACTTTATGTCCACTGACTGCCTGGAGGGCAGCTAGTGTTTGGAAGGGAGAGGAGAGCTGTGTGCTGCAGCTCGCTGTTTCTGAGGGCGTGTCGGAGTAGCTGAAAAAAGCCTAAAAGCATAATGCCACCTCTTTAAATGTTTCCATCGACTAGTAATCCATCACTGTAGGTGAAGTAGTTGTTCAAAATGGTGGCGCCTCTAGTGTGTAAACGAATGCCTAGATGTCACCGGGCATAGCTCTAACATGGTTAAAATGTTAGTTTTTTCTTTGTTTTAATTGTATTTATTGTTGATGTATAATTGACGTTTTATGTGTCGGACGTCCTGACTGGCTCCATCTGCTTCGCGGGCCGTCTGACATTTTAATAAAACTAACTCATTAATATAATGTTTCAGGCCTTGGAGACTCTGGCCCTCGTTCACAGCTCAAAAAATTTAACATTTTATTACTTTCATGTTTTTATGATTTTTTTTATAATTTTATAGGAACTGCATATAAACATGATTTAATATGTTTCGTTTGTTTGCCACAGAAAACTACGCATTTCTTCTGTTAGGGCCCTCAGACACCCAGCTGTAAAACATGATTAAATACAACAGATCTTCATATACTCTACAGTATATCTGTGACGGGTGTACTTTTAACACAGCACTACCCTCCCTAATCCCAAATAAGTCTATTTTTTACTGTAACACATCTTTACGGCCAGTTCCGCCTTTTGTCACCTTCATTAAACCCACAAGTCCGGTTTGTGGCAGAGCGAAGAGTTACCACTTTAATACTTCTGAATATTTTAGGTTTAAATAAGAGAGAGAATAAGAGAAAAACACTTGAAGTGGGAAAGAAATCCTTGATTTTTCCAATTATTATTGGAAGTTAAGTCAATGTGACCAAAACAAGAGGGTTAATCAGTAATGAACAGAGTGACTGGACAAGAATCCTGCAGCCCTAACCACATGCAATGCCCCGAGGGTCATGTTATAAATAAATATCCAACCATTTATAACATGAATACGCTCTCGCTGAATCCATCAGAGAGCAGATACCTTTGAAGAGACGCTGTGGATTTACATCAGAAACCATCTTGTAGAGGTGACCCTTACCTCCACTTCCAGCATCTTGTTAAGCATGAAAAGACCTTCATCAGTTACTCTTCAGCTTCATTAGCTCCTCTCCTCGACGCTATGATATAAGGCTTGTATTTATATGAATCCGTAGCTCTTTGCTGTCAAACCTTAACCTTTTTTAACAGCAGGCTTGTCCGCTGCTGAGTGTTGCAACTCCACCTTTCAAGCAGGCTGGTCAGACCCAGATTTCCCACTAGCTAATACACAGGGGCATGATTGATGAGGCAGCTGTGTACAGCTGTGACATGCCCCCCCACCCCCCCCACACACACACACACAGCTGCCACACCCCAAACTCTGCGATTTCATGGGCATTACTGCTGCATACCTTTCCGGTGAGACTTGTAATTGAGAGAGCATCTGAATCCTAACAGTCCACAGACATGTGGCTCTGCTTGTAAGGTTCTGTGTCACGTCACATGAATTGGCGTTTACAACGCAGCTATTACAGAACGAGGCGAGTCGACAGGCCGCACACCTTTAAAAGCAGTAGCCTGAGGGCGGAGAGGCAGGTGTAGGAGGCGAGGAGAACGCACTCGTGAGTTGCCCGATATAGCCACAGTCTTGTTCCATTTCCCAGCGAGCAGCTCCACAGGAGCAGCTGGGGGTTAATTGCCTTGCTCAAGGGCATTTGTTTTTAAGTGAGAGGAAGGAACCTCTTGTTCACTTCCCTGCCCAGATATTCCCCGGTGAACTAGTGAGTCGGGTTTGATCAGAGGTTTTATACACAAATGATTGGAGTTTGGGTTTGACCTCGACATCCCCAGATGGGCTGTGTGACCTCCTGACTTTTACTGCATCTATAAAATAAATAAACACCCCTGTGAGTAACATCCAGTGCAAACAGCATCCACTCCTGTTTTGTCTCTATATTCCTTCTGATATCCAGCCTACAGTGAAGGATAATTGCCTTTCACATAAAATCTAGTGGGAACTTTTCATCCCGTTAATGCTTTTCACCAACTTCAGCCTTATTAATGCGCAGTCTGCCAAGCAAACCTTGCAGGCTTGGCAGATGGCAGTGAAGTGTCAATAAGTGATTCTGGCCACGTGCCTCAGCACAGTGCCAGTCGGCAAGCCAGTCGGGGAACACTGCAGCAGTCGGGCTGCTAAGCCTTTTAGCGGTGGAAAACACTCCCCGCTATTCTCAGAGTCAGATTGGGGAATAGCGGTTTTCCACCGAGCATCATATCAACAGCCAAACAGCACGAGGGCAACAAAAGCATTTGTCTGAATGGGTTAGAGTTGATCTAGCTCTGTGGGACAAATATGGCAGGGGTAGTCTGGGGATGCCTCTCTGTATAGAAAATGCCCTGGTTACATCTGAGACACGTGAGACACAGATGAAGCGTCCAGGCTCCCTGAAGTGGAAACAAATCCTGAAAAAAATAAGTTTTTTCAGGATGTTTGTAGATGACTTTTCTTTATCGCACCATCTTTGTGAAAAGACAGCTGAGTAAATAGTCACATCGGTAACTTGTTTAACAGCTTAGCAGTATTTATAATGCGGTTTGGACAGTGACCGAAAAACGATGCCAACGTACATGATCCCAAAAAGAACAACATCATTAGCATGATTGTATGATCCACATACATCCTACTACTAGACTCTGCCTCAACTTTAGATATTTATATTTTGTTTATTTTTTTTATCGTTTTTTTGTTGTTGTTGGTGTTTTTTAGTGGGCATCATTTTTTAGTACCTACCAATGATGTCTGGACTGAAGACCAGAGATATTCAGTACTGCTTACTAATACGATCATCTTTTTGTTATTGTCAACAAATCCCATGAAAAGAACAAAACAAGTACATTTATTTATCTCTTTTGGACTTCCCTGCTTTGTCTGCCGGCACTCAGCTCCGAGGCCATTGGATCTTCAAAGCAGTCGGACGTTAAACATTCAAACAGAGACCATTTCAGACAAACTCACAGTGGACTTTCAACGGTTCAAGTCCAGCACGGACCACTCATACGGAGTGTGGACTGGTCGCTGGACAGGCAGGGGTGGCCTGAATGTCATTTTTTTGAGTGAATGATCAAACTAACTTAACTTTGTCTTGGCTAGGCTAGCAGACCCAAGTGCAGGACTAAGAAAGGAAGGAGTTAGATTAAAGAGGAATATTTATTGCAGGGTAAAGGCATCGGATATTGAGGTGGTGAAGAGCAACAGATGCGCGCCGAACCGGGTTGGTGGCTGCTGTACAGAGCAGGGGAACCGTTGCTGAGAGTCCAGAGTTAGAGAGTCTGATCCGAGCAGGTCCAGAGCAGAATCCGAGAATAGTTTAGCCGGGCGGGGGTCCAGGCGGAGAGCAGACGTGATGAGCGCTATTTCCAGTAGCGGAACTAAATCTAACACGTTATTATGCATAATTCACTTTTACAGGTTACAGTTCACTGCTGTCGGCGGAGGTCAGGCACGCGAACAAAAACTCCCAATAAGCAAATCTCAAAATTAATAATTGAATGTGTACCTAACGGTCGAATATTTGAATATTTGGGTCCATCCCTATGGAGAGGTGCAAGCTCACAACCTGATCTCCTATGTACTCGGGACGCAGACTACGGGGCAGCTGCCTAAATGCTGCCTGACCAATTGGGTGCTGAATTGAATAGGCTGTTGTTCTCCTGGTGAACACAAAGGGCCTACTGAAGATATATATTTTGGGATCTATTTTCAAAGATATAACTAATATAGCTGTAGCTTCAGCACCTGTTCCTCAGAGAGGAGCGGCTGTGTAGGACTTGCTTGCCGATGTGTTGCTCCAGTAAGTACTTTCGATATTAGGAGGGTGTTATTGTTACGTTACGTGTTGATTGGGAACATTTCACTAAGTGCAACAGCGAGACTCATTGACCTTGTTATCTGCTGCTGTGAGTTTTGGAACACTAACACCAGCTGAACCCTTTTTGTTTTTCTACAGTTTAATACTGGAGGAACATGGGAGTGTGCAGGCGCTGCAGGTGACTTAGCGGGTCACAAGCAAGCTAAGCTAACCACTGCACCTTCCTCTTTCCGAGTGGAACAACAACAAGTTGTCATAGCTTAAAATGCTAAAAAGGTAGAAAGCTGTCACCCTGCCGTTGTCTTGAAAAACATTCACTCAAACTCTTATCTTAAAGAGGTTCCCTGAATGTGTATGAAAAGATGCACATTATACTATCATGTAGGTATTATAGGAAGTTCTGAGGATAACTTTTCTTTTTAATTAAACATTTCCTCTGCTTTGTCACTATGCTTGAAAGAAAAATCCCAAAGGCAATGGGCTCCGTCATAATTCCCTCGGAAATGAAGATGGCTGATGACAACTTCAATAGGATCCTCTCTGCCTGTCTGAGCCCACGGTGTGGTACATTCCTCCGAATTCAACACCGAGGCGAAGACAATAGGCTGCGATTACTTTGGCCACTCCAGACAAAAAGACAAGAGCAGCAAAATGGAGTATTAATATTTGTATAAGTGAGGCTGGGGGCAATGAAGAGGAGAGAATTATGCAGCACTCTGCTCCACTGTGTCTTTGACAGAGTCCGTGGCAGCAGCAGTCGCTGGCTGGCGTTTGAATCCATGCTCACCCCTACACACAAGCTGACGACCCCTCTGCATGTTCTGTTTGAGGATGTGGGGGGGAGTCCGTGCACGCACAAACATGCTGTGTGCACTTGCATCTAACGTAACATAATTCTTCGCTAATCTACGGTGTGTTTTTGCAGTGCGAGTATCACCCATGCCTGTGTGTGCATTTAGTCAGCTGGCAAAGCAATGAGACATCAAAGGGGAGCAGGGGAGGGACTATTAAACATATATACACCCTCACACACACACGGGCACAGCAGTGCACTGCTGCGGGGGTTTCTATTGCATCAGAAGAGGAGGCGAGACTCCCCCGACTCCCTCAGAGGAAGTGGAGCGATAACCAATCCAGTAACAAATAGGGGGAGCTCGGGAAAAAAAGCCAGCATGTGTTCAGCGTCACCGGCTGTACAGACGAGGGAAATGTGTGAGCTGCTGCTGCTGCTGCCAAGAAGCAACACACGAGACAAACGTGTAGAATCTGGTCATGTTATAGAAAACACAACATTTTGTTTTAATTATTAGTGATATTAACACTGATGACATTAGTGCAATATAGTGTTAAAGGGCAAAGCCGGTTTCATTCTTGTCTTAAAAATCGAAACCTCTTTATAGGCTTTTACAGTTTTTGGACAACGGAGCTTTATGGCACAGGAAGAGGAATAAGATATTTAGGATGTTAAATACACACTTGTAATATAAACACTTGTTATAACGGTTTTGGTCTTTTCATGGGATTATTCACAGAACGAATAATACAGATAATACAAAACATCAGCCTTATCCTTTAACAATTTAAAAATAGGTGCTGTAAAATATCTATAAAACATTTATGTTTCAGCAGCTTTTCCATTGTTCCATTTCAGAAAATCCTTGAGCGGGGTTTATATTCGCTGGATCAGCAATAGGTATGCAAAGAGCCTTTCAGACTATCAAGTCATTTTATGGTTAAGATGCTGTAAGCTGCAGTAAGTGCTTAGGTTTGCATATGTACAGCAGTACAATCTCCCCTCAGGCTACAGTGAAGTTAGGGTCAAAAGGGTTTGTTCAATGAGCATAATGTCTTCAAGTCTGAGGTGAAACTAATAACGTATTACAGCCTTCTGTGGCTCTACGACTTAAAATGTTTACTTTGGTAGCTTTGGAATTTAAAGCGTTAACTCCCCCAAATAAAAAAAAACACATATTCCCTCACCTCCAGCCGTGTAGGTAGTTTTGAAACTGTATGCTTATTTTTGGAGGCTTCTACCTCTACCCCAAAACAATGGAGGTCAATGGAGATAAATTACATTTAAAAAACTTCGTCAGCAGCATGTCTTGCCAGAAATACTGTCTCATATAATCTGGATAATCCAGAGAACATACTGTCAGACGCTTTTCCCAGCAGTTCATAAGCCAGGTTCATGAGTTCACGTTTGAATTTAAATGGAAATGGTTTCATATTCTAAGGAAGCAAACACCCTGGAGTTTGATTAATCTGGTCCAAACATGCCGGGCGTGCTCAGTTCCTCTTTGAATTGTTATTTTCACATAATGGGAGTCAAGTTCCTCAGTTTGGAAACTTGAAACCAGCTGGTAGTGCTACAGCAGCAGCTACAAACTAATACGAGAGCTGGCGTGAAGCTGGCAGCGACTGATGTCCACTAATGGCTCCATTACATTAGATTAGACTTCAGACTCAATCAGATTAACTTGTGCATTTCACATTTCACACTATTTACATCCCAACCTTGCCAGTGATTGGTAAAATCTCCGCCTCTGACTGTAAATGAGGTTTCGTTTTGATGGTAGTATTCAGTGTGGGCACCGAGTCAGAGGCAACCGAGTGGTGCAAAACTCCGGGAGGCAAACCATGTGTTTGTAACAGCGTGGGCTTACGTTTGGCTCTTGAATTTTGCTTCATGCCAGCTAATCCCATCTCTCATATTTCCTGTCACTAGGTAAAGTAAAGGGTGTAATACACTACAGATTACATTAATGTCACCGTAAGAAATAAGAGGGCATGAATAATCTTTCACCACTGACACACACAGCACTTTCACAGCTGTCTCGCCATTACTGCACTTGGGACGGCTCAGCAGCTCTCCTTCAGCTAATCAAATAATAACCCAGGTGTAACTGCCCCGAGGGCCGAGGCAGTCAAACTTAAAAGTGATGCACATTAGGTGCAACTTTACACCCATGATGTTCTTGGAATTTTTATGAAAAAAGGAGGACATGCAGCATTTGGGGGCATGAATCGCTGATGATGAGGTGAAATGTCAGGGTTCAACTCTTTCCATGGGCGACATGAATGTGTGCAGCAAACGTCACGGCAATCCATCCAACAGCACGTTGAGATATTTCACTCAAATTCACGTTGGCGCTAAAAGAAAACAATGCTCCAAGTCATTAGGATTCATCATCTGGGAAACATGAATGAACGTGAAGCTAAGGATGAAACGGTGCGAAAATTTCATGTCACGATTACAGTCACCAAAATTATCACGGTTATCCGTATTATCACGGTTAAAATGTGCCAAAAAATATTAAAATGGACTGATAAACAAGTTTTATATCGAAAACTATAAATACAATTAACATTTTGTCTGCATAAAAATAAAACAACAGCAAATACCTTTTGTAAACATATGAAAATCCTATGTAAACATATAAACATATGAAAAGTGTTTATATTTTATATTATTTAGGTAATACAACGACCCCGTGGGCAATTACATGAAAACAAATCTTCAGAAGACAGCGATAGTAACCGCAAGGAGCCCAACAACGTACATAAACACAGAGGAGTCTGTAGCGTTTCTAGATCTGCTGGTTGGGTTGACTAAACCGCGTAACGTGTTATCATATGCAGTGGACGAATAGACTTTGCAGACACGACGCATACAGCAACAACGTGAGGCGTTTTTTGCGAGAGCAGCTGAGAGCTTCAGTTTACACGCTGTTAGCAAGTCAGAGAGGCAAACCACAGCTAGAAGTTAACGCACCCTGTGTTCACTATAAGGTTATTTTCTGAGGTTTCCCTCAGCGCTCTCATAAAAACTAAAATACGTCCGGACTTCAGAGTGACTGAAAAATCTCCGTAGCGTTTTCTTCCGCCGTGTTGTCATCGACCCAAACTAACCCACGTTGTGTTCCGCGCATGCGCGTCTGCTTCTGGGAGACGCTGGACCTCGTTTGCTGTGAGATTACCCGGTTATCACGGTAATTAAAATGTGTACAGGAATTATAACCGTTGGGGAATTTTACCACCGTTAAACCGGTAATCATTTCATCCCTGGTCTGTGCCAAACAATCAAGAGGATTCTGTGATATTTCAAAGGATAGGTGAAAGATTTGACCTGTTGTCGACGTCAGAGAATCACACAAGTCAGCAGGATTCATCCTTTGGGGATCATGAATGTCTGGGGCCATATTACAGAAAGTTTCCTGTCTTAAGTCTTAAGTTAAGATAGGAAGATAGGATTTGCTTCTGTAATACCAAATCCTAACGAACTTTAGGAATCTTATCTTACTTCATCCGTCTTATCTCAGGTTAGGAAATCCTAAATACACAATCCAACATCGGTTATCAACTTTTATGTCTGTTTCCTAGCAACCGGTGACACTTTTCTCTCGTCTAAACTGATTTTAATCGCTGTATTTTGTAGTTTTTTTAAATGAAACATACACTGAAAATGGAGCAAAAACAACTGTCGTTGAACTTCAATTAAGATGACTTTGAAGTCCACATAACGCTTAACTCGGGTAGAGTCAGACAGAGAGCGGGCTAAAATAGTGCACACAGTCACCGCCGCATATCCGGCATCCAGTGGAGCGTTAATGCTGCCAAAAAGAAAACAAGTCGGTTTGTTTGTTTATTGCGATTTGTTCAGAATAAAAACGGTTCATTATTTAAGATCTTTGTACACCACTGAAAACATAGTTTTGAACCTTATATTGCATTCCTGTGAATAGATCCTCAGAAATATTACACACGGGACCTTTAATAGGTTATTCAATGAAAATGAGATCATAGAAATCGCAGTATCAGTTAAAATACTTCAGCCCTAAGTGACACAGAGGCTGCAGTGGTGATCATATTAGCAGTAAATATACAGATTTAGGAGATTCTGTGAATCAGCGTTCAAAATCCTGCACAGCTGCATCGAATCTCATCCGTGCTCGCTGCCAGGTTTGCGGCCATTTTTGTCTGGCCGTGGCTCAGGAAGATGATGTTTCCATTCTAAACCCCGCCTTAAAAGCGCCAATTGGCTTAGTGCTTTTGTGTTTGCAACAGACATTCAACACCAGACCCATTTGAATATCTTCACAGAGCTATGATGGGCTCTATGTGACACTTTTATAGACAAAACTTTGAAAGGAGGAGCAGAAATCTTTGTCAGCTAAACTAGGCCACACATACTTCACACAGCAGCTGGATCATTTTGCCTCCTCTTGCAAGAAATTAGCCTATTATGCTTGACCATAACATGACTAGCTACAATCATTAGACTGGTGGCGGTACAGAGTTATGAGTAACAGTGCTCAGTTGGACAGAAATCTAACATGCAGACATTCAAACACAGCACACTTATGAGACAGTAAATCTCCACTTTCAGTCAAGACTTCTTGCAGAGACAGAAGTGCCACAGCAAGCAGAACAAGAGTTAAACACAAAAATGTGTGCCAACATGTGACCAACACTGAACGCAATGGCGAAAAGGCAAGCAGGCATGCATAGACATAATGGAAAGTTATCCTATTAGAGACGAATCCACACAGAGGGACAGATTTACGCTGAAACACAAACACAATATTGGCACTGACCTTGAAGCTCCAGTAGTTTGGTTGTTGCTGGGGGTGGGGGTGGGGGGGGGGCAAAAAGGAGACAGAAAAGGGAGGAGGGGGAGAAAAGGATTGAGTGTGAGACATTTTCTCATGTGTCAAGCTTCTACTCTACAAAAGACCGAGCGAAGGAAACGCCTGGATAGAACCAGAGCTGAGAGGAGAGACTGGGAGAAAATGTTTGTCATTCAGTTCCCATGTGAACATACGCAAGTTATTAAGGTTTAATTGTACATTATTTTCATGCAGCGGGGGGTGTGATGTGCCCCAAAATGTCGGCACCACTTCGCTTTAAAATGACCACAAATTGCAGTAAAGCTTAAGCAAACAAACCGATAAATAGCCCATTTTTGTACATTAGGCTTGGTGGGAAAATGATGGGCTAATTATCGTGATGATAGCCAGATTAATTTACGTTGTCCTCCGTTGCCATCATAATAGGACTTTAATTGCTTGTAATTGCTTCTCGGCAATTAATCAAATGTTTACAGTGACTTCACACACACTAATGATGTAGTTCCTAAATTCTACCCGCACTCTCCCTGGATGCAGACTTGGCTGGCATGGACCCAGGAGCAGGATTAAAGCAGTGCACTGGATGAAGAAGCTGCCATTTTCAGAAGCCAACATTCGGGTCAACGTCCGTCTGGTTCTTTAAGATACTGCGGCTGCACGTGTGCTCATCTGTGACAGTCAGCTGAGGCACAAATATCAGTGCGTTCATGTCCGCTTTCAGCCGTACCTGATGTACATACTTGTGTACTTCTTTTCTGGGACTGTTTTTTATGGTTTGGTTGGTTCCGATTCTGAACGACGTCCCTTTCCCAGAATACACCAATCACAGCTAAGCATAAACTCGGACGATCTCGGTCGGCTTTCTGCTCTAATTCCTCACACACACATTCAAAAATGATATCTCTGTGGGAAACAAACAAAACGAGCAATGTGTTAGTCTGTCTTAAAACTAATGATTATTTTCATTGTCGATTAATCTGTTGATTATTTTCTCAATTAACTGATTAGTTTTTCTGTCTATAAAATGTCAGAAAATGGTGAAACATGTCGATTAGTGATTCTCGAAGCCCGAGATTGCGTCCTGAAATGTCTTGTTTTGCCCACAACCCAAAAGATATTCAGTTTACCGTCATAGAGGACGAAAGAAACTATTCACATTTAAGAAGCTGGAGTGGGGTGATTCGAGCCTGTGGGGAAGTTGAGCCTCCCCTTGTTTCTCGGCAACCATAGACAAAATTGGTCATGTGACCGCACGTTTTTGAAGAGTCATCCATTTTACTCTCCCTGTGATGGAGAGAGGCCCATGGAGTAAGTGATAACATTTAAGATCCAAAAACAAAAACTTTTTTGCCGTTCAATGTGATTTTTATATGTTCAAGGAGTCCTGATTCTTGTGTCTGAACAATTACAGACAGGTTTGAGAAAATCTTACGCATGTGTTAGTGCTCTAGATGAGGCTGTACTGTTAGCGTGACATTAACTCTAAACCGCTGAGCGACACAGTCTTGTTAAAATGGCAGGGACGGGGTCATTTGAGCCAAAACACCTGGGGGAAGTTGAGCCAGATATTTTACTGTAATTTTACATTTAATTCTTATGAATCACTGAAATGTAACATTCTGCATTTTAGACCAGAAACCCTTAAGTCATGCTTCTCTAAACGCTAGACCAATAGGCTTTAACTCCTCTTGTGGGTTTGAACAGAGCAGTGGGAGGGAAATGGGAAGTCCATTCATCAGGTGACGCGGGACATGACGATCAACAGGATGGCTTTAAATCAATACATTGATATGAAACAACTAGCTGCAATGTTTCACCATCTAAATGCAATTGAATGTTGGGACCTGTTGTTTGAGTTTGCACGATGAAATGACATTGATGGCTCAACTCACCCCGCTCTCCCCTAATATATCTGTTTCACTCACAATACTCGGACTTATACTCGTTAATTTGCTCCAACTGATGACATACCTCTACGTTTTTTCATTAAAAAATGATAAATGATTCCCTAAAACAGCTGGTCACTGGCTTTTAGCAAAAGCTACCCAACAGGAGGATATCATGCATTTGTTGGTGACTATTTCCTGCGGCGGATTAATCCACATGTGGCGTTCTAATGAGTGTTTACAGCAGCAGGAAGGTAAAATAAACTACATAAACTACAGTGTGTGTGCTCACGGTGATGAAGCAACATGTCACACAGTGCAGCAGTGAGGCGCACTGACGGGTTTTTTGAACAATGGAGCTGTGTGTCTCAGAGGAAGATGATGAACTTCGGAGTAGGATTCACCGTAGTTTATAACACTTTCAAACAAACTACAGAAGAGGAGCAGGGTGTGCTGCTTAATAAGTTTCTCACGCAGTAGAAAGCCGATCAGGTGGATATCTGAGGTTTTGGCTAACAGGGATTTCTGTTAAATACTTTTACCTCAGTATTTGAAGCTTTTCTTATGTTTAACATGAACATCTGACATTGTAACATTATAGAAATTCAAGAAAATATGAAAAAGCACAATGAGAAACAGAACTCTATTGTGAAGTTTGGATTAAAAACAACGATTAAACTTCATATCTGGAGGAAATTCATAATCTTGCAGAACGGTGCTCAGAGAACAACCTACTGCTCAACGTCACCAAAACTAAGGAGCTGATCGTTGATTTAAGGAGATACGTAATTCATCCACTGATGGAAATTTATTTCTGCTACCATTTTTCATAGTTGAATCTCTATTAATGTTTACCGTCTGCTATGTAGCAGAAGGGAGTTACAAAACTCAATAAACTTACCTGCCTACCTAATGCTACAGCACACAGTGCACTGATGCGTGTCCCTGCATATCTCATCCACCTCCAGCATGTACATAATGATTATTTTACTCCTGCATCCTCTGCACTATCTGTCTATATAGTTTCTGTATATATCGTGTATATATGTGTTCTCTATACTGTAGCCTGGGTGATTTTATTATTGTATTATTGTTTTGTAAGTAAACATATCGTGAGTCAAATTCCTCCTATGTCTACACATATGAAGCTGATGCTGATAATAGAGAACTACGACAGCAGTTGGCGTTCTGCCCTTTCCCGTTTCACCACGGCAGATCCGTCAAGAAATGTTTTTCCCAGTTTGCAGCGGACGAACTTGACTGGTCCGCACAGAGCCCAGACCTCAACCCCACCCAGCGCCTGTGGGATGAACTGGAACGCTGACTGTTAACCAGACCGATCACCAAACATCAGTGCTGGACCTCACTGATGCTGTTATGGCTGAATGGGAGCAAATCCCTGCAGCCTCGTTCCAACATCTGGCAGAACCAGAATAGTGAATCTTGCACAGCCCACTCAGATATTCTTTCATTTCCCCCCGAATGAAAGCGATTACATTTAAAACTTAATAAAGCAACAGTTTCCTGAACAATTTCCACTCGTTACCTTTGACTGTTAATGTGTTCAGAAAATAGATCTGAACAAGGTCTTTGCATTCCTCAGTTCACAATCTTTTTCAAGTCTGGACACGACTGTAAAAAGAAAAAGGTATAAAAGAGATAGAATGGATGGCTGTACTCCAAGAGAAGTAACCCTGCGTGGCCTATACACAGCTCCTTTATCCTGGTATCAGATATTTATCTTAGTTTAGTTTCCACTGCCAAGAGGGAAGCAAGATACTTTCATGCTGTTGTAGACTACTGAACCTGCTGCAATAAAAAATATCATTGTGTCCAGAGAGTTTCTTCTGATCCAGATGAGTTATAAAAAGACTAATGGTGCAGACGCTCTGGATCCTTTGACGACAGATCCTATTTCCTTTCTATGGAGAGCAGGCATGTATATATATAAAAACATATTTTATGGCAATCCATCCAACAGTTATTGAGATATTTCACTCTGGACCAAAGTGTGACTGACTGACAGACTCATATTGTCATTTAGGCAACAAAAACCTTTCCATTATTACAAATTTAGAGAATTGTCTCCGATTGTTCTACAGATTCAGCTCATTTTAGTCAAACACTTTAAAAAAAAAAGTCTCTTTCTTGTGTCCATTTGGTCCTTTGTGTTCGAGCAGACTGAATGTAATATGGAGTCATTACAACTGACAGATTCTATAGTTAAAGGTTCCTTATCGACAGCTGTAAATACTCATTACTGCAGGCATGAGAATAATTTAATCATTTAGTGCATGAGGTGCAACGCTAAAATATAAAACTAGCCTGGTACTGACTCATAGAAATACATTGTGTGTTCTGTCAGTAGTTCTCCGCCTCACAAGAGGCAACAGTGATCCGAGAACCCATCAATTAATCCCACATGATGGCACAAGCTTTCGCTCCTGGGCGATAATGGCACGTCGGCTTCGGTACACAAATACAGCCCGAGTTTAAATGCTCTTAGAGAAGTCATGGTCGATCAGGGACTTTGATTGTAAATGTGAACAGAACCTGCAGTGTGTTGCGGCCTGACAACAGACGTCTCCACAGCGTCTGAAGGATGTCAGGCCTCTGTTAGAGGTTGAGTCAACAGTAATCAAATGATGTGCAGACCTCATCACAGCCACTTTGACTTGGAGTCTGATGTCGTTTACTAACACATAACGGAAAATAACAGTTAAAGGAATAAACTATGAGGCACCGTGGGCTTATGGGTGGGATTTAGAAAATGTTACTCCCTTATGTTTCGACAGACGAGTGAAAGGACAGTTCAGTTCCCCCTTTGATTGTAGAGGATTATTACAACTCGAGACTAAATTATTACAAAGAAACTTCTGGACCTGACTCACGTTTTGCAGAGAATAAATCAACTTTGATTCAAACATCAGCGAACACTATTTCAAACCAAAAGAAGTGGTAAAGTCAAAGGGCCCTGTCTCAACTCAACCCCCATCTACAGGCTGCTTGAAACACAGTATTGGATAATATTGGCTTGAAGGCAGCGAGGATAAGAAGTTTGGGTGATGTAAATTTAATGTGCGTTAACGTTAGTTGGATGTTTCCATACACATAAATTTACTCTACAACAACAGCGCAAAGCCGACACACAGACACCGTCCTCGTCTCGTCCACTCATCTCTCTCCGTTGCTGTTGTAACGTTAACTGACCAGTAACCTGCAGCGGGTCCATTAGCGCTCGCCAAATGTGACTGGCTCACACGCCGACCTGCTTGTTGCACTAATGAAATTTAATACTTTGTAAATTAAAGTTAATACTTCTAAGGCCTTATTTTTGGAATATGACATTTAAGACTTCAATGGAAAACAGAGCAGGGCCGAGTAGAGTCGAGCATCGATTTGCGCTGTGGAAGCGTTTTTCAGCAAGGCGGCAAAGATCGTCAGAACACCGGCAACAGTTCAACATTTGGTCCTAAAAGACGATGCAACTCCGACTCTGTTAGGGCTGGAAATTCACAATCACAACCTGTAAAGTGTGCTTCACTGGTTGTGAATTTTTTTTTTTTAATAAACACAGCAATGTAACTTCACAGACTGTTCAAGCTAAACTTATAATGCTAATGTTACACCCGATGTGAAAGCTACGGAGCAAACGTTCAAATTGTTTGGCCAATTTTTTTGTAAAGTTGAGTTGAATATGGTGATTTTTGTGGTGGTTTATTGTAAGATGTGGAACAATGATGTTGTGCTGTTGCTAGGCTACGGTCGCAGTCTGAAGGCTTTGATTTGGATCAAACTACCTTGTTTCTTACGACCCGCCCTTCTCTGCTTCTGATTGGCTAATAGCCCTTACTTGGGAACTGCGCATGTGCAACTCCCAACAAAGATTTTGTACAAGTAAGATGCATCACTCTGTAGGTCAAGAGCGGAGCTACAACAGACAGGCTGAAAAGAGGAGCTGCAGTAATGTGCAGTATGAGGAAAATATGGTGTTTTTTGAAAATTAAACCATGTAAATCTATTCTGGTACAACCGCTAGATTAGGATTTTGAACCTGAAAATGAGCAGAACACCACCTCTTTAAAGTATATCGTTAAAGAAAACACTCATACATCAATGCAACGCACAATAAGGAAATCACCCGGATGAGAGAGATGTGACCCACGACCAGTTCATCATAATGTATAAGAATAATGCAGCGCAGTGAGGACACAGAGACGAGCGTCTGAGTGTCAGAGAGACTCCAGTCTGCAGTGTAGTTCGTACACATCACTGATAAACCCCTGAACTGTAGTGTCAGACCCCTTTGCGCCTTCCTCTGCGTCCAGATTTCACGCCCTAAATGTACTTGAGCCATGCACTTCAGACTATGTGCTATAGATCATTCAAATAGGGCCCATAACGTCTGAAGAAAACCACTGTTCTGCACTTCCAAACACATTCACAGCGGGTTGTTTAATGTTTGCAACCTACCTTTTCACCCTCAGCACCCTCTCTGGTTGCCATGTCTAGAGCACAGAAGTCGACAAATCTACAAATAACTGCCACAACAAACAATTTCCAGCAACCTTTGTGAGAGTGAGCGTGTGCCGCTTCGACTGCGCAGCATCAAGGCTTTATTTGAAACGCAGACTTCCACCTTTGAGGAACTTAAAGTAACTCCAAGCACAGGTGTGTTAATATTGTCTGAGTTTAAATTCCATCACATATGGTGAGAGAGCTTCAGAAAAGGCAAATTCCCTTAATAATTTAACTAAGGTGTAGGTAGAACTTGTGTGTTTGAGCAGCTGTTCTGGGAGCCGCCTGGATCCTGGAGAATATTTTCTCTGCTCTCGCCCCAAAATCTCAGTTGCAACTTTTGAAATTCATCTCACTTCATTTTGAATGTGGAGTGAAAGAAGCTAAGTAGAAGAAACAGAGTTTGGGAAAGAAGCGCCAACAGGCCCGTGGGCTGCCGTGACCCAGATTTCAGAGCTCTGTGTGGTTTGTGGGCTTCTGTCCAAGCTCAGTGACCACAACGCCGCAATCATACCTGATCGGCTGCCGCCCTGCCTCCGAGATGTGTGCGAGATCCTTATTCAGAAGGTCTGCAACCCGCTGCGAACACGTTTTTCGTCCTAAACTCAATAAATATGGATAAACTTCAAGGACATGAATGGAAAGATCGTTTACATTTCTCCTGCCACTTTCACTGAATAAATAGATCCAGCCTCAAACATACAGTTCAGTCTATAATTACCAAAAGAAATCTTTAAATACTGGCCTTTCTTGACACTAACTCATTTCCTTCTCATCTTAACTTTTAAAGTATTTTTAGACTAGACAATAAAACAATAATAATTATCGCAATATAATTTTTATCAATAATATAACAGATGTTCATTGAATACCCACTAGTCACTTTCGTTTTTTATTAAGATGTTTATTTTGTTGAAGAAAAAAGGACTGAAAAAAAAGATTTTTCCTTAATTTTACTCGTGCGTTTTTGTTGATAATTGTTTTGAATGTTGTACCTCAGATTAGCTAAGTGTTCCACTGTTTGGCATCAAGTGTTCTGACCTTAAAGAAATGTTTAAACCCCAATTTCCCATCAGGTTTCTTCAACTTTAAACTCAGGAGCAAAGATTAGACTTTAAACGTGAAAGAAATAACGATTCGATACTTATCGTAATAATTATCGATATCGAAAGAGATTAAACTTTTTATCGTGACAACATTTTTGGCCGTATCGTCCAGCTTTATTTCAGATCATATAGCACATAACATCTTCAGTCATATAATAATTCACTATTTTCTTTGTGAGCTTTTGTAACAATTCTGGCTTAACAATAAGTGGTTTATCTTAAGAGAATTTAAAGTTGGAGAAAGTTGAATTCAAACAGTAGCCATGTTTCCATCTAACTGTCACGTTTTAAGCGGACTTTTGAAATGTCGCAAAATAGAAAAAAGAAAATGCGACAGAGGTGCGTTTCAATCGGCTGGTTTGGAGCGAATAAACCAGGCGACACAAGGCGTGGTTGAGTCAGAAGCTGACGTTACACATGGCTGTAATAAACAAGAACGGAAACAAAACCAGTCGCATGCACCTGAGGACCCGAGTAGTAGAGCTGGGCGATGTGGCCAAAAAATGTTATCACGATAAAAACATTTCATATCATTCGATATTGATAATTATCACGATAAATGTCAAATAGTTATTTCTTTCAAGTTTAGAGGCTGATTTTTGCTCCTGAGTGAAAACTAAAGAAACCAGATTAACCATGTGGCTAAACCTTTCTTTATATATTCGAGGCCAAACAGTAGGATCACTTCACAAATCTGAGGTACAACATTCAAAACTATTATGAATCTTTTCCAACAAATATGAGTAAATCTTCTTTCAGCCCAATTTCCTCAACAAAACAAATATTTTAATAGAAAATTCAGTGTTAAATTTGTTTGTGACTCAAATTAATTAAACCAAATATTTTTTGATGATATATATATATTGAACATTTATTATATTATTAGAGGAAAATTATATTGCGATAATTATCATTATTGTTTTACTGCCCGTGGTTTTAAGCGGACCACCTGCTACCAGCCATGTCTCTGCACGTTATGGAAATATCAGACATGTTCATTAGAAGTTATTCTGCAAAAGTGTTTCCATCTCCCATTTAGTGCTTTAACTCTTTTTCAGGCCAAAAAAAAAAAACCTCAAGTGAGTGTTTTTTTTTTTTTTAACGAAATTAGTTTTTTCCCCGCATTTCTCCTTTTGCAAATGCGATACTTCAAAATGCGCATTAAAAAAACGTTGATGGAAACACGGCTATTGCCAGTTTCTTTGTTGATATGTATGTGCGCTGCTATTTTGTTCTTTTTCTATAAGTTAATGTCTTATTTTCTCTTTACAATCACAACGACACTCGCATAAACTACGGTTTGCAGATAGAAATGCAGATGACCTTTTGCATGCGAGGTGGCCAACCTGAAGCATGCTGCTCTCCAAGCTTGCTGTCAGCAAAGTGCACTGGATCTTAACCATTAAACGAACAACAACAAAAAAGATTATCTGCTCTAAATAGGACTTTACCACTCAGCCAGTGAGCGTCCACGGTCAGCCTGTGGAAACTTTAAATACTTAGAATATTCCTTCTAGTAAACGTTGTTCTGTTAATGTTGACCATATTTACTGCATCTGCTGAAACTACTGGATACATTTGGTGCGAGCTAGCAAAAATTAAATTTACTTTCTCAGTTCTTAGAGTCTCCATTTTAATGTTTTTTTCCCCTCAAGGTGCTTCTCCTCGTTAGAAGGGATTTTGTACGCTTGTAGAAGATGAATAAATTAACATCCTCGTGTTCTAACTTCACAAGCTGTCAGATTTAGGGAAAGATTTTGACGGTCATGTTTCCGTGCTGTGTTTGAACTCTTCATCTTGGCAGACTGATCGTTCGCCTTCATCAAACGTTTGCAATCAATAAACGCCCTACTTAGATTACTTTCTCACCAGTTGACTTTCCTGCCTTATCCTTGAATGATAACGCTGTGAAAGATGAAGAGCTAACAATCCTCTGTAACCTCCAGCTGACCTTATGTTTCCAACTTGGACACCCTTCCGTGCGGTGGCTTCATAATTTCACAACTGGGAAATAGGTGCTAATATTATCACCCTTCTCACAGGTGCTAGTCAATTATTGTGACAAACAGCGGATAATTGTGAAGTCAAGCACCCAGTGCGTTATAATCCCTAATATGTCTTAGCATTCACAGAGAGCTGTGCGCTGTGTAATCACCCACTCGCCTGGTTTATTCACCTGAAATTGAAATGGCAAAAATCTACCGCTAAGTCACTCCACAAATAATTTAATGCACCAACAAGCGGACATTTTTTGGAACATAAAACCCGTCTCACCTGACACAAACAGGCCCCCTATGCACCGTGACTCAGTGATTACTGCCTGCAATATTTCTCAATCACTTGAGCTGAAATCCCACGGCGCTCGTGTGCACAGAGAGAGAGAGACAGAGCTTAAGGCAGATGATGGCGAGAAAGACGGGACGGAGAGACAGAAAAGAAAAAGAGAGGGATGAGCAGAGAGACATGCGAGCCTGACCTGCATGCCAAGTAGCCATTTTTGCACCCCTCCACCCTCCTCCAACCTCACTCAAAGTCCGCCTTGCTTCCTCTCAAGCCCAAACACACAATAACACACGTGCACTCACTTATACACACACTTGTGTTTGTGCTTGCATTCACATGCACACATGAACGCACATCACTGCGACACACCTGGCCAACACCTGCCTGCTTGGGAGCAAATGGACCCTCCCCTAAAAACACATGCACTTACTCGTACACTCGCATTGATCTGGGAAGGGAGGAGAAGACGAAGTGTGCGCTCCTCGGGTCTACCTGCCTACATGGCTGAGAAGACGCACACTCCTGCACTTTACATCACTCCATCATCATTCATGCAGCAACAGAAGCGTCACACAGTCACGGCGAGCAGCACAGAGGAATGCCGAAATGTCTCAGCTGAGGATGCAAGGACGGGGGTTAGAGAGAGTTACCGTTGCTACTTAATGAGTACGTCGGCCGCCTGGCGCATCCTCCCGCTCTTCACGCCTCCCTCTTCCTCCTCCCCTCTCTCCATTTTTTTTTTTCCACTGCGGCTCTGTGTCTTTCCCGCGCCCTGAGGATCCACCAGAGTCCCCCTCGCTGGTACCCGTAGTAGCGCCTAAGAGGCAGTTAGCGTCTCTTCCTGCCCCTCCTCCTCCTCCTCCTCCTGTCCTGTGCACTCTCTCTCTCTCTCTCTCTGTCTATCACTCTCTCTCGCCCCTCGTCCCTGCTGACAAACGATAAAAAGAACCTCCCTCCTTCCTTCCCCGTCTCTCCTCTTGTCGCTTGTTCTCTCTCCTGCTGCTGTTGCCTCTCACTCAGTACAGCGTGTGCCTCCTTCCAAAGCCCAGGCATTGCCAACCATATGATATCACTCAGTTGCCTTATATGGGAAACGGTGGGTTACCATAACGACAGCAGACTCCACCTGTTTCGCCATCTCTCCCCCTTCCTCTCCCTCCCTCGCTCTCACTCTGTTTGTCTTGGTCCACCTTTTCCATCAGGAGATGGTGTGGTTTGGGTAAATAGACACAGCGCATGAAAGAGCAAAGAGTGGGTGGAGAGGAAGGAGGAGCTGGACGGGTGAGATGAGAGCGTGACGGAGACGTGACGGACAGGAGCTAACGGAGGAATAGAGGTTTAACATTTAGGAGGGTCTGTTGACAGAAATGCAACATAACCATGATTCCTGTGGTGTATAAAGACTTTTCCATCTACGTGCACCGCAGCTCCTCTTACATGGAAGTCGCCATGTTGCGCAGCCATGTTTCTACAGTAGCCCGAATGGACAAACTGCTCTACAGAGCGTGTTTCGTCACTACGTTGAATACGTACGAAGGACAACAACAAAAACACGTAACGTTAGTAGTAGTCCGGTTTATTAGAAGTAATTTGGACAAATGGAGGACCACACGTATTATTAAGCATTAAGAGCCGTATGAGCTGCATGCCGGCCACCGCAGATTCTCTTGCGCGCTTAGAAAAGACTGATGGTGCATTTGTGTGTTATTGGAATAGAACAGAATTTTTGTTTCCTCCTTAATCTTTATTGCAATTTAAAAAAAATAAAGTGTGCATGGGTCATAAAGAAGTATACATTACTTTAATTCGTGCAAAATCACATTGCATACATATTTTGTGCCTGTATAATATGGTTATAACAGCTAGTTTTCTGTCCATGTAGAGGAAACAGGATGTCTGCGTGTTGTTTATACGCTCTGATAATGTTAATCCAACACATCTTTGTCCGTTTCTTTACTTCGTAAAAAAAATATGTACGGTAGTCAACGTACAAGAGACAACTAATTTTTTGATCCCGTTTAAATTGTGTTTTGAATGACACATATGATATGGTCAATTTAAAGTATACATTTAAAAGTCAAGAAAGTCGCAGTTGTTGTTGATGTAAAACTGTTGAAGTATAAGAGTGTGAAAACACATAATTACCAAGACCACAAACGCAAAAATCGCGTCTTTTTCTCTCAGTGACTGAAGCTAACGTTACTGAAGCTAACGTCTAAGAACTTACTTGAGAGGATGATGTGATAACAAGGTGCGTTTGACTTCATGCAGCGCTGCGCAGCGCTGACTTAACATGATGCATGCTGGACTTAAAATAAGGCATGCTGGTTAGAAATTGTGTCCGACTTTCGCCGGCGCTGCAAAACGTCACCATGTCACATGACATTTAAACCTCGCTGGAGTCCGGTGGCCGCAGTTGCTTTTCCCCGACTGCACCAGCTTAGTGAGAAGGCTGCTTGGTGCTTGCCACTTGCCACGTTTCGTACAATCATGTTTGCTTCGTTCCCTGGTTGGAGAAATAATGTGTGCCAGAGTCAGAGTAATAGCTACAGGAAAATCGCCTCAAAAATGTTATGTAACAGTTTTTAAATGGCACATTTCTTTGACAGACATAAGAAAATTAAGTGAATTACTTGTGCCTACTTGAAACTAGTGATGGAGGTCTTAAGACCACTTTTTGATGGTCTTGGTCTCGTCCTCGGTCATTGAGGACTCGGGATTTTATAATAATATATATCTTTAAATTGCTTTTGCATCGTCTGATTTATTTTTTAACATCGTCACTTTGATTGGATGTGAAACTTATTGCTTCAAATAAAACCAATAACTCATTAAAAATGTGTTGTTACCGATAACGACTGTCCCCCCCACCTGCAAGGGTCAGCATGGAAATCAAGTGTTGAATAAAGATGCTTACGTTGATTTCAGCCTTTAGTGTTTGTATGTGGGTGTTTTAACTAGAATGTGGATCTTCCAGATCAATCTGAGAAGTACCTTTGACCTCGACCCACATTTAATTGTATCCACATTGTCCTGTAAAGTGAGGAACTGGTCTTGACTCTGTCTTGCCCTCTCTCGGTCTTGGTCTCAGCCCCTAAAAGTCTTGGTCTTGACTCGGTCTCAGCCCCTAAAAGTCTTGGTCTTGTCTCGGTCTCGCCCTCTCTCAGTCTTGGTCTCAGCCCCTAAAAGTCTTGGTCTTGTCTCGGTCTCGCCCTCTCTTGGTCTTGGTCTCAGCCCCGAAAAGTCTTGGTCTTGTCTCGGTCTCGCCCTCTCTTGGTCTTGGTCTCAGCCCCTAAAAGTCTTGGTCTTGTCTCGGCCTCGATAAACTCTGGTCTTGGTCTTGACTAGGTTTCACCCTCTCTCGGTCTTGGTCTCAGCCCTTAAAAGTCTTGGTCTTGTGTCGGTCTCAATAAACTCTGGTCTTGGTCTTGACTCGGTCTCAGCCCCTAAAAGTCTTGGTCTTGTCTCGGTCTCAGCCCTCTCTCAGTCTTGGTCTCAGCCCCTAAAAGTCTTGGTCTTGTCTCGGTCTCGCCCTCTCTTGGTCTTGGTCTCAGCCCGAAAAGTCTTGGTCTTGTCTCGGTCTCGCCCTCTCTTGGTCTTGGTCTCAGCCCCTAAAAGTCTTGGTCTTGTCTCCGGCCTCGATAAACTCTGGTCTTGGTCTTGACTAGGTTTCACCCTCTCTCGGTCTTGGTCTCAGCCCTTAAAAGTCTTGGTCTTGTGTCGGTCTCGATAAACTCTGGTCTTGGTCTTGACTCGGTCTCAGCCCCTAAAAGTCTTGGTCTTGTCTCGGTCTCGCCCTCTCTCAGTCTTGGTCTCAGCCCCTAAAAGTCTTGGTCTTGTCTCGGTCTCGCCCTCTCTCAGTCTTGGTCTCAGCCCCTAAAAGTCTTGGTCTTATCTCGGTCTCGCCCTCTCTCGGTCTTGGTCTCAGCCCCTAAAAGTCTTGGTCTTGTCTCGGTCTCGCCCTCTCTCGGTCTTGGTCTCAGCCCCTAAAAGTCTTGGTCTTGTCTCGGTCTCGATAAACTCTGGTCTTGGTCTTGTCTCGGTCTCACCCTCTCTCGGTCTTGGTCTCAGCCCCAAAAAGCCTTGGTCTTGTCTCGGTCTCGATAAACTCTGGTCTTGGTCTTGACTCGGTCTCGCCCTCTCTTGGTCTTGGTCTCAGCCCTTAAAAGTCTTGGTCTTGTGTCGGTCTCGATAAACTCTGGTCTTGGTCTTGACTCGGTCTCAGCCCCTAAAAGTCTTGGTCTTGTCTCGGTCTCGCCCTCTCTCAGTCTTGGTCTCAGCCCCTAAAAGTCTTGGTCTTGTCTCGGTCTCGCCCTCTCTTGGTCTTGGTCTCAGCCCCGAAAAGTCTTGGTCTTGTCTCGGTCTCGCCCTCTCTTGGTCTTGGTCTCAGCCCCTAAAAGTCTTGGTCTTGTCTCGGCCTCGATAAACTCTGGTCTTGGTCTTGACTAGGTTTCACCCTCTCTCGGTCTTGGTCTCAGCCCTTAAAAGTCTTGGTCTTGTGTCGGTCTCAATAAACTCTGGTCTTGGTCTTGACTCGGTCTCAGCCCCTAAAAGTCTTGGTCTTGTCTCGGTCTCGCCCTCTCTCAGTCTTGGTCTCAGCCCCTAAAAGTCTTGGTCTTGTCTCGGTCTCGCCCTCTCTTGGTCTTGGTCTCAGCCCCGAAAAGTCTTGGTCTTGTCTCGGTCTCGCCCTCTCTTGGTCTTGGTCTCAGCCCCTAAAAGTCTTGGTCTTGTCTCGGCCTCGATAAACTCTGGTCTTGGTCTTGACTAGGTTTCACCCTCTCTCGGTCTTGGTCTCAGCCCTTAAAAGTCTTGGTCTTGTGTCGGTCTCGATAAACTCTGGTCTTGGTCTTGACTCGGTCTCAGCCCCTAAAAGTCTTGGTCTTGTCTCGGTCTCGCCCTCTCTCAGTCTTGGTCTCAGCCCCTAAAAGTCTTGGTCTTGTCTCGGTCTCGCCCTCTCTCAGTCTTGGTCTCAGCCCCTAAAAGTCTTGGTCTTATCTCGGTCTCGCCCTCTCTCGGTCTTGGTCTCAGCCCCTAAAAGTCTTGGTCTTGTCTCGGTCTCGATAAACTCTGGTCTTGGTCTTGTCTCGGTCTCACCCTCTCTCGGTCTTGGTCTCAGCCCCAAAAAGCCTTGGTCTTGTCTCGGTCTCGATAAACTCTGGTCTTGGTCTTGACTCGGTCTCGCCCTCTCTTGGTCTTGGTCTCAGCCCCTAAAAGCCTTGGTCTTCTCTCTGTCTCGATAAACTCTGGTCTTGGTCTTGACTTGGTCTCGCCCTCTCTCGGTCTTTGTCTCAGCCCTTAAAAGACTTGGTCTTGTCTCGGTCTTGATAAACTCTGGTCTTGGTCTTGACTTGGTCTCTGTTTGGACGGTCTTGGCTACAACGCTACTTGAAACTGAAGTCAGCAGGGCAGATCCGTCTTGTTGCTGGCTGGTTAGGGCAAAATAACAGCCCCACCTAGACAACAGCTACCAACACAGGGTCAGACTGAACAATGAAAACAAAATGGCAGATGAGTGACTGACTAAAACACAAATCTGTGCTCAGGAACTCTTACCTCCCTACATGGGAGATATTAAACACACAGAGGACGAATGTGTCACAAAATGACTTTACATTTCAGTTACGGATTAAACTAGTGAGACACAACATGTAGTGAGCCTTAGAGGTGCTGGGAGGCGTATTCATTCACTCTGGACAGCTCCCCCCCCTGCCTCCAGCCTTAATGCTAAGCTAGGCTAAACACGTCCCAGCTCCGTAATCAAACACACAGACATGAGATGGTCTCTGTCTGGAAAAGAAAGCAAATAAGCCCATGTTGAACTTTCCCTCTAAGCTACAGAGAGAAGCTGGAGCAGGCGGCTCTGTTTTGACCATCTGTCACAGGTATCAAGTCAGAGCACGTGGTGATTGATGGCAGAATGAAAGGGAGAACATAGCGAGGAGACAGAGAGGTTTGATGGAGCGGGGCGTTTAATATTTCACATTCTGACATGTACTCACTTAAATACCTTTCTCCATATTCTGCTGCCGACCCTTTCCGATGATAACCACTTAAAAAGTGGCCGTTACTGACCCGGCAAGCTGGTCGTAAAAAAATGCCTGCACCGTGTGTGCCTTAAGCCCCGGAGGCATCTCGCCACATAATGCGCCCGTGTGGGTTTCTGAGCTCACCGATGTGCTGTTATTATCTCCCAGGAAGAAAATGTTCACATGTGGAAATAGAAAGCACTCAGAGAGCTCATACCTGCCCCCGGGGCTGCACTCAAATCCCTACGTTTGTTACCGTGTAGAAATCTGGATCTGCATTAAAATGCATACAGTTATAGACAATCATGGGATTTCCTGTATTTACACACTCAAGAGCTGCAGTAGTTCAGGAGACAATAGCATTTTCACAATGTAAACTTTTTCAATCCTGGATACTCACTAAAACTAACTTTACTCTAAATGTCTTTGACATCTGATAATTAAGTGTTTTTAAATATCCTGTTAAGACGGTACTTGTGCGTTAAATTCCTGCACAGGTTTCTGGGATAAAATTGTCTGTTAAAGTATTTCCTTATTATAATATTGATATATATTAGAGCTGTGACGCTTAATCGATAAGTTGTCAACTATCAAGTTAATCAAACTATTTTGATAATCGATTAATCATTCAGGGTAATTTTTTAAAGAATAATAGAATAAAAGACTAAATTCTGTGATTTCAACTTCCCAAACATGAATATCTTCTGGTTTCTTTTCTCCTCTGTGACAGTAAACTAAATATTGTTTGGTTT
Organism: Lepomis macrochirus; assembly: GCA_024633595.2. Classification (NCBI taxonomy): domain Eukaryota; kingdom Metazoa; phylum Chordata; class Actinopteri; order Centrarchiformes; family Centrarchidae; genus Lepomis; species Lepomis macrochirus. Next base: position 5,880,003 of record JALXJV020000023.1, on the reverse strand, counting down.
GTGGACAAAACAAAACATTTGAGGACTTCTTCTTGAGCTTTGGTAAAACCCTGACCAACACTTTTCTGACCTTTCATAGACCAAACAACTAATCTATTAATCATGAAAATGATTAACAGATTAATATATAATAAAAATAATCCTTAGTTGCAGCCCTATTATACATTGTGAAATATTAAAGCCGATTTAAAACATGAAATATCAGAAATGTCTATTTTTGTCTGATTCAACAAATTAAATACCTGATACTTGTCTTTGCCAAAATCATATACAATCAAATATCGCCACAAATACTCCTGGACAACACGTTCAGATAATAAAGGGACGACAACATCTCTGATGGCCAATGAATGTTTACGATCTCACTTTTTATTGTTGGGCCATTATATTTATTTATTTATTTTTCAAACCTTTATTTATTCACCGAGCTTCACTGAGAGTAAGCTCTCATTTGCAGGAAGGCCCTGATCACAACTAATGTGTTTCCTTTCCACATCCAGATTAATCCTGCCGGTGCGGGGATTGAACCGGCAACCTCCCAACCTCTCACAAGCTCGCTTCCTCAACCTTTGGGACCAGTGCTGCAGTGGAAGGGTGCTGTGTCGTGCAGGGTTTGGCTGGGTGGCCCTTCAGCTATATTGGGTGCATTTTGTTGAAGCATGTTTTCATAAAGTGCACTCGTCAATGTCAAGCGAGAGAGCTCCTGTGGACGAGTGAAGTGCGGACGTGATATAAAAACTCTCTGATCATGAAGCCAAATGTTCGCCTACAGTTCTGTAGTTTCTGTTCACAGTGACTGACAGAGCGTCAGCACGCACTGTGACTGACTTCCAGCGTCCCTGATGAAAAAATAGAATCAAAATAATATAATCCTTACGATAAATTCATCATTTATACGGACTAAAACTCATTGTTTTATTTGATGGCTTTCTGCCCCGACATTTGTGTTCAAAACACTGACTTCGCCCCTAAAACGGTTGATGGCGTGCTACCCAGGAATGAGGGCTGCAGAGAGACAGACGTATACATGCATCTGCAATACGTCTTCCTGTGTAACAATGTTCTCCTTCCTTTAGAGGCATTTCCACTCACGACTCTTAATCATGAAACAAATCCACAGAAACACTGGGAATGTACCAAAATGAGTCGGGATAATGAGGCATAAAGAGACTAGTTTGACCCTATACTACTAACTCTTACGCACACAGTATACTGTATATTCTATAATATGACAACGTAAAGAGTTTATATTACGTATTATCCTGTTCACACCACTATAAAACCTAAGAATGAATAAAACCCTTTAGATTCTTTGATATTTTTCGGTATTCATTATATTCTCAAAAGACATTTTGCACACACACATATTGACTTTCTATAAAACTGCTTTGTGCCTGATAATATCAGACATGATTAAGGTATGGTGCAGCTTCTGTTTGTTATTTTGTTGATGTCAGCTAATTAAAGAGACGTGTACTTTACACATACCTGTCGTCCAGGAGGAGCGGATCCCTGCGACACGCTTCCAGGGCTGTTGGAGAACTTGTTTTTCTGGAGATCCATGAGGGCGTCTCGCTGGCGTTCAATGTCCGCCTTGTGGATGCTGTTCAGGGCCTCCAGGCTCTTGGCGGCCACGGAGTTGTGCCGGCGGTCCAGCGAGGACGACGTGAACCCCCCGTTGGTGTTGTCGGGGAATCGCCGGGCCCCGCGGCCGCCGCCGGCAGCCAGGGTGTGGTAATCCCGCGGGAACTCGGCATCACCGGCAGAGATCATGGGACCCTTTCTCTTCTCTCGACCTGCAGCAAGGGGTTTGTCGAGGGGAGGAATTAGAGAGGCGAGAAAGTCAAGGAGTGAGACAACTATAGACTTTTTTGGTGACGGCATCATGTTAAAATGATAAATTATTGGCATTTATAATTAGGGCTGGGTATCGAGTTCAATACTTTTTAGGCACCGACCGAATTGCCTCAATGCCACCGAGTATCAAAAAATGTCTTGTCTTTCGGTACCAAAGCTCCGTTTGTAAAAAGTATCGTTCAGGAACCAGTATCGAACTTGAGGAAAATCTTTGAACGATACCCAGCCCTATTTATAAAGTGGTTTTGACAATCTATAAATATTTTAAAATAGCCAACGTTTATATAAAACACACCATAAGTTTGCAGACTTATTTTTAAAACAGTGTACATGTAGTCAGCTGACAGACCCGGTACAAATAAAACTGGTGGTCAGATTGTTTTGTTACCTGCTGTTTCCAAGGTCAAGAAAAATAAATCCTTCAGGGGCTCAGAAATAATGGAAATGTGAAAATCTACAATTCAATCACATCTCTACCCACCGACGACCATCATGGGACATGACAAAAAGCTCTGGTGCAGCTACTAAATGGACCTTGAAGTGAGGTCGTTTTGAAGATGTTTCCATCATCAAGAATAAATCTGACCCTCAAGTTTAGTCGAAACAAATACTGAAAAAAACATTTATCAATGAAAACACAAAAATTACTTTTTAAATATTACATTTTAATAGTGTGGTTGCAATTAAAATGCCACTGAATACAATGAACATTTAGGATCTACTGGAGAAAGACTTTCAAAAAGAGGTTTACAAGAATGGATTAATACCTTAATATTAATTCATTAATAATTAATTAAAAATCCGATTATATTATTCAAAACATCTGAAAAATTATTTGTTTTAAGTTATATATTGCTGTTATACACAGCAACCTTTTTAAATACAAGTCACAACCAAATTCCCATAATTACTTGTTTGACAACAACGTTTCTGTCTCTTTTGGATTCGATTCTGTGACCAAGCAGCGTCGATGCTTTCGGAGCTAATTTGCTCCAGATGTTGGCGAATCCTTGACATTATCGTAATCGCAACTGCTATAAGTCACAACAATTTAGCCATTAGCAAATTGTTCATTGTCATGGGTTACTCATATTAGTAGATTTCAAGTCCCTGCAAGTTAATTTTCACAGCTTAGTGAAATAAATAAAAGTGACGGATGCCTGAAAGGTGGAAATCAATCTAAAAGAAATAATCTGAAGTCTATGTGTTGTAGTGCTTTAAATAGCTCATTAAACTGGAAGTAAGTGAGCAGGTTTGAGTCAATATCAGAGCACAGCTCAAAGCACACACTGCATTGTGTAAACACACAGTGAAAGCAGGGGCAGGCGACGCTGGAAAACTAGCAAGAGACTAGACTAGAAAATATCCAACTGAAAAAAAATCAAAGAGTGGATGCAGGTAGGCAGGATCGGACCGAAGGAAACGATTGCGGCCGTGCTTGTTATCGTCCTGCAAGAGCCACACATACGGGATGTTTTCAGAGCACTGGATTTATCAATTGCTGTCAGGATGCAGAGAGAATTTTAACAAATAAAACAAAAAATGCTTCTGAAATAAATCACCTAGCCCGGCTTTAATAGGTTAGACCTTGAGGCGTGTCGAGTGAGCGGCGGCGGGTGTTAATGCGAGGACTAACAATCCTACAGCACCAACATCCCCGTGCTGATTTTGTCCTTGAGCAACCTGCACAGTATATTAATGCCTAGAAAAAACACTTTTTTTCTTCCTCTGTTTGTCTCTTGTTTCTCCCTAAACACAAAGGCGTATTGTTCTATACACAAACACAAAGAAAACACCAAAAAACACAAACACACCTCTGGCATTAAAGAGCCCTGGTGAAAACAGCTGCAACATCTGTCTATTCCAACCACTGCAACTGTCCTGGGAACCCAGAGGCAGGAAAAAACCTGACGCACAGCGGCGTCCCGTGGTATTATATGACAGCAGAAGTGTCTCACATTTGTGTCAAAATCAGTCAAGGAGAAGTGACGAAGATGGAAATGATGTCTTCTTGTATACGAGCAGATTTAGTGCCCTCTTGTGACCAGTGGTGCATAAAACACTGCCTGGTGAAAGTGATCAGTTACAGTTAAAGTAAACTGTTTACCTTTACTGTTTGAAATAATAATAATAGAAATAACAATGGAAAGCATGAGGTGATAAAACAGGCCTTATTCTATAACCCTGCCTACTGTGTTTAAAATAACATTAAAGAGGCAAAACTGGAAAAAGGTAAGTTTCAAATGTAAATATAGAAACTTTCCAGGCACCTTCACCTTGACTGTGTCCTGTAAACAGAGCAGACCTGATGTATCTTAATAGACCTACTGGACAGACTGCGTATACTGGCAGAGGCTGTGTACCACAAGCTTCTTACAAACTATAAATTACTTGACCTGTAGAGTTTCAGCAGACAGAGTCTCTATACATTATTGATCTGCGCTGTAAGGTCCTCTTATTGGCCTGCTGGGCAACAAGGCACACTGAAGCAAGACCTGAAACTTCATTAGCTCGCCGTTAAGAAACTTTGTGATGCATTCAGCTACAGACTGCAGAAACTGATTCTACCATTAGGTAGAAGGTTAGAGTATAGATTATATTTTCACTATAAATTTATCAAAGCCAGCGTGTAATAACACAAGCAGTGTCCGTGTTACTGCCACAGACATATTATCCAGGGAGAAACTTGCATTTTCAAGCAAGAATTTGTCTTGTTTCAGACTGGAAACCATGAAAACATGCCGATACTCGTTTTTCTGTGTACCAAAAGTACCGCAGGTAAAGGGGATCCAACACGTGGAATATGGCGACAAGTGCAGCTGCAGCGACAGCTCCTCCGCGGTGTTTTAGTTTAATATTCGTCGGTTTTTGCGGCTGTTACCTTCAACAGCTCCGTCACAATCTCAAACCACTGCAAGTACAGATAGTGCCCCCCCTTAAACATTTCACACCTGTGAGACTGTAACAAAAGTTAAGGAAATTAATTTAAGCACATTACAAGGCTGTGATTTTAATATCTTGCTGACGTTAAATCACCTCTCATCTGTCCTGGACGTCCTCTCATCACTTTCTCAGTTGTTAGTTTCTTTGTAATGTTCAAATGTTTTATTAAAGGACTGTATATTAAAAGTAATTGAATTGCTTTTGTTTTGTTTTTTACCGTGGTATCAAATATTGTGGAATGTGGACACAGGGGAATCAGGGGTTCTTCACTAGTTGAAGATCCGATGCTTCGATGGGCGGAGCCTGAATCGACTGTCAATCTTACAGTCGAAGCTTCGCAGCGAAATGAGGATCACACCATTTTTGAACTACCAGTTTTCTCCCAATAAGTTAATATACAGCCTATGTGAAAAGTGTAACTGTAAAAAGAAAAAAAAACTTTCAATAAATGTTTTTAAAGTGCGAGAATAAATCCAAACCCTAACCCGGGTCGTCGGCGTGGCGTGTAGTGGCAAAAGGAGGAACACTCGCTGAAGGGTGCGGAGCCCCAGCTTCACCGCTGTTGTGCCGATTTGTCTGCAACTCGCGGGACTTTTGGATAATTTATCACCGTTGATGAAACACACAAAGAATATTTTATCCTTTTTTAAATAGACTTGAAAAAGACCTGCGAGGAACCGCGACGTGCATGCAGCTGTCGGCAGCACGGCATGGAAGCAAAACTCTGCACAAGACCGGTGAAAGGCAGGCGAGAGACGGAGAGGAAATGGTCAACATTAAGCCTCAGTTCAACTTCGGCTCGCAAACGACGCGCACAAAAGCTTCGACTATCAGTCAACTACAGGCAGGACAATTCTGTTTTGACTATGTAAATCTTTAGTCGGGGACAGCCCTAGTATTCTTAAAGGTAGGGTAGGAAACACTGGAGAACTACTTCCCCAAAAACAAGAATGGACACAGCTACGGCAGCCAATCATTTCAGCCGGTCAGTGCTTAATACACTACGACAGCCACAGATAGCGGATTATTTTGTGTCAGAGCATCTGAATTAATAATTAATTATTGAATTTCAACAAATAACAAAATAAATTCGCTTACCCTGTCTTTAAAGCTGAGTGGAGCATCTCTCTAGCAAGTACACCCTTGGTAACGAGAGTTTCATTAAGCTTAAGTTCTTGTAATTTCTTCATGAAAAACATCCGTTTCATTTTGATTAGTTCCTGAGGATCTGAAGAGCTTCTCCTCGGGGGGATTCAGCCTAACAACAGCAGTATTTGTAGCTGTAAATTGTCTAGAAGGACGTGTTTGAGTTGGTCCCAGATGTAAATCAGCGGCGTGCCGGTGTGTAGCCATGGTAGGGGAACAAAGTGTTATAAAACAAATGGGGGGGTGTGCGGAGGGAACATCTAGACAAGAGCTTGTCACTTTAATTTATGTGGAGCCTTGAGCAAACCCCTACCATGGGGGTTGGGATGGGGGGGGGGTATGTGGGACAACGAGATGCTATATTTTACCAGAAGAAACACTGCTGGTCATCTGCTGCAGTACCTGCTGCAATTTACTGCACAGGTCTTTTTAAAAACAACTGCGCCCCGTTCGACCCAGCGTTTCTGCCTAATGACATGTTGCTGCCTGGCAGGATTATTAATACCTTTTTCCTCACATCTTACACTTACAATATTAGCAGGATATAATGTGTGATATTTGTTATTGGTCTGAATTTTCAGGATGTTTTTCACCAAGTTTAAAATTATGACAATTACTTTTGTTATTTTTGGCTCATTATCTGTAGGTTTTAACTGTTACTGACGGTGTCTTTGCATGTAATTACTAACTGAGACAAAGACAATTATTTGAATAAAGGTAGTTCATCGGCAGCTGTTGAAGTAATTCCCTTCCATTCGATCCATTGAATTCTAATCAAACATTTTATCATCCATAATTTATTGGAAATCTTTGCTGGTAGACAAATTTCAAATGTTTGCACGTTCACTTTGTGTACTTTAATTGCTCTGTTAGCATAATGTAATCAGAATGAAATCCCTGGAAATGTACTTAACTTAGTCTCTTTTTTTACCTGTAATTTGAGGTAAATTACTTGATTTTTTCCATGACACTTTTTAGTAATTGACGAACCCATAACACAAAGCGTTACCAGTCTCAGGTGTTTTTCTGATATGAGCTGTGCCTCGATTACAAAGTTTCCTGTTAAGACAGTAGATTACAGTCATTTTCCATTTAGTCTTACTTGCATATTTATTTCTATTCCATTATAATCCACTACAGACAAATACTGTACACATAAAGTCAGCACATATTACTTAATTCATGACATTACTAATGCATTTGTAAAACCAGCTACAGTTCTGTAATCTATTTTTTCTTAACTGTACCATGTCATTGTTGCTGCTGGTGGTAGTTAATGGGCTGCCGCCTCCTCCCAGCTTGCTCCTGGCACCCCCTTTGTAATTACGGCTCCGCTAACTGCTAACAGCACTGCCAGTCCAGCTGATAAATGGATTTTTCATTGTCTTACTTTACTCATTGTTGCATTTTTAAACTGGGATGTTGGCGCTATTGGGAAGATGTCATATTTCAGATTCACTCACATAAATTAAATAACTGTTTACTCTTTGATTGGTTCCAATATTTCAAACTAGGGCAAAAAGGATTAATCGAGAAACCCTTATACCTTGATTACAAAAATTTATTACTAAAGCATCAATGCTTTTTATTAATAATTTAGTAATAATCCATGTAACTATATACACAGCAGACCGTTTGCATAGACAATACTGTTGCAAACACTTGTTAAGCTATGTGGTGAAGATTTTAAAGTGGAGGAAAGGAAAGTGTCCAAAGTAGAAAAGATAACTTCAAGCTAAAAGAAAACATCAACTCTGTACAGTGGGTGTAAAAGCATCCAAAGGCCCGGACCCCAAACAAGCTAACGTTAGCATTTAAGGTAAATCATGATTGCTAGTTGAGATGAAGGCTGGCAAAGGAAAGGCACAATTCTTAAATGTATAACTGTGTGTTTGTTGTTGTTCTCCGACTGGTTAGTCCGTTAGTTTGGGTTGTAACGTTACTGTGATATGACTAAAACAGCTGATCCCGGTACGGGGGGCGCCAAGTTTTTCTTATCCGATTATTTGATAAAATAATCGATAGCTGCAGGCTGTTTTCAAAGACAGAATAAAATGTGAGCGTTTGCCCTTCTCACACATGCTAAAATGTGCCATGCTGGTCTATCCACATAACTTATTATTCTGTGTTCATTACAGTTGAGGGGAGGCTAAAAAACCAAGTGAGTGATTGTCATTGTGCCGCTGATACCATATTTCAGCTGTCCGGGACACATTCCAAAATGCTGCTCAAGGCCACGTCCAAACATTTCTCATTACAAGGCTGTAAGTGTGTATGTGTGTGTGTGTCGGTAGTACAACCTTGGCCACTGACAGCCAGAGTCTGACAGAGGCCATTTGTCAAGTTTTATGGTTTCATCGAGCTGAGGTCCAATAATTTGTACTCGTCTGCGCCTCGCTCAAATGTACTCCAAATTATTTTCTTCCCATTTGACTTGGAAGCTGTGGTTTGTTGGAGTTCGCCTGCAGGAGCAGAGTACACACACGGATGTTGGGAAATCTCAGCAAGACAACATGCAGCTGCTGCAGGGCTGCTAATTTAAATTCATTTAAATGCACTGGATTTAGTGCTGACATAATGTTGATTAATTGAACGGAAACATTATGTTGAATTATGTTAATTAATCCTTTATGTCATGTATGAAGCATAAAGAGACTAAGTTTCCTGCTTTTTTATGTTTCACATGATTTTGTAAATAATATTTTAAACTGAAAATATCTTCAGTGTTTGGACTGTTGGCCAGACCAAAGGAGGAATTTGAATAGTTGAATCTCAAATTAAATCTTGAATTAAGAGACCTATTATACTGCTTTTCCACTCATATATTGTAGTTCTGTGACTCCTGTATAGCAGCTCTGCATGATTCAAAGTTAAAAAAATTTTTTTCTTCCTTATACTGAATCTTCATGTACGGCCTTCATTTTAGCCTCTGTCTGAAACAAGCTGTAGATGCTCCTTTCTCTGTAAGGACCCCTCTCTCAAATCCACTGTGTTCTGATTGGCCAAGACCTGAAGCATGTTAACAGGCTATTGTTGCTGGGCGAAACAGGCAGACTGAGCCGTTGCTGGGCCATTGCTGTGGGAGCAAATGACCATATATGGAACTGGCTCTGTATTACGCAGAACGGAGCCGTTGGTAGAAAAAGCAGTTCAAAACAGAGCGTTCAGAACAGGAGGAAATCTGAGGTTAATTCTCACAGGGGTTTCTTTTAAATACTTGAACCTCATTATTGAAGCTTTGGCCATGTTTAACATAAACATTCAACATTATAACATCGTAGATACGTCATAAAATGTGGAAAAGAATAATAGGTCTCCTTTAACTGAAACTTTTGTTGTCGCCTAATTGTGTTCGATAGTAAATTAACTGCCACTGAAACATTTCACTGGAGTTCAAGTCCTGGTTTAAAACAGCACCAGCATTTAAAACAGTGAAATGCTGCAGCACAACCAATTCATGCCTATGAAATAAGCCGCAGTTTGTGTATTAACTTGATGTATTGACAGTAAACGAAGATCAGAGGTTAAAATGTAGGAAGTTATTGTAGCTTATTAGCTGTGTTGCACCATCCACTTTTCCTTAAACGCTCCAGTCAGATTATAAACGGTTCAAACAAAAGAGGAAAGTGTGAATGACAGTTATGACTGTGGTAGTAATGCGTCTTCAAACAAATTGTTAACTTCCCGTCCTATTAGCCGGCACAGTGCAGAGAAAACTGAAAGACAGTTGGAGAGCTATTGTTACTGACTAGCGTTACAATGTTCCAAGCTGGTTAGCATGTTAGCAATTAGCTTACTAGCTACAGATATTCACTAATGAGCCCCCAGAGTAGTCACTACGCGACAAAGCCTCCAAAATTAAATACCTAAGGCCTGCTATGTACATATTTTGGTCACACTAAGAAAAACAAATGCATCAATGTGATTAAACAAACAAAAAAAGAAACTTTTTTACTTTTATACTGAAAATCAGTCAGGATATATACGTCACCCACAACTGCAATATTTAGCATTCAATATTCTTCATCTGCTTATTAATACCATTATTACATTTCTGTCTTAAATAATGAATTGTATTTTTCCAATAACTTACCTCCCTGCTGTCCTCCCCTGACCATTTATCCCATGTTTCTCGGCCATCTTTGCCTCTGACCCATTCATTTATTAATGTATTCATAATCTCAATCACATTCAAAGTTGCAGCCGTTGGCATCCTTCCACTGGCTGAGTTCACCTCTCACTCTGTCTTTCTCTCCCTTCTCCATCAGAAATTTCTCTATTCATCAGAGACCATTAATTACGAACGGAGGCACTGTGGCAGGAATGAGTGAAAGAAAAAAAAAACAAAAAACGGTGCTCCTCCATCCACAAATTATAATATCCACCTCTCCAGGGCACTCGAAAATTAAAATAAAACCCAAACAAGATCTGAACGCCAACGCCGAGCGGGCTATATTTGGAACAAGGTCTTCCTTTTGCTGAATACAAAATTTCTCCAAACTGAGGCATTCAAGATCACAGTGAACTAGCGTGCAGCTATGCTTAAAAGAGGTGGTGATTGGCTCGTATTTCTAACCCTACAATAACCTGTATTAAAAAATAGTCTCACAGGTGTAGATTTGTAATTCCAGTAATCATTAGTTGTAAAACTAGTAGTATTCCTGCTGTGGGAGAACACGGTGTGTACCGTGTTGTACAATGGTGCTAATTTAACAACTCTGAGGTGTGGAAGCCTCCACCGCTTTCTTTGACCTCCACTTCAATTTTCACTTCTTAGAGTGTGCTTCATAATTCATTCACAGGCGGCAGATTGATAAAAAAGTTATGGGGCGTCTCAAAATACCAGAGTGTCTTTTCTAAAATATCTCCCGACATGAGAGGCAGCTCAGAGCTGACATCCAGACTACCGACGCACATCGCCCGGTCCTGCTTTGTCCGGCTCGAGACCTCGACGTCAGCCGCAGTGTAAACGGGCCTGAAGGACACTCGACATGTTGTCTGAGGAAAGCCTCGGGCAACGCTGGATCTGACTGAGCACGGGTCGAGGGGTGGAGAAGGAGGGAAGCACGACGTTTGGGGAAAAGGCAGAGCAGGAATGAAAGATTATATTTTAACCCATTTTAAGATCCAGTCCCGAGTGTCTACATACGTTTGAAGGGTTCAAATGGGCCGCAGTTGCCATCAGAAGTCATCGACAGCTGGTTTTGTCCAAATCACACAGTTTACTATCACAGAAGGCCACGCAGGGCAGTAAATCCTCACCACAGAGGCTGAAACAAGGGATGTTTGGCATTAATGGAATTATTATTAACGATCAATTGATTATAAAATGTTTGCATATTAGTTTTCTGTCCATTTACTAATGTTGTCAGCTCTAATACACTAGATTTGCCTCCCTTCAGATGTTTAACCAGACCAATTTTACCATGGTAGCTATCCCTTCAAATATCAGTTCATTTTTCTGAACATGTACAATGACAATATTGCACTATGAAATTACAATAGCATGATAAGAGGACTGTAGTGTATTCCCCTATTGTGACCGGTTCTGTTCTGGATTCAGTTTGAGGTTTTCTATGCTAACTAATCTTTAATTTCTCCTTACTCTGTTGTATTAGCAGAGAACCATGTACTGCACAAGATACCAAAACCTCTTAACATTCCTGTAAAATTCATGCAAAATGCAAGTAAAATGAATGTAGTTCTTGATCCGTTTGAAGTATATGCATGGTTTTGGGCTTCTCTGAAAGATAACACTCTGGAGTGTCTACCCCAAAAGTCAGAATGATTGTAAGTGCTACTGGAATTGATTAACATAAGTTTAAACACAGTAAAACTAATACTTTTTTTTGTTTCCGCTTGAAAATGCTTGCTAACAAACTATAGCTGGGACTTTGAAGCTGGAAAACACTGTGGGGCCACAGCAAAAAAACTTAAATTTTATTCCAATACCATGAAAAATTACTATTTTAAGAGTATGTCTTAGCGTATTTTTTCTAAAACAGCATTGCCCCTTGGCAGCAGGTGGCTCCTGCTGAATCGCCCCGTATCAGCCGGTAGCTCGACTCAGATGTGTTTTTTTACTGGTAGATCATGAACTTCCTACTAAAGCTGGATATCGTTATTTACAGAATTTTATTGGCTACACGAAGTGCCAGTCATTGGCACAATTGCTTGCAACTGCCTCTGCCTACCCACAAAATAATATAGGCTGGCCCTTCCTTACAGCGCGGGCTCTCGTTGGCTGTTGTAGGCCGTGAAAGGGACGTGAGCTCCTATTGGGTCGGATTAGCTGTCACTGTCAGAGTTCAGCGGCTAATTTGAATACCAGAAATCATAGTTGTTTACACTCAAATCAGAGTTTTTACGGTTATAATGAATGCCGGCAAATATGAAACGATGCAGCAGCAGTCCTGGAGATTTATTGATGGCCTAATGTGTTTTGGTCTAAATGTTTGAACTGGATTGGATCGTCTGGACCTTTGACAACATAACACGACCATTTTTGTTGGAATATAATCGATCGTTGGATTAAGTTACTGTGAGACTTCATTGGTGAGTCGCGTCAATTTTGATTGTACTGATTGGTCTGACAGAGGCGTCGATTGTACCTGCTGTGGTGATTTTATCTTGAAATGGTTTTCATTGGTCGAATTATGTTGGCATTGACGGATTATAGCAGCGGTAGACAGTTTTAATTCCATGTATACCTTTTCAAAAAAGGCAGAAATAACCCTCGCCTCGTGTCCAATCATCACGCTCTTTGAAAGCCAGAGTGCTCAGTAGAGGATCATTTGTTGGAGAACTAAACACCACCCTCCAATCGTACTGGGGCTTTGTTTGTTTCAATAGCCCCCCTCCCAATCACGAATACGAAAATAGCAAACCAAGATTGCATAAATATCAAACAGCACATATCACTACACCAATAAATCACAACAAAATAAAATAACTGTTTTCACAGCTCAACAACTCTGAGAGAAATGTTCTTGACTGTGTGGTGAAACGATCTTCAGGAATTAGAATCTCTCAGTTAAACAGACCGATTTACTGGGCCGATATCTGGCGTTTTAAAATAATCGACATCGGCTGATACCAGCACTAATGAGGGCAATAAACAAAAAATGCCAGCCGACACATCCTCGTCAGTGAGCTGCTGTGGAACAATGTCATCGCTCCTTCAGAGTTTTGAGAAGGTGGTGAAAAAAAAGATAGTTTGGAGCCCTAAATGTCCTCAGACACAATCGTCTTTTCTAAAATCTCCTAAATGAAAGCACATCTAATCTAATCTAACACCACTTTTGGCTAGTGTTAAATATATGTTGTTACGTTAAAATTGAATTAAAACTAAACTGAAGTTGAAAACAAAAAGTCAAAACGAAATAAAAATAAAAACTAATGAAAAATCCCAAGTTATAATAACCTTGGTTGGCTGCACCTGTTACTTATTTAACCAACATTTTATATCAAGCTGCTCGTCGCGTCTTCAGGTTGTATCTAAATGTTGTGATCATCATTCAGTCTGTCGGTAAAGCTGCAGATTTTCCACCTTCTCAGCAAACAAACGCAGATTACAGGCGTCAAGTTTTAGTTATATTTTAAAGCTTAAGTGTATTTGATAAGGATCTAGATTCAATAAATAGATTCAATACTGAGTCTGAACAGCCTGCATGTGTGTGTGTGCATCCCAGACACACTGGTTAGCCTCAAGATAAACATCACTGCACCATGGAAACGTAATGTCCTCTCCTCTGCTGGGAAAGCATGCCCAGTTCATCTCTCTGCCTCTCTCCTCCCCACGCCTCTATGACCCCCCCCCCCCCCTCTTCCACCCAGAAAGCATAGTGTGTATAACCACCACCACCTCTTACTGTGTCACATCATATGAATTTCAATAAGAGCGCGCTAATTATAGCATAAATATTCAGCTTGCCCGTGGTTGCAATCCTATGCTTGGAGCATGCATGCATACAGCATGAGCACGAATCACAGGGGAGTGATTGAGATGACAGAAGGGTGTAAAAAACATAAAATGTCTGATCCTATAGGAAGAAACAAACATAGTAAGATGGCCATCATCGTAACAGGGTTTTAGGTTTTAGCGAGCGCCAAAGGGAAAAAAAAAAGTGTTTCAAATATTCTTCTGATGTGTTTTAATTGCCATTTATCAAACAGCTGTTGAGCAAGCGGAACATAAACTTAAATACGACGTCTTGACTTTTAGCAGTACACACGCAGCTGGCACTGGATTAAGAAACCAGCTGCTGCGTTGGTTTGACTGCGCCTGAACGCTTCGCTACGAAGCTGAGCTCGCGCTACTGGGAGAGTTGACTTCCTGTTAGCGGTATTCACCGTTACTGCCACTTTTACATTTTATTCTTTGGCGTACCGGCGCCGGTTCTCTCCTCTGCCCTCTCTGGGCACTACCCGATTATCCAAATCAAGTGTAATCTGTAAATATATTAATATACTACAATTATGCTTTACTTTTATACCTTTACTCCTCCAGGTTGTGGATATATTTTGTTTATCAAATAGTCAGAAATGACAAGAAAATGCAGATTTTGGTCATAAGGTGACTCATTGCCTTTAAGGCCCATTCTGAGCCAGGAAAACCCCTGAATAATACTAAGCTTCAATATTATTTCCCTTCATTGGCACATAAGTAAACCTGAGTATTTTTAATGTTTCTAATTGTTGTTGTTGCTAATTTCAAAAAAGTGAGAGAAAAGTCTAAAAGGAGGGCGAGAACAGAAAAGGCTGTTAACTTATAGATATATTATTTTGTCAGGCTTTGGCAACAGTGTACAGCGACACAAGTACAAGAACAAACAACAGTAAACACGCCACCTCATATCTTATCCAACTTAAATCAGAATTTAGAGGTGAAGCAGTGAGCCTTTAAAGGGTAACTACACCCAAACTGAGCTTGTTAGTGCACGAATATTTGCCAATTGGCACTAACACACTCGCTTAAGTATTGGACACAGTGAAATGTTAACCTGATCATGGCGCTACATGGAGGAGCTCTCCAAAGCAATTCATCCTCAGGGGACGAAGAGTGCGTGCACCACACTTCATGGCAGTCTATTTAAAATGTGCAGACAGATTCAGTCTGGTTACACCGAGACCGACTCCTCCAGGTGAAAGAAAAGCCCAAAAATGAGCTGCTGCAGAACTGTGACGGACAAGCCAACCGAAGTGAACATAACTTGAGGGGCTCGCTGCTGCCCAACGTCCCAGAGGGAACAGACAGGATTTAGAAAGTGTTTCTATATCCGACCATTCATTACTCACCGCAGATTAAAACTAACAATACTAGTCATTATTTTAACAGATGAGCACATCTGGCTCAGTGAGCAGTGGAGATGAAACCAATGATTATTTTCATTATCGATTAATCTGTCAATTATTTTCTAAATTAATCCATTAGTTGCCCGGAACAGAAAATTGTGAAAAATGTCGATTGGTGTTTCCAAAGCCGAAGATGAGTTTGGATGCTTAGTGTTCAGTGAGACCACTATGGTAGGTATTTATTATTGTCTTTTAAATGAAATACAAGGGCGCTTTCTGCATAATTATGCAAATACACCTGGAAATGACAATAAAGTTTATTTATCCATTCATCCAAGCCCAAGTTGACGTCCTCAATATCTTTAGGTTGTTGATAAACATTTGAGTTTCCATTATAGGGGAGTAAAGAAACCAGAAAATATTCACATTTGAGAAGCTGACATGACTCAAAGAGTTTAACTGAATATCAAAATAGTTGTTGATTAATTTGACAACTAATCGATTAATCGACGAATTGTTGCAGCTCTAATGAGCAGGATCAGATTTTGAGCAACGGTGTTAGATCTAACCTACATCCATCCATGTATTTCTCTTCAGAGAGAGTAAATAATGTATTTAAATCAAGGCCACGATGACGTAACGCCACATCGGGAGAGTCTCTCACAGTAGAGACACTCGCCTCGCTAGGGCGTCAGACTCAACCTGTAACTTTGCCATCTTTGTTGTCCTTTTCAACTTGGCTGTGGATCATTAGCATGCTTTTATCGAGTGCCAAACACCACCAGCCTCCGTGCCTTTCCAGCAAAGACAAGGAGAGCCAGTCAGTGTTTGCTCACGGCTCCATCCACGCTGCTACACCGAGTGCTTGAAGTCAATCAGTGTCTCGGCAGAAAATGAAGAGCTATATGTTAAAGCTTCTCAGCGTGTATTTGTGTCTCCTCTTAAAGTCTGAGGACTGATGAAGTGAGGGATGATGGCTTTAATAAAGCCTGGTACAGTTATAGCACTAAAGATCCCACGTGACGCGTTTGTGTGACATTTATCCACCGCCGACGCCGTTACGCGGTCAGTAAACATCGACATTTATCACTCAACATTCGCCTCGCGCGTACGACGACACTCTGTTTTGGGTGTCATCTCTGAATGCCAGCCAGGTCACACTGAGAACAAACATTCAGACTTCCCGCAAACGTCACTGCGAGAAGACCTCATATTTGATGAGCCATCTTCAAAAGATAATTTAGGACATGCCTTCATGATGAGGACTGGAGCTGTACTGCATGCTCAGTGCCTGCGAAAAAACTTCTCTCTGGCTCAAGCCGGGCCGAGTATCAAGCTCCGGGACACTCGGTGCGTCAATTTACCAACACTCAGGCTGTGGTCCAGCCCTCGTGCCATTAAACTAGGATGAGAGGCTGCATGATTGGGATGTCAGATGGAAGAGCGGTGGGCGAGTGCAGGTATGCGACTGAGGTCATCAAGCAGCCGCCTTCCATCACAGACATATGATTGAATTTGTCCCCTAAAGACTAGACAGCTAATACACATTCCCCTCTCCCTAGTTACGCCACTAAATTGCTGCACCTACAGCAACACTCAGGCTCACCCTTTCCTCGCCTCGCAGGCCAAAACCTGGTCTGAGGCCAGACATCAATTCCAACTCAGAGAGGAAGTCCTGATAATTAGAAAGTGATATTTTTGGCTTGTCTGATCCCAGGACACGTCCTGAAGGTGAGTAATTGGTATCATTGAGTGAACAGTGGGACAGGATGAGTCAGGGATCGAGATCTATTAGTGGCCACTAATCAGTGTCTCACACTGGGTCCTGGGAGGCAGCCAGCTGGATGACTGCAGGCTCTGCTGCGGCACAGAGCAGGGAAAACAAAAACAGCAGCAATATTACTGAATGTACTGCACTGTAAATATGTAAAGTTTCATTGCAGGCAATCGAACTGCCTATAACACAGAAAAGGGGGAAATGGTCATAATGACTTGATTGAGAGGATTAATTATTTTATCTGATTGGCTGTCACTCGTCTTAGATTGTCACTTTGAAAAGGAAACTCTGCAGTATTAATATGTGAAACGCAAAGCGTTTGAGCCGCAACTAGGGCAACTCTGAGTCTTTGACAATCTGACGAGAATGATTCATTTATAAAATAAATACTGGGACAGAACATCAGCGTCCTGGTTTATAAATATCAATGACGGAGCCAAATTACCGCTGTAACAAAGATGGAATGATTAACAATTGTTTTATGTATGTAGGTAGAGAAGAGAAAATATCCTCCACAGTCTCTTTTCAGACACGTCAGCTTAAAAGTGGTCTCTTTGATCTGATCCGGAGAGAGCACGTGGACTTAGAGGACTTAAAACTGCACAATTTACTAATGTAATTTGGTATGTACATACTTGTTTAGGTTTTATTATCTCAAGTCAACAACATAAACACTTGAGATGTATGGTAACGTATCTGACATTCATTTAATTAAAATTTAATAAGCTTAATGTACATTATATATACCCAATAACAGATCCTCGGTGTAGACAACAGACAGGGTTCACTTGAGTTAAGTAATAATTAGTGGTGGGCCGTTATCGGCGTTAACGGCTGCGTTAACGTGAAACTCTTATCGGGCGATAAAAAAAATATCGCCGTTAATCTATTCTCAAAGTTGGGTTGGGAGCTGGGTCTATACTACGCAAGCTGTGATGACTTTCACCTTGATATTTTAGCGCAGATTTATACCGAATTGCACTGTAGGGGACGAGAACAAGTCTTCGAACCTGTGTGTGCGCCTACTGTCAAATTACCACATCAAACGTGACGTGCTAACATGGATGCAGCTGTTGCTGCGTTTCATTTACCTCAGAGGTCGGAGCTGGGAATGACGTCACACCCGAGTTGACGGCGTTCCGGTTACAACCTCGCTCGGCCAGCTGTTTGTTTACAACTAGCCAGGTTAGTTATTGATACGCCGGCTGATTAAAAAACGCATTGTGCGGTATTTACTCACACTAACTGTAGCAACACGTCCACAGACAGCTGTTGGACAGCACTTTGTGTACGAACATTTCTGAAGCCGCCGTTGTTGTGCCGAATTCTGCCTGCCTGCCGAGAATCACATGCACCTCGCGGGTGCTAACGGTCATCTATGCTGAGAAAAGAGGTGGATGCAAATCTCGGCAGGGAGCCTACAAAATCTGATCTGCCGAATTATGCATCCACCTCTTTAGGTCCTTCTCAGACACTTTGCTGTGCTCATTGATCAAACAGCTTTATCACCACATATATGTACTGAATGTCAAGGAATGGTCCTTCTAGCCTACTAAGTGTATTAAAATATTAAAGACTCTAAACGTTCATAAAATATATACTTCAAATCAATTTATCACCATTGATGAAGTCCACAAAGAATTTTACAGCATTTAAAAGCATTATTTGGAGGTGCATGCAATTCTCGGCACACATATTTTAAATGCCTTCGGCAGAATTCAAATGAGCCATTTTAATCTAGATTAATCTAGATTAATTTCAAAATTAATCTAGATTAATCTAGATTAAAAATTATCTATGCCCACCCCTAGTAATAATAAACAGGTGTTAAACATCAAACAGAAATAAACATCAATTATAGGACAAATAATCAAGAGTAGTGGCATTGGAGCCGTGCAAGTTAGCTGCAGAGAGCACCAAATAGCTAAAATTTGATAACTTTGGTGGCATTTTGTTTTGCAACAGGAATGTCAGACTCGTCTCAGTCTTGGCCAGCAGTCTAACCTTATTTAGGTTCTGGGTTCACTTTTCAGGTTGCATGTCGTGGATTATGTTATGCTATGCGTGTTGTCTACTTGTTTCTTGCAAACATGCTGCTCTTAATTAATCGCTCAAAGTGGAATTAATAGTTATGTTAGTAATATTAAAAACTTTTAAGTAGGGATGCACAGAAATGGCATTGACAAGTACACTTTTCTCTACTGCTTCGACCGACTTGAGGTCTGAGCAGGACCGAGATGAATTCACTCGCTCCACTGTAAGCTGTGGATTCTAATGTAATGTTAGTTAGCTAACGCTAGCTTACTTACTACTGAATGTAACATTATAAAGCCCTACTGTTCTGCTTTTTTAATGATCATAATGGTGATTATAGACCTACCCAGCTGTACAAGATATCGTTGTCAGGTCAGGTAATACGGTGGTTCACTTTGATCGGTAGGCTTTAGCTTCTGTATTTATTTTTTTCACGTCAGTTTCACAGCCTGAAAACAACCTTCAGATGCACAAAACAACTGCTTCTTTCTGAGATAGATAACCAAGCGCTGTGATAAAATCCGACAGTTTGTTACTGTTGTAACAACAGTAACAAAGGGTCAATTATGGATGAACATAAAGGTATGCTGGTAAATTAACCCGTTTTTAATTTAAAAAACGTGTTTAAATTACTTATTATATTTCCCTACGTTGCTCTTCTGTTTTATGTAAAGCAATTTGAATTGCCTTGTTGTCAAAGCTTCTCAAACTTGGACTTGACTTAAAAGGGGAAATCAACTGATTTTACACATCAAAGTCTGTTTACTTGTTGGGAGTATTCCTGCATATGTGAAAGAAGAAAAAAAACATCTGGAGGTGTGGAGCAGGGATGGGAATTAACGGTGGATTTTCCATTTGGCTGGTAAAAATATTCATCATACAATTTCGATTTGACGGTAATTCGCAGCAGACAGGCGTTCTTGTTCGTTGTGTCGCACTTAAATTGGTCCCCGATGTACCAAGGTATCTAAAATCGTGTAACACACCGATTAGAGGAGTTCATTGGTTGTTGTTTATGTTCTTTTCGTGTTACTCCAGTGTTTGATTGGCGTAGATTGTTAAGAGGGTGGGCGTTAGGCGAACAGTCACAGGCGTGGGGAGGGAGAGAGTGGAGCCGCTTTCATGCGGAATTCACTTCTTCGTACTGAACAAAAGTGTGCAGCTGTATCCCGTGTGAAAAGGCCTTCTTCCTGCAACCACGTGTGCTTTCACACAGCGTGTCCGGCGTTACAGGAACCAGCGGCGTGCAAAAACAGGTCGTTCCGTCTTTCTGTCTCGCCTCACTTTCCCTGCTCAGGGACCAGATAAAATCTGCTCCATACCTTTCATAAAGTGCGGAGGGCCGGCAGACTGGTGCAATACCCCCGTGAAAGTTGTAGTGTTTTTAGCTGGTAGTTGGCGGTCAGGTCAGCGTCTGACACACTGTCAGATCTTCTAATGGTCCTGCGGTCCTCCCCAGAGATCAAGGAGAACGATGCTTGGGCTGTATAAAAAATGTTGACCCCGCAAAACCTGTGATGCTGTGGGACCAGGACTCTGTCAGATCCAGGAGGCCAGAAGGATCGTAATAAAGCAATAAGTAATAAAGCCTTACAAGAGTGAGCCGTGATAATTAAGCATCTTGTACTCTGGCCTCTTTTTTAAGTTTGTAATTAAAAGGACGGAAACAAATGTATGTGTGACACAAAAGGCAATTTATTATTTTGGCCGGTTAAAAAATCTGTTTGGCTGGTGGATTTTTTTTTTTTATCTACCAGCCACCTTGGCAGGTGAGACAAAAAGTTAATTTCCACCCCTGGTGTGGAGTTAGAAAGAAGTGAGCTTACCGGACCTCTATCGTCCAAATCTCCGACTGAACTGTCGGTGGTCGGGCTGCGGATCGTGGATAATGTAGGCGCAAGGTTTTGACAAGTAAGACGAACGTTTGGACTAAAAATAGATGACGTCTCTGGTTCTGCTGCATTGATTTCCATCTGGTTTTTCAATTTAAACTACACATTGTGAGTCCAACAATGGTTATTGAGTCCAATGCTAAATATGTGAAGTACTTTTAAAACGGTCTTGCCTGCACCCCTCTTAGAAACAGAATCCCAATCCCATTTGTCAGAATATAAAAGATGGGGCATCTGGTGGGCTGCTTTCATAAACAGGCAAAAAATATCCAATAATAATAATAAGTATATCTTTTTCATTCATCCTAAGTCGCCCAGCTGGTGTAAGGTTTAAAAATGTGTAGTTTATAAGCAGATGGTGTTTTTAATCAAAATAATATACTGAAACTGGTCCTTTCCCGGCAACCCGTCTAAAAATACGCTGTCCCTGCAGATGGTGTGCTAGCATGATTTGCATGTTAGCCTCTTCCTAACAGGCAGCATGTTACATCAGTGATCATAAGTCAACTGGTAAGGGAAAAATGGAGTGGGCCAGGCAATTAACAAGACTGATGTGCTCTGAGGAAAAGTGAAGCAGGAGGGAAATCCACTCAGCTGAGAAGGCAGTTTCAAAGGACTGTGTGTATGTCTGTGGGTATCGTCTGCCTCCGCCTGCCTGTCTGTTTGTGTATATGAATATTTTAGAATTTCAAAAGCTTAAAGTTGCCTCGCTGATAATGAAATCCCACCACCGTAAGTGCGAACTGCTTATACAAATAATACACAAATCCATAAATAACCACGAGCCCAGATATCCAAAAAAACTCATTCCGAATGTTCCCGTTACCTGGCATTTCAAAAAGTCTTTCATCTGTCAACCCAAACACAACACAAGGGAGTTAAACCTGGGCACTGTGACCCAGCGGATGTGTAATGTCACCGTGTATCCAGCACGACGACTTCCTTATATCTGCACTCTCTGATAGCAGCGACATGGATCAGGCTCGTGTGTGAAATACCATCTCAAACTCACAGAATGATTCAGTTTATTTGGTGCCTCTTCGGCTCCTTGCAGCATCACTAACAGAGGCAGACTCAGACAGACTGCAGTCTACCTCCGTCTCTGCTTGTTATCCCTGATCTCCCCCGTACTGTTCATGTCCCCCGTCTCCTCTTAGCCCTGGGCATGTGAGGCTGACAGCTCAGTGGGCTCCGAGCCAGAGCTGATAGTGCTGTCTCTTGTAGGTCAGACTTCCTCTGGGGGGGGGGCCGCACCATTACAATACGTTTTAACAGGAGGCCGTGCCCTGGTGGCACAACGGGTCATGCTCTCGCAGCACTGTTGGCGTCACGTCTCCCTCCCTGTTTCTCTGTGACTTATAGATGGTACAATAAGACAAAGTCAGCAGAAGCACTACCACTTACTCCTGATGTGCACACTATACTAGGTTTCAGTATATTTTGAAGTGATTGCTGGGCTGTAAGCATAGGCGCTGATTTGTGTGGGAGTTCTGGTAATTGAAAGCACCCAGAGGGAACTCATATGCCGAGTGGTGCTGAGTTAACTTAAAATATCCTCAATACAACTCTATGGGGAAAGCTCGTAACGCAAAACATCTACTGCTGCTACCAAGGCTCAGTAATTTTCAAAAACAGCTGGTCACTGTAGTTTTGACAAAACGTTACTCAAACAAGAGGAAATTGGCTGGGGACTATTTTCAGCGGCGGATGAATACACATGTGGTGCTCTAGTGAGCGTTTTGGGCAGCAGGACAGTTCATGAGTCGATTTAAACTAGTGTGTGTTTATGGTGATGTCAGAGGCTCACTGATGAGTTTTAGTAGTTTTTGGACAACAACAGACCTCCATGGCTCAGAGGAAGACGATATATCAGGCTGCGATACACACAGACAGTAGATGTTGGTTTTGGCAATATTTAAAGATAAAAATTTAGCCACTGATTATCTGATTGTCTTGGTGACTGTTAAAAAAAATGCTCTCTAGGGTTCTCAGTAGTTTCATACAGATACAATACGCACCGCCCTCTGACTCGGCCATTTTTCCGCAATTGGATCTAGAAAATGCATTTTAACCAAGCAAACAATTGGAAGTTTTTCCAGGCGATCAACGGGTGATTAACCCAAAAAATATATGGTAATGTGACGATCTCTACACAGTTTAGAAGCTTTATATATTTACAGTGTTTCCCATTAATCAACAAGACCACGGCAGCCCGCCACAGTCTAATTTGCTCCGCCATAGTCTCAAAATGAAACAATTTCAGACCTCTAATGTTGTGTTTTGAGCCGCTGCTCCACGATACTGTAACCTCACACACGTTGGCATTTGACTCGAGACAACCACTTTTCTTTCGAGGTAACTACGGTCTTTTTCTGTCACTCGTCTGTGAGAAGGCGATTAAGCTAGCCGCGCCTAAATTTGGAGTGCACACATATTCGAGCCCTTACGGTAACTGAAACGGCCCAGGGCTAGCAGACAGGCTTGCTAGCGACTTTATCCCGAAAGTCCTATGGGTTTATGATCAAATAGTTTATTAAAGCACAACATTGTTTACAAGCATACAAAGTTCTTCATAGATAGCCTTTTAATTTTGCACCAAATTATTGCATTCAACTTACAATGTACAAAATGTCCGGGCATGCCCCCGGACCTCCCGGGGACATTTACTGTATTTATATAGATCAGTGACAGTATGAGAGGACAAGCTGTGGGTGTGCCTGGTTTGTTACGTGCTGTGGTCACGTTTCATTAAAGTGATTTAGAATATGAATTTAAAAACGATAAAAGAAATCTTACCCATATAGGATGAAGAGCAGGCACAACAATACGTATCCAGCGAACACTTTGTTTTATGTAAAGTAGAGCTGCTAATCGAAATGTATACAGGTTTCCTTCGTTGTCAAGAGATTTGAAAAGAATTACACAACACATTTTTGGCCAGACTATGATGGTAACTAGGGCGGTGATTTAATTATAATCAAAAAGACTTACATAAGAAACACAGAATAATTCTGCAGTTGCTTTAAAAGGCTCCATCATAACAGTTGGGTTTGTTTCCTATCTTGAAGCTATTTGTCAGACAGCCCTGACTCTTTGGTAAGAGCTAGATCAAAGAAATCAGAAGGAAAACGTCAGCAATGACTCAGATTAAAGCTTCATACGGAGCTGCTTTGCTTTTCTCTCCAGGCCAGCACAACTTCATTCCAACGTATTCCAGAAAGAGGAAGGCCCCTGTAGTCTCAAGATGTACAAACTGATATCAAACCAGCATCAAAGTGAATTCTGAAGCCCCAGATTCTGAGTCACTGGATCCTCCAGAAAGGGAAAAAAAAAAAAAAAAAAGAGTGGTACATCCACTTCAAAAAGCTTGAAATTGATTGGGAGACCGTGGTGTTGCTCTCACAGGGTTTGATGTACAAACATGACACCATAAAAAAAACAAACCTCTATTCTCTCAGATGAAAACACGTGTAACCACCAGAGAACAGACTCAGCTTTAGCCAAACAGATTTCCCCCTGAACGCCGATTCTGTGAGAAACAACTTAATTTCACGAGCAGGAACAATCAATTTGACGTCCGGCTGCATGTCAACCAATTGCAGCCAGACCTCTGAGCATGTATGGTTATTAACATGGCCCTCGAAAGAGAGAGAGAGAGACGATATAAAGAGTTGGGAGTGGGAGGGGCTAAATGTGCCTCTTTAAGCACATGTTTTGATAAGGAAGTATGCGTGGACAGCGTCCTGTTGAACCGGCGCTCATGTAGGTGCACTCCTATCCACGTGAAGGTCAACGCAGGTTAACTGGCTCCCCGCCGCATACTTTCCCTGCCCTACATGACAAAACACTGCTCAGTTTGGCTTTTCTCTACTCCGTCCTTTAATTTCTCCCCGTTCCCTTTCCTCTCTGCTATCTTTTCTCTTTTTGGGGAGGGGGGGGGGGGTTCTCTTGGGGCTATGCAAAGTAGCCGGATAATCCTGGTGCATGCAGCCTGCAAGAGCAAGTCTTCTGCAGGGAGTGAGCGGCTGGATCACTACAGCGGAAACCCAAAGATCTGCTGGTGCATAATGTGGCGGTTCGAGCAGAAATGAATGAACGGAGCGTACCTGGCTCGTGGTCCTGTGCAGGTTGGTGTCCCCCCTCCGGTCGAGACTCTACATGGCACTGGTGTGTTTGTGTCTGCACATGTGTGTGTGTTTGTGGAGGAGGAAAGAGAGAGAACTGAGTGCTGTTGAGGAGACGGGGAGAGTGCACAGTGCAGTGTAGAAGATTGGAGGCAGGGTACTCAGTGTGTGCTAAGACAGAGCCAGTGCATCTCCTCTCTCTCTCTCTCTCTCCCCTCTCTCTCTCTGTGAGTATAATCCTCTCCAGTCTAAGGGGACGAGCTGCAAATGAACCAGCTCTGTCTCTCCCTCTCTCTCCACTTCCCTCTTGTTCTGTATCTCAGCTTTGCACATGAGCCCCGAGCAGAATTACCCTCCCCGTGCCTCCACCTTGCAGTAGATAAGCCAGAATTGCAGAGAGCACTCTCGCCCTTTAATGATAGTAACAACTCTATCACTCCTTTCCCCCCATTTTCCCCTTCACTAGGGTCTTTACAACGCCACTGCGTCCAAGCTTGTTTGTGTCGCAGTGACTCCTCTGTGTGATTAGCCCGCCACTCCAGCTGTGCCATTTAGACATGCATGTTTATTGTTTATACAAGCACTTAGGACGCAACAACACCTCGGTGTCATGTCGGCAGTGTTTTGAGGCAGGCTTGTTTGTGCAGTGGCTTCGCCTGCATTTGAAGTTTTGTGTACTCATTTCTGGCAAGACTTTAAGATCCACTATGCAAATGTTGTTAGTGACTCAGACTATCCTTTATCCCATCTGGAAATGTCTGGCAACATGTTAAAAAAAGGCTGCTTGTTTGAGGAGATTTGCTCAGAAAGAACTCAACTGCCTTTAGTATTTGCCCAAACTCTGTAATAAACACTGTACTTCTGACATTACAGGTTTCATAACGCGCTTGTTTCCTTATAAACTGCTGCTTAAAAAGGTTAGTTTCTGAAAATACAAAATCAAATTGTTCCACTGACCAACAGAGGTAACTAGCAGGTATAACAGGTATATATAAATGGGAAAACTTAATGCTAGTGGAGCTGTGACAATTAGTCAAACTAAATAGAGGGTCTTAGGGTTGGGGGCGAATTTCTACAGAATTGCAAAATTAAGAACATGGCCACTTTGGCTACATTAACACTGTAGGCCTCAGGTTCCTTATCTTATTTAGGGGTTGAACCAGACCAGGTTTACACGGTTTAATTTTCAAAAAACAACATTTTTTGTCATACTGCACATTGCTGCAGCTCCTCTTTTCACCCTGTGTTGAAGGCTTCGTTTTAGCGATGGAGTGATGCATCTTGCCTCTACATGATCTTTGTTGGGAGTTGCACACGCTCAGTTCCTAGTTAAGGACTACTAGCCAATCAGAAGCAGAGAAGGGCGGGTCAGCGAGAAGCCGGTAAACAGCTCGGGTTCAGCTGCACGTGTTGCCGACCAGCTTGGCAACATGGACTGGAGCAAGAGTTTCAGAGCGGTGAGTTATTAATCTGTAACAAAAGGATCTTTCATCCATAAAGTTTTAACCGAGCTCTGTCTCTACATCACAGTAACAACTTTATGTCCACTGACTGCCTGGAGGGTAGCTAGTGTTTGGAAGGGAGAGGAGAGCTGTGCTGCAGCTCGCCGTTTCTGAGGGCGTGTCGGAGCAGCCGCTCGGCGAGCTTATATGAGGTGTATTCAGCACTGTAAGGGAAGCGGCTGAATAAACGAGCTGTTTTCAGTTCATAGCAGAGTTTTCTGTGGGAGATGGGAACTCCCTTTGAGCTGGACTTTGAGCTTTGTCCCTTTGCAAACCTGTTACATGCATAAAAAAGGTTTATAACTCAACAAAGGAGAGGGGAAAAGGCCTAAAAGCATAATACCACCTCTTTAAATGTGGCCCTTATCAGACTGAAATGTTAACTAGACACGTTCTGCAAGTGACCCGCATGTGCAGAAGAATAATACGACATCACACGTAGCGCGGTGTCAAAACAAGGAGGCCACAAAGATTAGCTCCGGTTAGCTCACACTGGCTAACCCTCCCGTATTTCATTGACCCTCTGTCGGTTTCCTCCCGGGGTCAATTTTCTCACTAAGTTATAACAAATCACAACTCTTTCTGTCCTTCACATCATATTCATTACTTTTTCTGACGCTGTACAACACATTATGCCCCACAACTCTCTCCCTCTCTACTTTTTAAAATTCAAACAGGAAATAATCTACAATTATATGGTAATGTGACGATCTCTGGACCAGCCAAAAATAAACAACCTGAAATTGACTCGTTGACATTTTCATACAATTGCCCAACTGTCATGGGTCTATATATAGAAGGGCTGCACAATTTGGAGAAAAAGTCATATTGCGACTGTGGAGATACTCCTACTTGCGATTCAATTATTATTCAACAAAGAGTCTACTTGCTTGATTTTAAAAATGTTGAAATGTGTATTTCTCTACTTGAACAAAGTTAAACGACAAACAACATTTATAAATAGTAAATAATTAGTAAAACAGATGTAAAATTTATTTAATTCTTGTGCAAGAAAAACGATGCTTGTCTAATTTGTTATTACTAAGTACTAACTTGTCAATCATATTGTATAACATTTCAAAGTTTGCTGTGGCATGTTTTTTTAATGTCGCGACCCATCCAGGCTGTGATTGGTCGGTTGATGAATAGACAGCAACAAGCACATCGGCTTTATGAAAAGCTGAACATGTTGAACAACAAAAGGCAGCGATACAGCTAACGTTAAATGGCCAGCGAGCCAAACGCCTTTGTTTCATTAAATCGCACCTGTTTTGCGGTTATGTAATCGCATATGACGCCATCGTGATTGCGATTAGATTAATCGTGCAGCCCTGGTCTAGAAGATGAGTCGGCAACAAATTTGATAAATCGATTAATAGCTGGAACCTGGGAATTTTTGGCATCTTTGCTTTTTTTAAAATGGGAAACATCAACACTTATCGATGTTGTTGATAATTAATCGAAAGGGCATCAGTTATTATTGACAATGGATGTTTTAGATGTTACCTATCAATGTTTAACAGCACAAACAAGGTGGGAGAAGCTTAAAATATCTCAAAACTGAAGCTTTAACATCCCCGGGTTTTTTTTATAAACATACCAGGATGTGTTGCCAATAAGGAAGCCATGCCAGCCTATGACAGCGTCGCGTTACTACTTTTGCTCCGGATATACAGTATGCCACCTATTCATGTCATTTACTTTCACTGCGATTCACTGCTGCAAGAGCAATCAGCAGCATACAGGACTAATTGGTTGTGATGTTAGGATGAGTTTATTTCCTCCAGCTGGGCTTACACATCCACACTGTGACATCTATATCCATCTGTATGTGTCTATTTCTATAACGTGCATCTGTGCATGTTTAGAACAATTTCCTCTTCCTCCATGCCCACTCAAACGCTCCCGATTCCTAATATAGAGCGAGCGTTCCTCCCCACCCACACACTCGGCCTACAGTGTGTGTGTGTGTGTGTATCCACGATGCAACACATCAAACCTCTCGCCTTCCCGTGACGGCTACGGGGTTGGAAACACGAGCCATGAGCCCGGCGGATTATGAACGTGTCAAATTGGCAGAATGTATTAGCGTCACAACGATCACGGTCACATTTACCCCCACTAGTCAATTATCGAGATAGATAGCTCAAACAGATAATAGCCTACAGCGGCAACTGGACCCATTTTCTGCTTAGTGGATGGAGAGGAGTGGGGAGAGACGGAGAGGGAAGAGAGGGGAAGGAAAGTAAGCATTAGCGATGTTGTGATAGGAGGAAAATGCTACTTTCAGCACAGCTAAAATCAGATTGGGTAGACTGAGATGGAAGAGAGAGGCAAAGAAAGGGCCTGTATTACTGCAGACTGCCTTTGGATGCAGGCTAGGGACCCGGGTGGCAGAAATATGGAGGGAGAGGCACACTTGTCATCCCAATGAAATCAGTCTCCAAGGCTGCTGAGGAAAGCGAGAGCTGCACAGAGATGAGATCCTACAGCCTGTGAATGAAGGCGTGTGTGTGCAAGACACGAAGCAAGACGAGAGGGAAAAAAGGGACAGAAAAGAACGACCGAAAAAACTGTTAGCTGATTATATCTCAGTTGCTTATAGGCATCTTTTCTGTCACGCATTCAGTGTTTGAAGATGTATCCTCCTCTTAAATCTGCTCCCTCTTATCTCAACACCGCAAACAACCCAAGGTTAAGGTCGTCATGGGACAATATTCACTCCAGTGATCCATTAAGTCAACCATTCGTTATGGTGAAATCTGTACAGCGTAGGGGTGTGGAAAAGAAATTATTAGATGCGTCGCGATGCGGACTTGGACGATTATAAATCGATTCACAAATGTCAATAATCGATTCTCTAGAGGTTAACTGGTAATGTTGGCAGAACAGAAAAGGTGGAACTCGGAAATGCAGCTCTGGACCATCTGTGCGGTGCGCAAATCTCACGTTAATGATTTTCACCCGCATACTGAGCAGCGCGATAACGATTAGCTAGAGCCCTCTGCTCATTCTTCAAATGACAGCTATTTGACAGGCGGCAGTAGGTGATGGTGAAAACGAGCGGAGCAGAGGAAAACATGGCGCTACGTTTCAGTCTGGCGGTAAATGTACAGCGTAGGTCACAGCGTGTCCGTTTATTAAAGTTTGACTGTTTTCCAACTACGAGAAAGGCAGTTAGCGCTAGAAAACATCTCTTCAGACTGCGGTCTGGAAGCTGGTTTGTTGTCATTCATCCACATTTCGAGTACACAACTGAACGAAATGCCGTTTCTCAAGCCCCATGGTGCTCAATACCAGATTACAATAATCAACTTACAGGACACAAACATGTAACTTCACTAAACAAGACAAAAAAATTAAGGTGGAGTGAACGTGGTTTGGCTGGAGCGTTGTAAAGTGCGTAGTTCAACACGTATCTGACTCTGTACTAATAACAGCAGCCTCAAATAAAAATGGCAGCAGCAGAGGTCAGTAATAACGCTGTAATAATGCTATGCAATGTTAGCTACATTTATATGAAGTAACATTAAATAGCTGTATTTCATTACCCGCGCGCCCGATGACATCGTCCATCTCGATGTTTCATTGCGGACGTCGTCTGAAGGAAATTTTGTAGACATCGCCCAACAATAGAAACAAGCGATTCACACATTCACACACGGAATAACCACCAGGGGCAATTCGGGGTTCAGTATGTTGCCCAGGGAAACGTCAACATGCAGGGTGGAGGAGCTGGGGATTGAACCGCCAACCTTTCGACTAACGGGCAACTGGGATATAACTTTTTGGTCATGTCGCCCAAATCAAAATATCGGCTCACATATTGGCTCTTTTTCACTCTAATGTCGGCATCAGTCCCTAAAAACCCACACGGGTCGGGCTTTATTTCCTGTCCGCCGTTATATAGAGTATATGCTCAACATAGTGGCCTTTAAAACTCCCACAAGTGAATGTTAAAAGCACTGTGTAAGCTGATATGTTGACACAATTAATCAATTTGTTGATGGACAGAACATTTATTGGCAACAGTTTTGATGATCGATAAATATTTTTTTGGAAAGAAATCTCCGGTTCAGGCTTCTCCACTTTGCTGCTTTGTCTTATGTGGCAGTAACATTAATTTCTCTGGGTTTGGATTGTTGGTCGGACAAAATAATTTGAATTTCACACCACAAGACTTGAGCTTAAATTTCTGGGTTTGTGATGAGCGTTTTTCACTGACATTTTAAAGACCAAACAATGAGTTGATTAATCAAGAAAATAATCAGGAGACTTCTTCTGCTGAAACTTTCAGTTTGTTTAAATCAAGGCTAAGATTTTTCTTTTTGCCGCTGCCTTTTATTATATCAAAAGTGAGGCTTTTGATTAATTTCTTACACTGTAACTTTGATTTTTATTTTCTATTCAACTCTTTTCATCATATTTGTGTTTTTTTATTGCTTTATGCTGCTGTTTGTTTTATGTGAAGCACTTTGTTGTTGAAATGTGCTTCACAATTCAACTCGCCTTGCCCCTAACAATCCCACAATGCAATGTGACTTGTTTTACAGATACAAAACTACACCGGTCAGTGATGATGCAAAATAATGATGAGCTTTAAGTGTTCAAAATCTTAAAATAATCTACTGAGTGAGAAGTGAACAAACAAGCCTTCCTGTTGAATTATTTACTGAACCAGATCTACACGAGCTGGCAATTTTTATTTAACCTCACGGATCAAATCCTGATAATAAAGTCAGAATTCACCTCCATTTCTTTTATAATGAGGTCTTTTTGGGCCGGATGTCATTTGACCTTCAATTCCAACTACAACCAAAATGGTAAAATTGATTCACAACCCAGTGCTGCTTCTGGAAACGTGACAAAACTTTGGGTAAAAGGACACTGGCACGAAAAGAAACATGCAACTCCTTATCAATCACATTACCGTCCTCTGAGAACACACAGGGGACGTTACATAAAAATCAGATTGATCACTCACAGAAACTTCAAGTGTCCACAAAGAAAGCAACGACTCAAAAGCCATAACAACCTAAAAAGCAGTGGTGGACGAAGTATTCAGACCCTTTACTGAAGTAAAAATACTAATACTACACTGTAAAAGTACTTTCATGTAAAGGTTCTGCATTGGAAATGTTACTTAAGGAAAAGTATGTAAGTATAATCACGAAAATGGATTTAATAAAAGTACTCAATGGAGAAAAATGTCATTGTACTATTGCACAGTATATCATGAGCTTATTATTCCTAATGCATTAATGTAAAAGCAGGATTTTACTGTTGTGGTTGTTGAGCTGGAGCTCATTGTGAACCATTCAGTATCGGGCAGCAACTAATAATTATTTTCATAATGAAGTGATCTGCAGATTATTTTGCTCATTAACAGATTGACTGATTTTTAAAAAAGCCTAAAGCGACACCTTCATAAATGTTAGTTTTGTCCAACCAGGAGTCCGGACCTCAACATTATCAACACTGCATTCAAATAGGTTACAAAAATTAAAAAGGAAAAAGCAGCAAATCTTCACTTTTGTGAAGCTGGAACCATGAAACAGTTGCCAATTAATTGTCTTTCAATTGACTAATCATTTCAGATGTACTTGTATAAAATGTTTGGTCGTTTAATTTATAACAAAACATATTTTATAAGTCTTCACATGTTTTGTGTGACGGGTAGCGATGGTGCAGTGGATAAGACACACGCTTTTGTTGGGTTAAATTCACACTGTGACACCTCCACCATGTCTGAGTAAGACACCCATCGTTGCTCCGGAGGCGTGCGACCTCTGACACGTTTAGCAGTTATACGTCGCTTTGGATAAAAGTGTCAGCTAAATGAGTAAATGTAAAAAGCTTAATTTCTAAAGTAACTACTAAAGCTGTCAGATAAAAAGGTAGTGAAGTAAAAAGTTCAATATTTACCGCTGAGATGAAGAGTAGAAATAGAAAGTGGCATGAAAAGAAAACACAGGTACCTCAAATGAAGTTCAGTGCTTGTTTACTTGTTTGTGTCCACCACTGCTAAAAAGTAAATAACTGTTGTGGATAAACAAGGTAACGAGATGTCTGTGGTTTGGCTTAACTTCCTGTGAATCCCACAGACTTGGTTTATTACCCAAAGCACCAGCAGCTGATAAAGCACGGAGAGCGCTGGCGCTTTCAGCCTCACACAAGCAGTGAAACTCGCCTCCTGGAACAAACACAGTCTCTCTCAGAGAAACAACAGCTATAAACTGTCGCCTTACTATCTGCTTCTTCCAGAGTTACAACCTCACACACAGGAATTACTGTCAAGCATCTAAACCAGCAGGAACTGAGGCTAAGCTCAGTC
The DNA here is from genome assembly GCA_024633595.2 of Lepomis macrochirus. Lineage (NCBI taxonomy): Eukaryota > Metazoa > Chordata > Actinopteri > Centrarchiformes > Centrarchidae > Lepomis > Lepomis macrochirus. The sequence continues at coordinate 5,847,100 of JALXJV020000023.1, read as the reverse complement.
ACGGAGGAGCACCGGGAGTGTTAGCGGCGGGCTAGCAGCTGGTTGGTTATCACGTTTATCACATGGAGCGTTACCAATTGCTTCCTCCAGAGTTACACACAGACAAAAAAAACTCAATGCTGATACAAACGGCCACATTTGAGGGATTAAAGTGGATGGATGTAATAAGAATTTACACTAAGAAGAAGTAAAATAGCTCAATCTGAATCTACCATTTATCTGCTGAGTATACTCTTGATTAATCGATTACTCATTTGGTCTATAAAGTGTCATAACAGAGAGAAATAGGGCAAAACTTCCTAAAGATAAGGGTAACTGGGGCTGCAACAATTAATCAATTAGTGATAAACTATTAAATTACTTTCTTTAAAGGAAAAATCTCTGACTTCAGCTTCTTAAATGTGAGTATTTATAAGCCTCTTTGCTCATGTAGGACTGTAAACTGAATAATATCTTTGGCTTGTGAACAAAACTAGACATCATTCACCGTTTTCTGGAATTTTATAGACCAGCTGATCGATTAATTGAGAAATCGACAATGAAAGTAATGTTAAAGTCCTAAAGGCGACATAATCAAAACGCTTGACAAAGAAAGAGCAACTGCTCACATGTAAGAAGCTGTAACTGCTGTAACAGTTGGCATTTTTGCTGGAAAAAACTACCTGAACTATTAATCAATCATCAAAACAGTTGCTGATTAATTGATTACTTGTTTCAGCTCTAGGACATACTACTAGGGAATATGAAGCTCAAGGGAATCAATTAAATTATAGTTTAATAAACTGATATTATATCTATCAACTCGTGGGAAAAACTTTTTTCTTTATTGGCTTATAATACAATAACTCCCTCGTCCTCATCTCTCTCTCCCCCCTCTCTTCTCCCTCTCTCCTCATTTCAGATTCCCCATTATTCCACTAGACAGACGCTTTTCACTTGAGTGTCTGATCGGGGTTTCAGAAGGACCATTCTGTATAATCAGCAAACGAGTAGCTCGTTAAGTGTTCACTGTAATTTAGCCATCAACCCTGTCGGGCGGCGTTTGTTATGTTTGCTTTCAGGGGACACGCGTCAAAGCTGTCACGCCAGCTTATGAGATAACAAAGAGCCGGGGCGAGATCACAGCCGTCACATAGCACATGCGGAAATACAACCAGCTCGCACACATTTCCACGTGCAAACGCGGGCAGACGCTTGTCTGTACGCAGCTCGTGTGCACACATAATTAAAAGTGAAAGTCAAACTAAGAAATTACAATTTTAAAGGACGCAAACAACAACAACTGGTCACCAGGTTTGTGTTTCTAGTCTCTGTTTATGAAGCCCGGACTCAAGACAGGACCACAGGGTTTTTAAAATTCATGTAAATTGTGTTCTCAAATTACTTTTAAGTTACTAAACCAGCAGAAACATTAAAGTTAAAAGGCTGACTTCAGTCATTTCTAACCTTTTGCCATGTTTTTGTGTGTATGTGACTAATTGAATTTTTATTAAATTGGTCCAGTACTGAGTGAGCACAGCAACATTATCCTTGCGGGTAAATGAGCCCCTTCAAAGCACGTCCACTGAAGTGCTTGTTTTTGCCTCTGACAGCCTCAGATTATTATAACCGTCTAACAACATTATGCAAAGGATCCCTACAAAGTAGGGCTGGGCAATAAAACAATAATTATAGGAATAACAATATAATAAATGTTCACTATATCTAAATAGTTGGTTTAATTCATTTGAATCACGAACAAATTAGCACTTAAATTTTTCTGTTAAACTATTTTGTTGAGGAACAGGGACTGAAAAAACAAAAAATGTTTTTATCATAATTGTTTTGAATGTTCTTCCTCAGATTTGTGAAGTGATCCACTGTTTGGCAACAAGTGTTTGTGATGTTTTGACTATAAAGAAAACTGCACAATTAACCATTTGGTTTCTTAAATTTTTACCCAGGAGCAAAAATCAGCCTTTAAACTTGAGAGAAATAATGATTTGACATTTATCGTGAAATGTTTATATCATGGTAACATTTTTGGCCGCCCTACAGAGTAAGGTCCTTTTTAAGCAGAAACAGCTAGCTACCAGACCGAGGCTGCTCTGCTCAGGAAAATACAAGCACTTTAGCGGACGTGCTTTAACAGGGCGGAATTGCCCTCAAGGGTTACGTTGCAGCCCGTTGCAGTTGTCCCAGTCAGTTAAATCAAAACAAAAACATGGTAAAATAAGGCTGTAAAATACCAAAGTCCCCGTTTTACGTTGTCGTGGCTACTCTGGTCAGTTAGGGAGGAGCAACCAGAGTGTGAGCAAAGTGCCAGCAGCAGTGTTTTTGATACTGTGGTGCCTTGTGACGGTAATAGCTTTATTTTTCTTTAGTAAACCACAAACACATTTTCTTTTGATATATTTATTCTTTTCACAAATGATGCTAATTTCCAATCTGAGTGCACGCATTTTGGTCAATAGTGTTCATTTGAGAGGAACTGTTTATTGATTTATACCTGTCCATTGTGTCTCCACATGCTGGTGAGTCATCTGCCAAAGATGGCGCTGGAGTTTGAGACTGTCTTTTTACTCCACCACAGGAAGTGGAAGGAACCAACTCCTGGCAGAGGGACTCAAAATTCTTAACAACACAGCAGCATGTGGATATTTTGTTTGTTGGATTAATATTGGGTTTCAGTAGTGTTTGTCTGTTTAGTATTTTCTTATGGTTGGTTGTTGGGTTTATTTTGGGTGTTTTTAATTGTAGTCAGTTAATTATGTTGTGGTTTTGTTACGTTGACCTCAGTTTAGTTAAGACCCACTTTGAGAAATTCTGTTGATACCTTTTTTGTGTAATATGGTTTGACACTGTGTTTGATTTGTTGGCTAAATAAAGCCTAAAGATTCTTGACCTTGTGTCCCTGCCTTTACTGCTGGGTCCCTGACATGCCTACAAACACTAAATTCATCCCATCATAACGTTTTCATAGCTGCGGGACAGTTTTGACTGATGAAATGCCAGACAACCATTTGTCCAGCTGTGGGAACTCTAATCTGAGCGGGCCACCTGGATTTAACACAGAGATATGTGAATATATCAGATATCCCTGATGGGAAATTCTTTTGTCACAGTTGCACACTTACCAAGGCACCAGGAATAAAAATAATAATACAAAGTAGGTAGAATAAAGAGCATAAAAATATGAGAGTATAGATATATAAAGATATAAAGAAAATATAAAGGATTGTGGTTATTTACATTATTAAAGAATCATTATGGTATTAAAGAATTATAGTGAGCTGTTTGCATATCAGTCAACATGGCTACAGCCATGCTAACAGCTCTTTGAAGCTGTACTTTGGAACAGCAGTGGTTTTAGCTAAATGCTAATGTCACAATGTTACCGTGCTGATGTTTAGCAAGTAACTTCGTTAACCACCTTAGTTTAGCCTGTTAGCATGCTAACATTTAATATCTGAGGCTGTAATTTCATTAGTTTCGCTGGTATTTGGCCATAAAGAAAAGTACTTGACAAAAGGTTGACATGGTGGTGGTCCAACCTGCCCAGAGTTGTTCTGCACGGTCCTGACTGGCACTAAAAGAAAAGGAGACTGATCCTCTGCAGATGCTGCTAGCATGGCTAAAAAACTACTTAGCAGCAGCTGAAAATCCTTCTCACATTGCTGCAGTGATACACAAGTGTACTCAGTGTGGCGAGTTGACCGTGACTTCACTGAAACTGAAACTACCAACGAGAGAAGACAAAGTATTAAGTTACACTTCAACGCTATGTTAGGTTCTCACAAACAAACGATTATCCGGATATCTATCGAGCCCCGCATGCTCGTCTGATCCCAAGTCAAAAAAAATTTAAATCCTAAATTTCATTCAGCACCAGCAGGGTTTTTTTTAATAAAAGCTTATTGGTCCTGGGTCACAAATCAAGACTGTCGCGCCTAAAGTCTATTTGTACGTGCTTCAAGTTACAAACCGGAGTCCCCATTGTTGCCATGTAATCCTGTAATTTGAGCAAACTAGACCTGATATCCCAAGTGATGCCTAACCTGTTCTGGCTACGCATCCAGCATGCACGTGGCTAACATGTGCCTGTAGCGCGGATCAATCTTACTCTGATAAATCTGCAGACATGAAGAATTTCTCCTAACGTGACAAGATAAACAAGCAAACAAACAAATAAACCACACACAGAGGTACTACAGCCTCTCTCCTGTGCCACAAGGAAGAGTTGTTTTTTACCTGTGACACACTGGAAGCTGATTCCTCTCTGCTCTTTGAGCCCTGATATGTGACAGTAATGCCATCTGATAGGCTGTTCTCTACCAGAGATGTCACTGAAAATAGCAATCCCTTATCAAGGGCAAAATGTTACAGCTGTAAGAAAAAAAAATCTGTAGATGAAAATCTGTGATTCAGTCTTTCAGGGAAAGTTGTCAAATAAGAATGCATTTCCCACTGCAGCAGAAACGCCAGAATTTGTGATGGCAGCAGGAAGACCTTGAAGTAACCTCACACATATACACACACTCAGGCACACAAACCCCATGACAGTTCTAAATGCCTTTCCTATGGTATCTTAAAAGCTACAACAAAAGGCCATTTGAGGTAAAAAAATAAAATAAATAAAAAATCAGGCCGTGCTTTTATGTAGCACAGCAAAAAAAACAAAAAAACAAAACAGCTACTGGGAAACCGATGGAAAGATGCAAGAGCTTGTGAGCAAAGGCAATCTGTGTGTTTAATACCGCTCTGAAATCTACCCTCTGCTGCAGTGAACGCCGCAGCCGAGGAAGCCGATTGGCTGGTGTGCCCGACGAGCTGGGAATCAAAACTTTAACATGCACGCTGAGACCGTGGACCTGCTTCAGAGGAGCCTCTAAATTGTAACAGTGAATTCCATCAAGAGCAACTGTGGAGACCAAAATACTCGTTTTATTTTTAGCTTTAATCATAGACGGTATGAGACATGGCGTCACCCGCAGCTTTCTGAAGAGCCGTTGTGAAGTTCAGTGGTCTCCGACCATCGCCACCTTGGAAGTGCCCGACTCTGGCAAATCAAATAATTAGCACAGAGGGGGAGCCGGATGAAGCCTGGTTATTAAACCACTTAGCAGCTAGGCACCTGAGAAGGAAGCCACCTGTCACTCAAAGCAGCAACATCCTTATTTATGCATAATTTTAAGCTTTAATATGATGTATAAAGACATAGAAACCAAAACCGTTTGTGTACCAGGCTGTAAAGATGTTTATTTCTGCTTTACAGCTTGGCATTTTAACTTTGGGGTCTACAGAGATGGACTCACTTTTGGAGCCAACCTTATTAAATAGATGCAGTTTTTGGTACTTCGTTTTTCAGCCCTGGAGGTCGCCGATCGGCTTTAGCACAAAACAAAATCAAAGACACCTTAATTCCAATCCACTATCCTGAGAGAGTGTGTTCAGGTCTGTTAAACGTTAATGAAGCTTTATTCACAGCAGACATTCTGACCTTATAAAAGCAGGAAAAGGTACAGGTGTAAAACTAATAAAATGAACATTAGCTCCATTACATTTAATAAGCTGGCCGAGTGAGCCAGCATGTGTGTGCCAACAGCAGGCTCTGGACTGACACAGCTAAATAGAATGGATCCATTATTAATACTATTAGTTACACCAAGTAAGAACGTCTGCCGCGAGACAGGTCGATAGGTTGTACAAATGTAACAGGTCCCTGGTGGGACTTCAGAGGCAATTCACCAATTTCACATGTCAAAGTCAATTTCCCAGTCGCAGTGAGTACTACTTAGCCTTTGAAAACAGTTGTATAAAGTCTTCTGTGGCTCTGGAGGAGCTTCGCCAAGTCTGAGAAAATACTGCTAGTGATGTCGCTGGCAGGTTCTGAAATTAGCACCTGCCACCAACCAAATGACGGTAAATTGTTGGCAGTGGCGGGTGAAATCATCAGGCCACACACCTTGTGGAGATCTGAACTGTGGCTTTGAGCACCGACTGTGTAATATACTGTGGTGAACTTTGAAATACCTGGTTGTTAAGTTAGGTGGAGTGATTGTCATGTACTGAAACACATGAATCTTTTTTACATTCACTATATATGTACTTTATTAATTTGATTACTGGTCACTGGGTTTGGAGATTAGTTTTTAACTGAGCACCTGTTTTACAGAAGTTAGAAGGATCCTAAAAGAGCTGGAATAACATGTAAACTAATTAACATTTAAAACATTATGCGTCTGGTGTGCGCTATGGCCGTTGTAGATACCAGGTGTGCTCGGGTGGTCAGATCTGCTCGGGGGGGTCTGCGCCCGCTGGTAACGTCACATAACGTGATTGGCTGTACGTTTGTATGCTGACGTGGCAGATTGTGATTGGCTGTATGTCGTAGTGTTTACGGACGCTAGTTTTCGGTGAATTAATATTACGACGCTAATGTTAGCTGCCGATCCGCTTAAGCTAAAGTGCGTGTACGTACGTTATTGCCAAAGTAAATGTGAAATAAAAGCAAAAATATTTAATAAAGACCCCGATCAGATCTGATACCTACATTTATAACCGGGGCACTATGTGGTTTGTCGGAGTATCTTAAGTTAGCTACCGTTAGCTTAACTTGATCGGCAGCTAACATTAGCGTTGTAGCATTAATACACAGCTATTGCCAGGCTAAGTTAGGTCCCGTTTAATAAGTAAAGCCAATCATTAGGACTTTGTCTATGTGCGTCTGCCGATCACTATAATGTGTATTTGGTGTGAAAAAGGCGATGTTGTGGAGTGTCTGGCCGTTTACTGGTGCAGAGGAGTTTAAATGATCGCTGCCAGAGTGCCCGCATTACTCGACCTCAGGTCATTATCAGCTCTTTATGTCCAGAAACTGAAAATGGGAACGGCTGCTACTGAGAAAAATGTCACAGTAGTTTTCAATTAAGCTGATTTATCACAGAAAAGCAACTGCGGTTCTCTGCTTATTCCCTCCATTTTCCCTCCTCTTGTGCACAGCTTCTGGAGGCTGGAATACAAAATGCTTGATGACACGGGCCCTGAACAGAAAACATTAAAGGCTGCTTCAGTTTTTCCACTTTTCATCGTTAGACTAGTTTTTCCAGCATAATATTTCCTCCAAAGTCTAGTGCATATAATTTGTCTTCATAAAGAGGGGCTTGCCTTTAAAGACACCTGGTTATTTTTATCTTTTAATGATAAAAACGATAGGGCTGCCCTCAACTTTCCTAGAGAACTAGAGCTGCAACAATTAATCAAATAGTCGATAAGTTGCTACTGAATTAATCTGTAACTATTTTGATTATACATTCATCGGTTTGAGTTATTTTTAATAAAAGTTATCTGCTTCTTTAATGTGGATATATAATCTGGTTTATTTGCCCCTCTATGACAGTAAACTGAATCTCTTTTGGAAAAAAACAAGACCTCATATCTTTGGCTTTGGGAAACAGTTTATCATATTACAACAAGGTTGTAAGATGAGATGCAGTTTGTAGTTACAGAAACTAAACTACTAATCGATAAATCAAGATAATGGACAGATTAATTGACACTGAAAATAAATCGTTAGTTACAGCTTTAGATCCAAACTGCAAAAGCAGAAGTGCATTTTATTATGAATGGAGCCAGCGCTGCTGATCAGCTTTCGTCTTGCAGAGGCATCACTGAATAAATTAAACAACATCTGCAGACAGACCGCCAAGATGATCCTGGGTCAGCTTCACAGAGCTGAGAGAGCCAAATTAACTGAGATTTATTGTTAATAACTCTCTGCTGCGATGTGTCGTCAATGTTTCATTGCTTTCTATAAAAAGGGAAAGCAATGAAAAATTAGACACTGAAGATATTCCCTTTCCCTGCTTCACAGCTTTATCCTCATTTCACCAGAGGCTGTCCTCGGAGACTATTATCATCCAACAACATAAATAACTACATCTTTATGCTTCATTTTATTTAAACAATGAAAGTTTCCATGTCACCACCACATTTGGGCAGTATTGGCCAATCAGGCGGCAGGGATGAAGAGTGAGTAGAGTCACTGCTGCTCCTCTGAAGGAAGCGTCCTTGAACGAGAAACTGAATCTGTGCCAGCTCCACAGGTGCCGCTCCCAACCTGCACTCCACTCAAAAGGCAATCGTCCCAAGAACCGTTACATCCCCTTCAAATAGGAGAATCTAGACTTTATGAAGACACAGACACACGGTGTCCAAACCCCGCGTTAGAAAATAGACACAACTCACGGCTGCCAACAGATGAAACAGCTAAAAACAGATGTTTGAAAATGTGTTCAATCTTTGGAAAAACACTTTGCTTTCTTGTTGTGACGATTAATTGAAATTGTAAAGTCGCCGGTGATTGATTGACATCCCACTCAAACATAATGTATCACCTCCTCTTAGCATGCCAGGGCTCCAGACTAGCTTTATGCTTTGGTTGCACTAGTGCACCTAAATCTAAATCTGTGTTAGCTAACGTTTACAACAACTCCGCACTCTAACAGTCTGTTTGGGCCTGGAAATTCACTATCAGAACTTGTAAGTGTGCTTTATTGGTTGTGAATTATATTTAAAATAAACACGGCAATGTAACTTCACAGAGTCAGAGTTGCATTGTCTTTTAGGACTAAATGTTGCCGGTGTCCTGACGATCTTTGCTGCCTTGCCAAAAAATGCTACCATAGCACAAATCGATAGACTCGACTCTACTTGGCCCTGCTCTGTTTTCCATTGCAGATCGTACCCAGAGATAGTACGTAGCTAGTCGTCATAGCAACGCCACACACAACTGCCGCGACGTAATGTTCAGTACGACACACACACCAGCGATCCACACAGCTTTCTCTTTTTTAAGTTAAAAGGTTTGAACCTTCCTCAGAACGTATTTAGACAGATAAGCGGTATGAAAACCTTCCAGCTGTGTTTTCCTCTGCCGTTGTTGCTGCAGCGTCTGTGTGACGGCGGGAGCAGAGGGCTCTGAGAGCGGCCGGCCGGCCACACGCTCCTCCCGCGGGTCGCCGCAGGCTTCCCCCGCCGCCGCTCACGGAGCTCCTCAAAATATTCATGACATTTTTGTTCCGCCATCACTTCTCGTAAAACTGTCAATATTCAAAATCTACACAGCTGATTTCTCACCTCAAAACTTCTCAGAAGTGGATTTAGTGATGAAATAACATACGAAAACTGTAAAATATAAAACTTTCTGAATATTCTCTCTAACCAATCAGCAGTCTGTCGTGTTTTCACGTTACATTTTAGTTTCCCTCAGCTCGCTTGGAACCTCGACGGAGGTGACGTGATACGAAAAAAAGTACCTGGAAGCAGGTAGAGGTCCAACATTTCTACAATGGAAACCAAAACATAGGGCGAGTCGAGCCAAGTCGAGCTGGTACTGTGCAGTGGAAAAGGGGCTGGACTAAAATCAAAGGGCCTCCGCTCAGACTAGCTTGGTTTGAGGGCGTGGCCTGACCCCCCCGCCAGCCGCTTGGCGAGCTTTATGATGCATTTTCATTGTGACGTCACAAGTAAAAGAAGGGAAGGGCTGGACTATAAACAAGCTGTTTTCAAGCAGTTCAGAGAAAAGCTTTCTATGAGAGATGGGAACTCCCTTTGGGCTTTTTCACTTTGTTACATGCACAAAAAGATATATAACTCAATAAAGGAGAGGGGAAAAGCCAAAAAGCAGAATACCACGCTTAAGTAAGCGTGTTGAAAGCATATATAGAATACATATATGGTATATAGCATAGTGACTTTGCTGTTGTAAACATTACTGTTGCTGTTCTAGAAACAACATATTTCTTTCTAATTCTGTTCTGAATTTATTCTGGATAATGTAACGTTCATCTTGATTGATTGACGACTCGTGTTTACTGTTGTTGTTGTTGGAGAGCGGAGCAGAGCAGCAGAAGAAACAGCCTGAGATCAGCAGAGCAGAGAAAAGGAGAACATGTTCTTGGAAGCTGATTAAGCTGCGTCATCTGACAAGTCTGTCATCAAGAAAATAAATCAGCAGATCCCAGCAATCTTTGTTCTTTTAGGAAACTTTAGTAAGAGATTTTAAATTTTATATGTAGCTCTCATAATTAGTAAAATCAATAAGAATGTGTTTATAAAAAAATCTGAATGGAGAAAGTACTGATACACACACTAAAACCGTTTTTACACCAAGTTTTACATTGAAAAACAACAAATGTAGTACTGTGCACTTTGTTTGCCTAAACAAAATTATGACATCAAACATAATTTATAAAAACTACATCAATTGTGGATTAACATTAAAATGTATGACTGCATGCACAATTTCCATACACTGAACAAAATCATAAACACAACCCTTTTGTTTTTTGCCCTCATTCTTCATGAGCTGAACTCAAAGACTTTCTCTATGTACACAAAAAGGCCTATTTCTCTCAAATATTGTTCACAAATCTCTCAAAATCTGTGTTAGTGAGCACTTCTCCTTTGCAGAGATAATCCATCCACCTCACAGGTGTGGCATATCAAGATGCTGATCAGACAGCATGGGGATTGCACAGGTGTGCCTTAGCCTGGCCACAATAAAAGGCCTTAGGCTGGCCACAATAAAAGGTCACTCCAAAATGTGCAGTTTCACTGTATTGGGGGGTCCGGAAACCAGTCAGTATCTGGTGTGACCACCATTTGCCTCACGCAGTGCAACAGATCTCCTTCACGTAGAGTTGATCAGGTTGTTGATTGCGGCCGGCTGGATGTACTGCCAAATTCTCTGAAATGCCTTTGGAGATGTCTTATGGTAGACGAATAAACATTCGATTTCATGGGCAACAGCTCTGGTGGACATTCCTGCAGTCAGCATGCTAATTGCACGCTCCCTCAACACTTGCGACATCTGTGGCGTTGTGCTGTGTGATGGAACTGCACATTTTCAAGTGGCCTTTTATTGTGGCCATCCTAAGTCCCACCTGTGCAACACCCATGGTTGTCTGAGCAGGAGGTAAAAACAAAAGGGTTGCATTTATAACTTTATTCAGTTTAAATACAATGAGTCTTAAGAAGACAGCGATATTGCAATGAGCCCAACGACTGACATAAACACAGAGGAGTCCTGTAAGAGTCTGCAGTGTTTCTCCTGTTGGAACACTTTTATATTCAATTCAACGACTGCCGCATTTTAAATTAACAAAATAAACTATAAACAATCTCTGTCCACGCCTCCGTTTTCACCTCTGTATATCTTAAAACAACTGAAAATGCACATCTAGTGGCCTTTCGCGTACACTGAGCATGCGAGTTCTGGTGTAAACAGGAAGCAGATGGTCTACTCCGCATTGGCAGAAGATCTAGCGAAAGGAGAAAGTACTACTACAGGCAAAGACCCACACCAGATGTTTTTATTTTGCATGGACCGACAATGAGGTGGAACTCTTAGTTAATGTAACACAGGAGTACAAAGCGACTGTGGCGGCAGAAAACACACTGGAAGTCGTCGCCAAAGCAAATACGTCAACACACACAGCACAAGTAAACCGTTTCATCCCTGGAGGATGTATTAATCATTGCAGTAACTTATCAAAACTATTAGAATGGGAATGTTACTTTAATCTATGGTAAATTATGACACCGTCTGTAATTATTTTTATAGATGAAATGATCAATCAATTAAGCTAATAGGAATCTATGGGTAGAATTGATCCAGGGAGAAGGATGAAGTATAAACGGTCAGCAGGTGGGAAGACACTAAACTTTTTGACGATGACAATAAAGTCATTTGTCAGTTAAAGCGTCATCACTTTCTTACACATTCTACCAAAGTCTCTGCAGTCGAAAGCTGCATTCGGGTTTCTGCAGTCTCAGTGCGTGAAGCCAAATGTCTCAAAAATGTTGTTTTGACTCATGAAAAGAAGTCAAAGGAAGCTACATCGAGGATGAAACAGCAACAGAGTCTCTAAATGTCAGAGAGCAAAGCAGCTCTTGGGAGGAAAGACATCCCCGAGTCAATATTACAGTCGGCTCACCTTCACCTGGTGGGGCTCAGTGGCAAGCGCATCAATCAGTCCTCTGATGTCGGTACCCTCTGCTCTGCGGTTTCCTCCCTCTGCCCTTCATCTCGTCCTCCCTTTCTCTGCTTCTCTTAACATCTCCTTCCAGATGTCAACAAGTTTGATCAGGCTGACATGGGAAAACTGCTGTTTGGCTGCCGTTCCTCGGCTCCCTGACAGATCCTCTACCATCTCTTCTTCTCTTCTGCTCCCCAGTCACTTGTGATTCCAAAACGCTTCATCTGCTACCCCCCGCCCCCCTCCTCAAACTCCTCCTGGGGAGGGCTCTGGCATGTCATTGAGGTGACATGACTCGCACAGTCACACAGAGATAAGTTTGAGCTGTTCAAGGGCGACTCTATAGTCTGTGTTTCAAAACGCTCCGTTCACATTTAATCCTCTCAGCGATTTCCGAGTGAGACAGCACGCCGAATGTGACAGCAGGCCTCATATCGAACCACGTTGAATTTTAAGATCGCTGCTATTTTTTCCTAATCGTATCTCCGAAAATGTTCAAGCGGCTCGAGTCTTTTCTTGCTGTGACACAGATTTGTGCAGTGAGAGTGTGTTGGAGGGTGAAGAGGAGGAGGGTATCATGTAAATCAATACTGATTAAAGATAGAGAAGACCTCCATTTTGCACTCTGCCAGCCTAAAGTCTGTTAAGTCTGCAGTGGCACCAGTTGGCGCTGTATACACAGATTAATGTCTTTTTGTCCTGAGAGATAAATTCCCCCTAAAAAAAACACACCGTGGTGACAGTATTTCCTCAAATACTTTTATCATCTGGATAAATAATATATATTCTATCTACCGCCGGCTAAAAATTATTTTGAAACCCATTTCCACAGGTTGTAACTTTATTTACTAATCAAAACAAATGTTGTATCCAGTAAATGTAGGACCTGCACAGTGAGGAAAATCTGCGACGTGCCATAACGTTGTTCAATATTCCGACGATGATACGACTTACAAATAAGCAAAAATTAAAGTGTGCGTTTTAGCTGCCTGGTTGGTTCTTTAAAGTCAGAGCAAGATTAGAAATTAGTATTTTAAATATAACTGTTTCTAGAGCAGCAACAGTAAAGTCACTATATAAACTCAGTGGAAACATCTAAAATTTCCATAAAATAAATTTAAAAACTTAAAAAAAAGTTTGAAAAGAATGAAACGGTCACACATCACTCAGTAGGTGCTTTCACACCGCCTTATTTTCCAGGAGTTTCGCACCTATATGTCGACTGCGCTGTATGAAAGGTGCAGAGCCAGAAAGGGGGGTTCAATATGATTAGCCTCTGAGTCGGGAACGTTAATAGTAAGAAAGCCGCTGGTTCTGGAAAGCCTGATCGCTGTGTGAAAGCACACGTGGTCGAGGGATTGTGCCGCAAACGTTGGTTTAGTATTTATGAGCGAAGGCAGCATATTGCCGAATATTCTTTCCGCATTTATTGTGAGATCTCTGTATGAAAGCGGCCAGTATCAGTCCTTCCCCGTCCTCCTCCTGCTTCACGGCTGGTTTGTCTCAGAGTTACAACAATGGGCCAAATTTTGAGGTACGTGGCAAACTAAGCTAAACAGTAAGACTACAGACAGGTTTCATTTTGGCTCGTTTGTAACGATACGCCGTGAGCCAAGCTAGCGCAGCGGTAGATTAAAATATTAATTTCTACGGGTTTAAATGTTTATGCTTGTTAAACAGGTGTACTGATATAGTATTGGCATCATCTTAATGAATACTACAAGGTCCGTGCTCATCTCTAATCACTAAAACAAGCTCTTCTTTAACACGTTTCAAGAAGTCGTTTGCAATGTGTTTATCACCTTGATAATGAAAATAGGGCACTACTTTAGTTTTCAGTTTAAATATCCCTGCTGAATTAGTATTCAGTATTCTCATTGTTGAGCTCTAAACAGGGTCAAACTAAACATGCCTACATCACCTACATCATAATTCCCCACAAAGATGAGATCTGCAACCTCTTCTTTCAACTTGCTGATCTGGCGCACTGGGCCGGCCATCTGTGACATCCGGCTACAAAGCCTCGACACGCAGGGCATCTCTCTGAAGACACGATACGCTCCTCGGCTTGCTGGACACTGCTATGACCGGCCGACGCAGACGAGCAGCCGCGCTCCTCTGACTCGTGTCAGAAGATTAATACGAGACCCTGCACGTCTGTGACGGCTCTCGGGGAAGGCCATCCAGCCTCGATCAAACTCTTTGGAGCGTTGACCGGAGATAAATTCAGATCTGCCGTGGAGAAGGCCAGATGTCAGGACTCAGCGACCCTGCAGGCCTTGTCCCTGTTTGTTTAGAGGAGAGACGCCACAGCTGTCAGTGCCAAAGCTGAGGTGGGTGTTGCGCTGAGAAAACTGAGGTCTATGAGGCAAGCTGATGGTGTAAACACAAAATGCCTTAAAAAGGAGGAATCTGAAAGTTTCCACACGTTCAAGGTCGTGAATGTGAAGGCAGAGGTCTTTCGTGAACGATTTTTCCCTTCCCGTGCCGGCAACATTGAGCGAAGGCCAGATGACGACAAAATGATTTCCGCTGCGGCTGCTCTAAATCCATCAAACTGGCCATCTGATGAAGACGAGCGAAACCCTACATGGAGATGACAAACTTGACAAGCCGGTGACGCCACAACTCATCCTCCTCACGGCCATGGCGTCACAGGAGAGAATCTGAGCAGCAAAATGCTCGACAGCGTCTCCCAACGTCAAGAGCCGAGTGTGACAGAGGATTCAGTGCCATGAACCATCTTCAGCAGAAAAAGACGTCTACATGCTGTTCATCTCTGTGAATGGACACGGAGTTGCCTCCTTCCCTGCCCACAGATTAACACGCCACAAATGGCCCATAAACAGGAAAGCAGACAGACGTTAATCAAAGTAGACTGTTATCTTAATCTGAAAAGCAAAGGCATATACTGCAGACTATATATTTTTATGTTTACAGCATGTTGTGCTATTGCATTTGAAGATTTGTATGTTTTGTATATTTTAGTTTATAAATAAGTGTTTTGACATGCCTGGCCAAAAGTTGTACTATCCATGGGACTGAAAGACAGGGTTTGATTCTGGCATGTTAAATAAGCATTTAACCTTTTGTTTTGTTATGTATAATTATTTAAAACCGATTAAAATATTCATGCAAATGACAATTTAGCTTCGTGTGGAAGGTTAAAAGTGTCTGAGCTTTTACAAACCGATGAGTGTTGTGAAACGACGTTGTGGGGATTTAGATAGTCAGGGTTATGACCTGTTTTTTGGGGCAGCCTTGCCTTGTATTTGACAGTGTGACCTACCTCTATATAGAGAAAGGAAACCGGAGTGAAAACGTGCAACGTGCAGAATCAAACTAGACATGTTTGCAACTTAAACCACAAAGAAGTTTCACGCAATGTGCAACGTGTACAGTGTGAAAATGTTATTACAAACAAACACAAATAAGTACTTTCAATCACAAACATAGAGGACAGCTGGCTACATAAACAGAGACATTTATTAGGCCACCCAAAGTTACTAGGTGACTTATCTTGAGTCTACTGATCACATTAACAAAGGGAAAAGATTTTTTTTTGCCTAGTCTGGGATTTACCTTTCAGAAAAACTGATGCTTAGCTCAGCGGCTCAAAAATAAAGAAGCTGTTTTTAAAAAGGACAAACCTACCTAAATGTTTCACCCAGTTTACTAATATCTGAAAAACAAAACTGATCCCCATTTTGAGTTAAATATGTTTACACTGCATGCGTTTGTTGTTACAGCTGTGTCTCATAATGCTCGCAATGTGGAGATCGTCCACTCTAAAACATCTCCATTAACGTCCGGCAAATGGCCTAACAATCCAGCAGCATTGTCTGTATCACTGTTTCCATCTATCTGACCCACAGCAGCCTCAGTACATCCATCAATAGCCCTCTTTCATGCTGCCCCAGATGCCAAACAGTCTCCCATCCACGCAGGCTGTAAACAAGTACCAGACGCACCAGACACAACCAGACACTCGCACCCCCCAGTCCTCTCAGACACTCTGCACTAAAATGTATTTAAAATGCACTTCTAATGTATTTCAAATGTGCTGTAGCACTTCAGAGATTATTATACAGGATACAGTTACACAATCAGAGGCTTCATCTCAAATCAAACACAATAAACAACTTGGAAGACGCTTCAACTCAGTGTCCCAGATTTGAAATGATATTCACACACTGCAGAAAGGCTTTAGATTTTTTTTTTCTTCCCTTCTGAAAAGTACTGAGAGCCAAAAATGTGCTTTAACTCTGTAAAGTGATACCATAAGCATCTTTCAAAAACACGCAGGCAAATTCAGACAGCATCACGCTGAAGAAGAAGAGGGGGAGTGAAAGCGGAGATAAATAGCGGTAGTTTCTCAGCACCCCCGGTGCGTCAGAGAAAGGCACTCAAGTTAGAAATACCTGCAACTACAGAATGGACGGAGAGAGAGAGGACATGCCTGGGAAGGAGGAATTGCCCATTCTCCGCCTCGATGCACCTGTTTACTCTTCCTCTATCACGCCGTCACTTTCTCTTCTTTATGCCTTTAACCTCTTCTTTCTTTTCCATTCACTCTTCTTCTACTGTTCCTTCTTGCTTCCCGTCTTCCCTCGCTACAGTTTTATCCCTTCCTTGCATGCGCGTCCATGTCTCGGCTTCTGGCGGAGCTGTGTCAGCATGTGTGTGGAGCGTTCTGCAGGACGGGGATGCTCCGTCTGTGACGGCGAGGAGAGCACGCTGGAGTGCAGAGGCGCTCCTAACCATGTCTTAGCATGGCCACTGAATAAACTCATGTTTTATGGATGCAGAGCCCTCCCCGTCCGGTCTCTCTTAAAGGGCCTGCGCCCCGCTGCAACAGCCTTTGATCTGAGCGCCGTCATTATACGCATTAGATTTTAATCATGTGCTCACATGTGTCTGTGGGAATACGCTGTAGGTGTGTATCAGTAATTCAAAATCATTATGTGGGCTTCACCCCCACACCACATGCAGCTGAGGAGAGGAAGCGATTCATCGAGGGATGAAAAGGAAACCAGAAAAAAAAGTGAATGCAGATGTTTCTCTGACACTTTCAGCACACAAACTAATGGTGGCAATGAATTATGAAGCGTGGCATAGCAAACACCGATAGCATATCATGAGCAGTGCTGTGTGTGCATGTGTGATGAAACGCTGCAGACGCAGCTGATCTAAGTGTGTGTGCGAGAGCGTGCACGTGCGGGACCGCAACAAAGGATATTGTCAAAGTAAATCCTGCACTCGCATCGGCAGTAATTCAATCCTGAGTTGAAGGCCATGAATTAATGAGACAGTGTGTGCGTTTGTGTTCAGGGTTAGACTGGGTGTGTGTCACGCACACTATGACACCTGATAATAGGATCTCCGGGTTGGGGGCAGGTAAGGAAATGTTTGGGCGCCAAGTAGCAAGAAAGAAAAAAGCTTCAGCTCTCCCTGTAAATGAAATGAAAAACAAACAAATGGACGATGAGTGCAGCTCTGCATACTGACAGACAGGTGGAGTGGACACTGGTCAGTACAGAGCCTTGTTTGTTACTTGGTGGCCTGAATTGACTGGCTGGTAAATAAAACATAGCGATAAATAAATTAAAGATAGTGCTTGCTGGGCCTTGAGAGTGCAGAAGCTCTCGTGCCCGCCATAATGCTCTCAAGCGTCTTCTCTTTGCCCTTGAGGGACTCCTCCCTGCAGCCTACAGGTGGGTAATAGAAAAACATATCAGTATGATGTATGCTCAGCCCTGGCTTCCCTTCTCCTGCAATCTTATTGAGCATCATTTGTGCGGCGACATCCTTGGCACCTTCCTATAGGTGGCGGGGTAATTAACACACCAAGTCACAGCTCAGCGAGAGACAAATCACAGCCTGAAAAAAGACGAGATGTAATTACAGAGAGAGGTGGGATAGGTGGAGGGACTGAGCGCAAGCGAAATATGAATGTATGGGTGGATTTTTCCGACTTGGCATCTATTTTTTTTTTTAATATGTTTTACCCTCATAAACACTGGATCTAAATATATTTTCTCCTTTTAAATGGGGAAAACAAATATGGATTTAATGGATTTTTTTAATGGCCGATGTGGGGCAACCGATGACTGGTATATAATGCAGATCTCAAAATAAAGAAAAGTCAAATATTTTTCCATGCACAGTCCAATCTACTTTGCATGTTATCTCAGCCAGTAACGTGGTGTTTTAGATGGGGTTTTATTAATGAATGAAATAGAAACCTGCATTTGGTTCTGCTGTAGATTTCAGAACTTGACTGGTGTTTAAAGGAGAGGGGGTACAGTTTGACAGACGTCATTCAGCTGCGTTATTCTCTACAGTATAACAATGTGTATTTATAGAAAGCTAGTAATGGTGTTAGATTAGACAAACTGTCATTTAGGATGGAAGAAATGAGTATAGACGATTGTGTCTGAGGGGATTTAGGGCTCCCGAACTAACTTCTTTAGCACCTTCCCAAAGCTCACAAGGGAGCGCAAACATCGTCGCACAGCAGCTCACAGACAAGTAGGGGTGGGGTGGGGGGGGGGGACAGCATAGTATCGCGATATTTTCCGTGGCAATATTGTATCGATACATGGAGTATCATGATAATAACGTATCATGGTCCTCTGGTGATTCCCACCCCCTACAGACAAGGCTGCCGTTTTTTCTTTATCAGCCTTGTGAGTGCAGGCATTGGCCGATGCAGATTAGGGCTGGATGATACGGCCAAAAATGTCAATCATATCTTTCGATATCAATAAGTATCACGATAAGTTTTAAATCGTTATTTCTTTTGAGTTTGAAGGCTGATTTTTGCTCCTCAGTGAAAGTTGAAGAGATCTGATTGTTGATTGTGGTTTAAACTTTTCTTTATAGTCAGAACATGACAAACATTTGATTCGCAACAGTGGATCACTTCACAAATCTGAGGGAGAACATTCAAAACATTTATGATAAAATCTTTTTCAACAAATATGCACAAGTAAAATTAAGTAAAAGCTTTTTTTCTGTCCTTTTTCCTCAACAAAATAAACATCTTGGTAAAAAAATTCAGTGCTAATTCGTGTGTGATTCAAGTGAATCGAATCAAACATTTATTGAATATTTATTGAACATTTGTTATATTGTTATTGAAAAAAATTATATCATGATAATTATTGTTATTGTTTTATTGTCCAGCCCTACCTGATACAAATACCAGTGTGAAATGAATAAGCTGTTATCCTCACTGTGAGGAAAATAATCATGATTTTATGTGTAAGGCAACATCAAGAGTGAAATACCTCCAAACTGCTGACCCCTTGTTTTTAGCTCCCTCCATGCTATGTTAGCTGTCCTAGCAAAATGTTCAGATCTGCTGGCACACAGCTGACACACTGGGTAGCACACACATAACTGAATTGATCAGCCCCTCTGTCACAGCTGATCCAGCTATCTGAGTCAGTATTTGGCCGATATCAGATATCAGTATCTGATCAGTGCATCCCTAATGCAGATTATCTCAAAACGCCAGATATCCAGCTAATTCATCGATTTTTCACTAATGGAGAGCAGTGAGCGGAGCATGTGGAGAGGATGGCTGTTAAAATAAAATAAAAAAAACATGTGCAAGTCAGAGAAGCAGAATGAGACTGAAAGGTGACAGGTGGACAGGCTGAGTGACTGACAGACAAAGCACAGAACCAGACAGCTGAGAGAGAGATGAAGACCGAAGGAATAAATACAGGGCAGAAAGGCAGTGACACAGACAGACGGACGACTGTGTGATTATAGATTCATGGATTCCTGGTTGACCGGTGACAGCAACAGCAGCTGCTTTCCTGCTGCGCCTGGCCGGGGGAGCTGAATAATGAATCGGGATGCACAGCAGCCGACGCTGCAGACCCTTACAGTAAACACCACATACATCACACACAGCAGCACAGCAATTACCCACAGACAGAGAGGAAACGACAGGTGTGGAGAACTTCAAAAAGACCGATGTGGTGTCCCTGAAAACTGCCAGATGTCGGGAAGAGGGACACCGGTAGACGTGCACAGACTCTCTGAGGTTCAGGGCCGAAAAAAAAAAAAGGGGGGGGGCACAAGGTAACTTTTCCTAAATAAGATCACACCAGGAAGCCACCGCCCAGGTTCCCCTTTGGTGTCAAATTAGGGCAAAAATAAATCATGTAGAGTCCCTTTACAGACGGTTCTCGCACCTACGGGACTCTACACGTTCCCAAGCAACAGATGTGCTCCTTAATGAAAAAAATTAGGAGCACAGCAGAAAATGTTCAAGTAACAGAGAGTTTAACAAACTATTTATTGTATACATAATTATTCTACGTGTGTGCTCCTTCTCCTTGTGTATGAAACTACTGGAGGACTGAATGTTAGGACCCTTGTATCTGTACATTTATTCATTTAGCTGACGCTTTTATCCAAAGCGATTCACAATTGCTGTACATATCAGAGGTCGCACGCCTCTGGAGCAGCAAGGGGTTAAGTGTCTTGCTCAGGGACACAATGGTGGATGGGTCACAGTGGGGGATCAAACCCAGGTTTCTCACACCAAAGGCATTGTCTTACCCATTGAGCCCTGTACACTCGGCAGTGGCCTTAAAATTTCTGACTGATCCTTCATCACAAAAAACTTTATGATTGGTGCTCGTCTAAGTTTTTGAACCAGGGACGGCTTCACGATATACCAGCAGCACCCAGACAGCCCGCGCTGGAAACTTCCGGTCTACTATATGAAGCGAATGCTGAAGTCCCTAAAAGCTACATTCTATTGAAAAGCCAGCAGGGGGCGACTCTTCTGGTTGCAAAAAGAAGTCTGGCTCCATTAGAAATAATGGGAAAATGTTTCTCCTTCTCAGCTGAATAATTACCCCAGTAAACACTTTCCTGATGAGTTTATGGTCTCAGTCGCTAGTTTCAAGTCTTCTTCAACACAACATGATGTTCATTTAGTAAATTATGGTCCCATTTATTGTAAAATAGACCACAAAGCAGAGAATGTTTCAGGGTGGGATTATCTGTGATTGACAAGTCGTTACCATGGCGACCTGTCAATCAGGCTAGAGCCGACTCGTACCCTCGGCGCTGTGTAAATTTAACCAGCGCCGCTGAAAAAGCTTATTAGGAGTCGGCTGTTCACTTTCTCTGGTGAGAACATTTAGTTTTCAGACTGTTGTTCTCTGGACAAACTTATCAGCCTGTTAAAATGACAGTTAACGTGAATTACAGTTGCACCTAGTAGCTAGCTAGCTCCGCACACGGCCGTTAACTCCGCCGTATCGTCACTTCCGGGAGCTTCCTGGTTGCAAAAACTCGACATGGCGACAAGAAAAATGTCCTACATTGGTCTCTTAATTTGTTAATGCTCCTATCTCATCAATGATCAGAACCATTCACACAGAAGGAGTTTGAAAGTTTACAGTAGCACGTCAAACCATTTCTATGTCCCGCCCCATCCAGGCGTGATTGGTCAGTTGCTAAATATTGTTCAGCCCTACTCAGTCTGGGTTCGACAAAACCCCCTTTTGAACCAGATGCTGGTAGAACGTCCTCTACTGCCATCCAGTCTGATTGACCGCTCGGCTGACAGCGCTGTCAGCAGCCCAGCAGGAGAGACGCTCGCCGGTGCGCTAGGTTTCTCACTTTTTATTTCTCTGACTGTGTGGACAGCTGATGTTTCATACAGTGAACAAAAGGCATTCAGACTTGTCATGTAGACTGTTGCTCTGCAAGTGAGCTGGACTGTACTCTTATGGGCAGAGGAGTGAACGGTATGAGTGTAGGTATTATTATAAAACTAATAATCTTTAGTAGCCGAAGCACAAACAATGAAAGGCCCTTATTCAGCTTCTTACTATAAGCTATGAAAAACTACTTTCTGCCCAAGTTTGAACAGTTTTATTATTTCATGAGAGAATTCTGTATTTTCTTTTATCTTATATAAACCAGAATATGACGATAGTTGGTGGGTTGATGGTTACTGTCAATCAAATCTGATCAAACCACAGAGTCTTTTTGAAGCACAGCTGAGTTAACTCTTAATAATTAATACTTAAAGATGCCCTTTTAACTTTGATTGTTACTTATTCACTCATTAATATTATGTTATAGAGATGTTACAGAGAAAATCACTTTAATAAAGACATTTGCACAATTTTATTTCAAATAGTTCTTTATCGGTTTGGCACTTAGATTGTTTCTAATGCTGCTGTAACATGCAAATTTCCCCTCTGGGTATCAATAAAGTAGGCCGACGAAACATCAGCAGAGAAGCCCCCCGAGTGAAACCTCATTTTGTCAGTCAAATCAATGCACTTTTCTCTCTTTTTCCCCTCGTCATTGTGCACAGAGCACGCAGTATAACAGCAGCCTTCGAACATTTACAAACTGGAGTCTAGCATCAAAAATCACAAAACTAAAAACTGCACTGTAAAAACAGAAGTGAGGACGGAAACAGGACGTCCAGTAAAATCTGAGGTTTTCATTTCACAGATGATCAAAGACACCAAAACGTGGATTTTAAAAGGTAAAGACATGTAGTGTGCTGTCGCATGAGTTTAATGAGGTGGTGCTCTGCAGGGGGGGCTGGACTGTAGCTGGTCAGCAGGTACACACTTATCGTAATTGTAGGTAAAGAAAACATCAATAATAATATTGCCTATTAATCAAAACAAAACATTTCATCATTGCCTTGAGCAACTAAATTTGGTTCAAGCGGTCGGGTATCGTTTCTATTTTTATCAATTCCAATTTCAAATCTGACTTCTGATTCCTTCATCACAGATGTTGTCAGCGCTCCCTGACCTTCATCCTCTTCCTCCTTTCCCATCTTCCCCTTCATGGCTAAAGTGAAATGAGTCTCTATACTTGATGAGCGTCTCAATTCTTTGTCATGCTGGCTGCTTCCTTTCCTCCCTCACACCAAACCTCCTTACTGCAGGTGTGTCATTTTGCTGTGTTGTTCTCTTTTTAGTGAAGCTAAGCCGAACTTCTGAGCGGTTGTTGTTGTCCACCACGGTCTAGGAATGGAAACAGAAGGACTCTCTTCTTCATGCTTTGTTGACTTCCTGCATAAAAAATGACTTAGCAGGGCCTGGCAGATAAGTGACACTTTCAAGGACAGTAAAATGCTCACTGCAGTTCAATCGGGAGCTGAAATATTCAAAGCGGTAAGGAACCATAAGCAGAACCACTTGTCTCGTTGAGTCCTAAGGTCTTGTGGTACAAATTCCAACCTGGAACTGGTTCTCAACACCAAACCCTACTCAGTGAACTGTTGCGGTCAGGGAAGCACTTCTGTAGTTTTTCCTTAAGCCACCCGAATCCTGATAGAAAACACATTTCTCCTAGATCCCTTTAACATTTGCACCATATTTGCTCTTTCACACAATTCTATTTTTGCAGATTGCATTGCTAATAATGTGTTACGTATGTCGAGCACAGTGTGAGAGGGGGCTGGGAAACATTTCAGGGCGCAACAGAGAGAGATTCTGAGTACGTGACAAATAAACATGAAACTACATTCAATTTCAGCGAGGTCTGAAAGTATGTGGTGAAACACAAATGAATATGATCAACTGAAAAACATCACCGCATTGTTTCACTTTTTTCCCCCCCCTATCATTTATTTAAGTCACACAGCCGTTGTGTGCCCCTAACCTCAGCCATCTGAGCCTATTTGAACACTGATGGGTCGGGTCAGGCTGTGCCCGGACTCGTTCCAGACATAACTGCAGTTGACAGGTTGGCTAAAGTTGATATCTCACAACTAGTCTTGCAGTGGAAGGAGATTGCAGACGTTTGGTGTGGAAAATGAGGAATAAAAAAAACAAAACAGGATGGAAAAGGACCAGACAGCTTTCTAAACGGACATAAAGCATCGGTGAATAGTCCGACAGAGCGTTTGATAGATACTGTGGATGGAGTGCAGCAGAAGGAGAGAGCACATCAAAGAAAGTCTAATTAAAGAATGCTTCGTATTAATCGCATTTACACCTTGATTGGTTTAATTACCTGAAAAAACAGCATTAAAAGCATTGATCTGCTGCTGAAAAACAATATAAAGCCAGACACAAAGTATTAAAACTAATATCATAATATCAATCTGTTAACATATTGAGCAAGCCCCCCCCACCCCCACCCCATCCACCCCGCCGTACAGGATGAAAGACTTGACTGCGGCTCAAATGGTCTTTAATTCGCTGGAGTTTGCTCAAAAACACCTTTTGTTTGTCACTGGCTTTAATTGAGTCGTATTTTTAGATTTCACAACAATCAGGCAGATGGACACTTTGATCTTTGCCTGAATGTGAGTTACCATCCCAAAAAGTGGGTCAGGTAAACACTGTATTATTTTAATGAAGCGCCAGACTGAGTGGACAGATTTTTGAATGAATCTGCTGGATTTTTAAAAAATTAACTCAGGAAGACATATGAAAGATAAATGAGCAGCCTCTGCAGTCACCAGACTTCAGACTCGGATTAGGACTTGAAACTCTTCATTTAAAAAAAGTAGAGACTTGACTTGCTGACCCATAAATATTGAAAAATGCTCCACTTAATGAAGTTTTGCCTCTTGGAACTCGGCCAAACTGTTATGAATAATCAATAACATACCCAGGATGCACAACATCCTCATAACTTAATGCACATGTTCAGCTGCTGGCATCAGGACAAAAAAAAAAAAATGGAGGGAACGATAAATTAAGATGAGAGAAATTCGTCTTTCATTATAAAAATCAATTAGCCCAGCTCAATAGTTTCTCCTCCCCTCCAGCATATGTCGCCTATTTTCTTCCCCACAGCCGTGAAAATGATTCTGACTCATAAATAAAGAAAATAAAGACTTGTCTTGATTTGGATATGGTCCAAAAAGACTTGACTCGGTCCTAAAGACTCAGGACTTGGCCTGGTCCAATAGACTCGAGACTTTACCCAAAATGCAAGAGACTTGATTCGGACATTGATCCAAAAGACTTGATGCGGACTGGCACAGGTTGGACCAAGTCGAGTCCCAAGTCCCGACCGATCATGAGTGGCAAGTCCGAGTTGAGTCTCAAGTCAAGGACAAGCAAGTCCAAGTCTTAGAGTTTCGAGTCCTAAACTAGTCATAATGCGCTCTTAACCAAATAAAAAAGTTTTTTCAAGTTAAAAATAAAACAATGTATTGAATGAAACATTAGCCTGTACAGAAAGAAGGCAGAGGTGCAGTTTCACACAACAAATTTCCTGATTTAAATTAAATGTTCATGTAGGGCTGCTAATTATTAGGGGTGGGAATCTCTGGGTACCTCACGATTCGATTACGATTCAGAGGGCTGCGATTCGATTATAAAACGATTATCGATGCATCTTGATGCATCATATTTTTTTCTATACAGGATCCCTGGATAATTACTAAGCATTTCATTTGCACATTAAAATCCAAAAGAAAATGGCTAATTAGCTTAAAAGGACTAGTGTACATCCCTAGTTTACTTTATTAACCTCAGCTCCATGGTCCATTTCATTAACAACCAGTTGTCAGACTTATGAAAACTGAAATATAATTATCAGAATGTACAGTATGTGTACACAGGACAAAGCTGTACACAGTTTACTCTCAGCTTGTACCTGATGTTCTCAAACCTTGACTAGTAGGTTAGTTAGTAATGACATACAGCTGATAATTAATATTACTTCATTACTAATTTAGCTAATGTTACATTAATAAATAAATCTTTTTAGCAACTTTTACGGGACCCAAGGACGCTTTACACATAGTTACAGTGACAGAACAACAAATAGTCATTCAGGACTGAATGCCTGGGTAAAGAGCTGGGTTTTAGTAGATCTTTGAAAGAGTCCAGACAGGGAGCGTTTCTGTGGGGAAGAGTTTCAGAGGGGGGGGCGGTGACGCTGAAGGCTGCGGAGTCTGGTGTGGGGGGCAGACTGAGCCCTTGTACGGGGAGATGTTAGCTCGCGCTAACAGCCTTCACTTTTCCAGCCGTTGGGGAAACTACAGACTTTTATTAACAGTCACACAGCGACCTGCGCTGCACGTTTACTACCTGACTGAAACTTACTGCTGATATTTTTCACCGCTAACTTTCACCGTCACGTTCCGCCGCTCGCTCTCTCTCACTCGCTCGGCCTCACACACACAGCTGCAGAGCGTCACCCTGCTCGCAGTGTGCGAGTTAAAATAATTACTTGCGCATTGATATTAATGATTCTGTGACATTTTGGGGTGGTTATTCATTCCACAGCTGTGACGAATGTAGGGGGACACTGGTCTCTCTGTTTGCGCTCCTCAGACGGTCCGGACTTTTGCGTTCCGTCAACATTACGTTATCAATTAACATTTAAATAATCGATTTTTAGACATTTGTGCATCGATTAATAATCTTCCACGTCCGAATCGCGATGCATCGAAGAATCGATGAATTCTCCCACCCCTACTAATTATTAGGGATGTCCCGATTAGTATTTTTTGCTCTCGAGTCAGAGTCATTTGATTTTAAGTATCTACCGATACCGAGTGATACTTCTGTGATAAAGAAGAGCGGAAAAAACAGATCCAGGATGTTCCTTATTTTTTATTTAATTCACCTTATTTTCCTAACATTCAACAACTCTGTTAACAAACAGAGCACTTCTGTGAGGTAGCTTCAACAATCAAGTAATAAATAACTTAAATTCTTCACTTTTGGACTTTAGTGCAACAGTAAATATAAAAAAAGTCTAAGATAAAAACAAATAGCACCTAAACTTAAAATACCCAGCAGGCATGTAAACAAATACAAACATAAAAGTGCCACAGTGTTTGCAAAGCACATCTATATATACATATATATACACACATTTATATCCAAAAGACTTCAGACTTGGTTCGGACTTTGTTCAAAAGACTTGAGACTTGACTCAGTCCAAAAAAACGTATGTCTCGATTTAGGCTTCAGAGACTTCAAACAAATAAAAATATCCTTTAGCAGATTTTCAGATTCAACCTATTATTTTTATATTATTCGATCAATTTTAATTTCATTCTTCTGTTGTTGTCCTAAAATAAATGCCAAAGGTCTGTGGAAGTAGTTTTTGAAATATACAATAAGGGATCCATTCTAGTTATTTATATTTCTTCTCCTACCCTTTCCTTTCTGCACATCACGCTTGTTTCTGTAACCTTTACACAGAATCACTGGGAAACAAAAGAGAGCACTTCTAAACCAATACTCTGCCTTTCATACTTCCCATGACTCAAAGCAGTTATGTCAATATCTACAGTTTCTGCTGTGCGAGAGAAACTGAAATATTGTCCTTCATCTGCTTCTCTACTAAAATCCAGCATCTTCATTTTCAGTATTTTTGCCTGCAATAAAATTTCAAGGATGAAAAATGACTTGATATTTCAGTGCAGATCCTATTTACACACACACACAGCATGACAGTGAGTTTATCACACTTTATGGTATTTTTTTATCCCTGAACAGAGTTTTGTTTTTGCTTTGACATATTTGTGTGAAAAATGTTTGATAGGATTGTTAAGTTTTTCTCTTAAGGTTTATGATGAAATGTTACAAAAAGGCAAAAAACAAAAAAACAAATAGGGGTACAAAAGTACTTTTGCTGATAACCGACTGCTCTGCGTACCGTATGTCCTGCTTCCCTCCCCATAATGCCAGAACTCCCAGTTTGGCAGCTGAAGACCTTCTCAGCTGATTCTTTCTCCCAGTAAACCCTTTCCTGATGGGTTTATGGTCTCAGTCGCACGGTGGTCAGAGCGTGATGTTCATTTAGTAAATTATGGTCTCATTTAGAGGAAAATAGAAAGCAGGGAAGGCTTTAGGGCCCGTGTCCACCAAAGCGTTTTTTTTTTCTGACGCCAGCGTCTTTTTTCAATTCATTGCAATGGGAGCGCCGCGTTTTTACAACCAGGTAAAAAACTTGGGTGCTTTTTTTCCCAGTCGCCGAGAGTTGAAAAATGTTTAACTTTGGAAAAAAAAAAAAAGTTGTGCTCGTCACCGTCACTTTTTTACCCAGCCGTCCAATCCCAGTGCAGGAGGGGCGGGACAAACACAGCACTGAGCGCATCCGATCTCGAACGAAACGATGTGCCAACTCGTCAAGGTGATTCCTCACCCGCAAAATCCCGTATGGACAGTCGGTGCTCTCATGTTTCAGCCTTCTCTTCATGCAGCGTTTTTGCTACGTTTAAGCAAATGTGAACACCTAAAACGGAGAAGTTTAAAGAAACCCTGCTCACGCCGCTGACTCCTGTCTTTACCGCTGCCATAGTTGCTTTGTACTCCCGCGTTTCTTTCAGTAACAGTTTTGCATGTCGGTCCATGCATCTCTGGCGTGGTTCTTCATCATTGCTATTCTTTGTTTGTCTGTCGTAGATCTTCTATTTCCAAATCTTCTGCAACTGCGGAGTAGACAACCTGCTTCCTGTTCACGCTGACATGCTCAGTGTGCATGAACGGCCATTTGTTGTGCATTGTTAGTCGTTTTAATATGGACGGATATCTCTTCTGATACGCATCTAATTGTGGACAGAGATAATTTCAGTAGTACTACGTAGCAATGTGGATTTAGCCTAAGACACAAAGAGTTTTACAGGTTGTTTTTTTTTTTTTTTTTACACCAATTCTATATACTCCAGGGAAATGTCTTAGGAATGAAAAAACAGAAACCGCTCAAGATTGTCTTGTTAATTTTGCTTTTTTCAAATACACTTATTTGTTACCTACTTGTGGTTATAGATCCATGTTTATCTAAACTTTGTTCACCTTTGTGGTCTTTCTTGAATGTCTGTCTGTCTTGTTCTGAGCTGAGAGCAACTGGAGTCAAATTTCTTCCTGAATCTATCCCAGCATAGGACGGGACAATATGGCCAAAAAAAAAGTGCACAGCGTCTTCTTACTGTCAGAATAACCCGCCCACTAAATAGCAGTGAAAGTAACTCAAGAGTAACAAAAAAGTAGTGTAAAGTATTACAATTCAGAGACAGTAATGTTTTAATATAACTTATTACTCTCAAACGACAGTAACTAGTGATCTATAATACATCACATTTTTACCTAGATACTTTTACTTAAGTAACATTTTACAGTGCGGTATTACTACTGAATACTTCTTCCACCACTGCAATCACTTAACTAACCCACAGAGACACCACAGCGGGTGCTAACTGCATAATGTTTAATATGTTTTATTAATTAAACAGCAAACCGTTAAACTTACCGTTAGCAGTTAGCTCCTCCGTGCTAGCTAGGTTAGCTTGCTAGCTTGCTCATCTTCCCGCCCTCCTCCCACGAAACAATCGCATTCCTCGAGCTCGGGAAACATTTCGAACAAGTTTTATTCTTTCTTTCCTCTTTCGTCCGCCACTTTGGAGTTAAAAACTGTGTCATTTCAGCCGGAAATTTCCACCTTTTCCTCCTCAAAACACTTCGCTGTGAGCTTTGCGCACCTGCAGTCGTGATTGCCGTGTGTAGGTTCGATTTGTGTCACAGTACGGGCGGGGAGGGCTGGGAGGGCGGTGTTTCAAACGAGCCATAAATAAAGTGTTCTGTTTGTGTTCTTCCCTCCCAAATAAAAGACGAAATCATAAGTATGGGTCAGTTATAAAAACATACTGTTACATGACACCAAGAAACAGAGTTTAATTATGTAATAATAAAATAAATCTAAAATGCAGAAAATAATCTTTTAGAAATAATTAGCTTTTTAAGCCACATGTAGGCCGTGGATTTTTATTTTTTACAGATATGTTTGACATTATTAGGAACACATAATTGGCTTTTATAAGACACCTCATCTTATTCATTAAGAGGTTTTCACATTTCCAATAAAGTGAAATTTTGAATTGTTCAGGCAGCAGCAGATATTTGCATTCACTTCCTGAAAATGTTATGTCCCTGCATTATGTTTGTTTCAAAGCTTTCTCTACACTGCCAGCAGAGAACACTAAATACCTTTAAATACCTTTTATTTGTAAAATATTTACTTTACATTTACATATATACACATCTATATATTTTTTGCCTAAAGAGTATCAGCTATTTAGTCAAAACAAATCAGAATTAGCCTTAAAAGCTCAACATGTGCAATAAGCAGTATGTGTGATTAAGTGTAAACCTCCCATAAATGTTCTAGGCTCAGGCGAAAGCACACCTGGCCATCCACCATTGAAAAGGAAAATAGTCACTTGGAAATAATCAGCAGTGCTGGACGAAGGATTCAGATCCTTTGCTTATATACAACACTGTAAAATGCTGTTATATATAAAAGTCTTACATTTAACAATTAAAACTAAAAGTACTCAATGCAGTTAAATGTCCCCTTGCAACTGTTGTACTAATTATTCGATTATTATTCCTCATGCTTTCATATAGAAGCAGGATTTTGCTGCTGTGGTCCTCATTTTGAACTATTTGATTATTTTCATTATATAATTATTTTCTCCAATAATCGATTCATTGTTTAGTTTGTGAAAACTGTGAAAATAGAGAGAAATGCTGTCACAGTTACGCAGAGCCTTTGTTGTGTCCTACCACCAGTCCAAACCAAAACAAATACATTATTTAAATAATTAAAAGAAAAGAAATGAAAATTGAA
The DNA here is from genome assembly GCA_024633595.2 of Lepomis macrochirus. Lineage (NCBI taxonomy): Eukaryota > Metazoa > Chordata > Actinopteri > Centrarchiformes > Centrarchidae > Lepomis > Lepomis macrochirus. The sequence goes on along the minus strand of JALXJV020000023.1, from coordinate 5,816,468 downwards.
CAAAATGATTATCAAAATATTTGCCAATAATATTCCGCTAATTGATTAATTAACTTATAATTTCAGTTATACATTTTGTTTTGTGTGCAAAAAAAAAAAAAAATTGTGAAGCCAGCTCATTTATAATATTTCCCTCTGAAATGTGGTGCAGTAGAAGTGTAAAGTGGCATTAGAAGAACTCAAGTAAAGTTCAAATACCTCAAATTTGTAGCGTTTACTTAAGTTTAATCTACAAAATGACCCATGCTACTTTAAATGTTAAATATTTGACTTTTAAAAAACTGGAGCTCACCACCAAGATAAAAAAATAATTCTGCCCGTCTCTTTGGAACCGTTGAATTTATATGACTTTGAGGAGAGGAGGGTCACACGTGGATCGCTGCTTCACTCGGGGAAATTAAATCAGTTATCATATCCTCCCTATTCGAGCTGCACGTTTACAACTTGTCTTTGAAGCCTCCGTCATCTCATCTCTCTTCTGTCTTTTTTTATTTTTACCCTATAATTTACCTGGACATCTAGGCCAACAAAAATGTTTTTGCCATAGCAACCCCTCCACAGAGGCAGCTGAGACGACCCGAGCACATTAACATAGAGAGTAGGTCAGTGGAGAAATCAGCTCTTTAGCTTCTGAAGCCACGGCACCGAGCCCCGAGCCCCGAGCAGAGGATCTGTGCACAACTGCCAGGCCTCCACAATAACCTCCAGGCTGCCTTTTATGTTGCTCCACCAATGGCTTTGTCAGGACTCAGTCCAGGTTTTCTTCTTTTTTTTTGTCTAGTTTTGGGCAGATAATGGTTCTATAATCATCTCATTTTAAATCAGGCAGAGCAGCGCTTTCTTTTCTTAGCTCGACCCTGTGTTCAGATACTTTCCCACCGTAATAATGTAAACTAGTAATGTACTCGAGTGCAGTTTTAGGTGGTTATTTCCATTTTATGCTGCTTTACTCTACTCTGTGAAGGTTCTCATTCATCCAGGTCATAGTGATCCAAGGAAATTTCAAATCTAGGGCAAACGGACATGGTTGAAGATACTTGGTTGGATATTATACTTCTACTTCTCCTCATTTTAGAGGAAAATATCTGACAGCAGAGAAGCTGAAGTAGTGTTCAGGTCATCCGGGTTAAAATCGAAGGCAGCTGGACTTGAGACGGCTCTCATTCCAAGAGGCTTCTTCAGGTCTACGTGGCTGACAGGGAGCCCCGGGTATTTAACCTCCGTGGGGTCGATATCAAGGTGATGGATGCTAGTTTGACAGCTTACTCCACAAACTGGAAGCACATCTGACCAGTACAATGTTGGAAAAGGTCACCGCTTTCATCAAGAAACCACAGCTACCTCAGCATGCAAAAAGCAAGGAAAGACTAGAGAAAGATACTTTCACGCTGCGTGAAACCGACAACGGAGGGGCGAAGAACAGATGGGGATCTCACCCAACCAGACCGAGACGGCCTATATTTGGCCTAAGGAGTCAACTTTGCCATCAGCTGCCCAGCGGACCTCGTCACTGCTACAGAATCAGCCATAAAGAAAACGACTTGACTCTAACGACCATAACGACTAACAAGCCAAGTGAAATCCATCACCTTGATGGCGACCCCAGACACTCGGGGCTCCCCCCTGACAATCAGTCAGAACAGAAGAAGAGGATGAAGGTGAAACGTCTTCTAGTATCTTCAACCAAGTCCAGTTGTCCTTGATTTTAACCTTCCTTGGATGTCCAAGTGTTCAGGTCCTTTACATAAGTAGCCTGTAATGTACAATCATCCAAAAAACTCATTACAAGTTCATGTCCTGCAGTCACAAGTATCACAAAATGTACCTATAGTATCAAATTAATTATTAGTTTTCAATCATCAGAGTTAAAGCAGCGTTTTATTGTTGTAACTCGAGGTGGAGCTAGTTTAAACTACTAGTTTAAACAAAGAGACAAAGAGAATCCCATGATCCCGAGCTACTTCAGGACATCGCAAAAAGTCCGCTTTTCTGGTTCCCCTAGCAGCAGAAATGATACTGTGGGTTTAAATGAAACCACGCGAGATGTTTAGAGGGAGAAACGTTTCTTTGGTTTGCGACGAGGAGACAACAACAACAACACGGAGCTCAAAAACAAACAAGGCTGAGAAATAGTGCTGGTTTAATGTTAACGTGTTGATACTAGTGTCTACTGCTGTGAAGTAAAAATTAAAGTAACATGCTGTACGATAGAGTCCAGTCCACTTCAACCAGATTTAAATGCTGCTAAAAGGTTAATATATCAGCAATATTTTAAATTATAATAAATAACACAACACTGGCCTTTTTGCTTTCTAATGAATTCTTCACTTTTGATACTTTTTAGTGTGGTTTTGCTGTTTTACTACTGAGCACTGTAAAAAAAAAAAAAAAAAAATCCAAATACTTCTTTTACCACTGCTTTTACATTGTGTCTTGTCTCGGTTATCTACATATTGGGAAAGATAACATTTCAAATGCAAGACAAAATCTACGTTTAATATGAAATTATTTATTCAGCATATTTAAAACAGGTCTGAAAAAAGGCACAAAACATTCAAAGTATATAAAACTAACAAACCCTACTTGATTTTAAAACGTTGGTAAACTTTGGACTTAACGAATAATGTAGTAAGTGCAAATGTTCAAAGTAAAAGAAAACGTGTTTACAAAACCACCAACAACAAAAAAAATCATGAATTATTGAAAACATAAAAATATTCCATCTAAACCCAAGTAAATGTTTATTTATTCTTTATTTATAGTTGGACTTCATTATAAATGTTGATATATATATATATGTCGCCTTTAATTCATTTGAAATCACCTGTAAAAAAAAGTGTTAGCATAAAGTCTTAACTTCAAATCCACTTACTAGTTTTTCCAGAGCTTTAACCACATGCTACAGTCTTCATCCAGAGAGTCTTGATTAAAAACTAATTCTTTACACTGCTACTTCATGTACCCTCACAAAACTATGTCTATGGTAAATATTTGGACAACGCAGCTCCCCTTCACCAACACTGTGCAAATATAGCAACGGAAGATTTCTTACACTTTGAGCGATTAAAGTTTGTTCTAATTACCACAAGGAGTTTGTTTTTAGGCACAAATAAAACATCAAACTGTAAGAAGAATGAGAATTTACATGCTACATGACTGCAAACTGGGGGTATTTTCATGATTACAGTATCACAATTGTTTTATTAATATCAAAATGCATGTGTTCATTTCTTATGTTACACAGCTGTGCAATGCCTCTTTCGAGCGTTGGCTCAGAGCGCCCTCCGGTGGCCGCAGCCGATCAGTTCTTCACTGAACTCTGCTGAAGCCACAATCAAACGTCCCTCCTGCTGCCCCCTCCGCCTCTGATCATGGCTGTATGGATCCGGATCAAAGTGCTCTGCTCTGAAAAGCGTTAAAAGTCTGTCAAACACAGCTAATTAAGCCAGCTCCACGGGGACGGCAGCTCATTAATTAAAAATTAAAAAAAACAACCACTGTCTGGGGCTGCACGTGTAGTCGGATAATTAAAAATACTAAAGGAGGGAGGGGCGGACAATATGCTTCGAGTCTGGCTCACACTTCCCGCGAGTCCAAAACAACCCTGATAAGATTATCACACAGACCTTTGCACAGAATCCAGTCGTGTCTTATACAATCTGATGACTAACACTAAGGGGTCCACACTTTAGACTTGAATTAAAGGTCTGGATGATCCCGAACCGAGAGGAGGGGCTACATTAATAAAAGCTTTATAGTGCTATACAGACGCAGGGGTGCTTGAGGCAGACAGGAAGGATGCCCTTGTTGATTTGGTGGAACTCCACCAGCTGCAGGAGGTCGATGAAGAGAGTCAGGCCGTCGTCCATGGTGAAGTACTTCCTGCCTCCCTCTTCGCACTGCGAGGACGAGGACAGTCACTGTTAGGATGCACAATAAAAAAAGTTGCCCCCCCCCCACTCATGAAAGAGCAGGCGTCTTTGAGAGAATAAAGGGAACTCACAGGGATGACCAGGTAGTGTTTGGTCTTCAGCTGGTAACACAGCGAGAGGACAAAGCACTGGCCATGCTGCTGGCTCTCACGGATGAGGAACATCCTGCACACAAACACCCGCACAGATAAACAATTCAGTTTTCTTAACAGACATCCTCACATGAAAACATAGTGTAACACGCCGCTCAGCGTTTTTACTGAACGTAAATCCTGAAGTTCAGAAGCTCTCATGGGTCCAGTTCCTCAGGATACTGAGCTGCTGTGTAAAGTGTCTTTACTGTAGTTCGTCCACTCACCCGTCTACCAGGCCCTGCTTTTCTATCAGCCTCTCTGCTTCCTTTCTGGACACGCCCCCGTGAAACCACGGCTGGGACTTGTGGATGGCTACAAACAAACAGAAAAGGACAGCGGCATGAGGAAGTGAGCGAGAACACACGTGATTTCATCTCAGATATACAGACGGCCTGGACCCCGTCTCCTCCTCATGTGCACTTACAGGAAGGTCTCGCGCCGGAGTTCAAGTTGGGCAGACTGCACCTCAGGGCTTCTCTCCTCTGCATCAGCGAAGATTAGAGAAGGAAGAACAGAAAAAGGTCACAAATTCAGACGCGCCGGAGGCTTTTTACAGCAACTCTCCCTCCTTTAAGAATTATTCTGGTTTATCACAACATGAATGTTTTCTGTAGGTTTGAGCATCACTTGGTCATAATGGACTTTTGATGCAGAAATCAATATTAATATTTAAGAAATTAAATTATTCCAATGTCAGCATGTCAACTGATATTTATTACAACAAACTCATAACATTAACAAACATTTGTGATAAGTAACCTCTATATTAAAATAATATATGTAAAACATTAAAGCTGTTTTATGGACATTTAAATAAACAGCCTGTCACCAGTAGCTACTTCATCTTGTGTATTAATTTATCCTTAATTGATCCATCCTCTGCAGGCACTTCTGTACTGCTCGGCCAATTTACAAATTGATCCGTCCATCCATCCATATCCGGCCAATTTGTAAACAAAGTTCCAGGTTAGAAGTTACGTGGTAAAATAAAGAGGTTTTGTATAGCTCTGCAACTAATGATTGTTCTCACAGTCGACGAATCTGCTAATTACTTTCTCAATTAAAAGATTTACCATTTAGCCTACAATGTCAGAAAATAGTGAAAAATGCAGATCACAATTTCAGTTTTGTCCAACTAACAGAAAACCAAAACGATGTTCAGTTTAGGGTCAATCTGATTATCAAAAAATAGTTGCTGAAGACTTTTCCTGTCGATTAGTTAATTCATCGACTAACTGTTTCAGCCAACCTGTCTGATCATCTGTCTGCTCGTCATAAAAACTGACAGAAACGATGATCAAAACTCCAAAAGAAAACATCCGCCCTGTCTCCTCGTCAGCCCTCGTCCTCACCCTCCAGGCTTGTCCCTCCTCCCTCTCGGCGCTCTGGGCCTCTGTTGGGTTCTGGATGACCCGTCCGCCCGCCTTCCCGGAGAAGTCCATGGCCACCAGGCTCGCCTCCGACTCCGACTGCACGCACACAGTTAAACAAACAGCATGTATAACAGCATAAATGTGAGAGATGACACAAGCGAAATGATTTCCCAGGCGCCTCCTCATTGCGTCATGTGACATGTCTGATGGTCTCACTTTGCCATCTGCGAGTTTGGTTCCTTCCAGACTCCGTGGGGCCGACTTGGATAATTGGTAGTTACACTGAAGCTGCTTCCCATACTGACGACACACAAACACACACAATAAATAAAATCATTCATATATTTTACTGTCTATTCTTGGACATTTTAAGTTTACAAAAATGTTTGTTTAAACAATTTTAGATGATGTAATCAGCTGCCAATCCCGGTCAGTAAATATTAGTGTGCTAAATTTTTTACAATGCATTAGAGAGAAGGAAGAGGATTATTTATCGACCTTGAACAGTCTGAAAGCCGACGTCCAACACGTTCGTGTCTGTTCGTTCTCAGCACACAGGATCTTCAGGTCCTGAGCACGGACGGGATTTTTGGAAAGCTGTGCAAACACAAAGCGACAAGGTTACCAAGGTTACAACACCTTGCAGCATTTATATTAATAATAATAATAATAATAATAATAATAATAATCTTCACTTGTAGTGCACTTTTCAAAAACAAGTTACAAAGTGCTTTAACAAGTGTAAAGACAATAATACAGAAACAAGATAAAAGCAAGAAAACATTGAAAAGACTAAAATACACGGGTTTTTTTTTATCTCTTCTTGAGCCGGTGAATCCCAGAGGAAGTGGTTACCTTGATGCAGAAGGTGAAGTCTGCAGGGGCTCCGTACAGTTTCCGGCTGTTCACCACGGTGTACACGTTCAGATCTTCCAGATCAGCCACGTACTGCAGGTGCCGAGGCTCCTAGACCCCCCAAAAAACAAACACATGACATGAACAAAGATCTTTTATCCGTTCAAAGTCTCACTAGTCTTTTCTTTGGTTCTGTTTTATAATATAGATGCGAGGAAAGTGCTGGAGACTAAAGTTTGACTTCACTTGCGGACCTTGGAGGAGCCTTTGGTGGAGCAGTAGAGTCCGGAGCGCCGCAGGAAAAAGTAGACCTTCTTCCAGGCTTTACGACTGGGTTCTTTTACCTGCAGGAAACCCTGGATCTCCGGACACGTCCCGGACTTCAGCAGGTTCTGAGGAACACAAAGGGATCGTTCATTTTACACAAGATAATTATATTTTTAAACTTGCTTTCTGTATATGGACAGAGCGACACGATCAGCAGCTCGTTTTTATTTTCTCCCAGTTTTTTCCGAGTTGTAATCGTCACTTAGAAGACCTTGTTTGTTGAAACACACAATTTTTGCAGCAAATTTTCTACGTATTTGGACAAAAAACGAACATGGAAAAGTTTTAGTGCTGTTTAAACAATCCCCTGAAAGTTAACTGCAAATAATTGTGGTTACTGATTCAGTTATAAAACAGAAATGCCGAACATCATCTGTTTCCAGTTTAGTAGATATGCAGCTTTTCTCTGTTTTATATCTTTGTAAACTGAATATTTTCTGTGTTTTGGATTGTTAGTTTGACAAAATGAGACGTTAGAAAACATGTGAGGAGCATTATTCACATTTTATGGACTAAACAAATCATCAAAAAATAATATGCCCGTTAAAATTCAGCAAAAATCAAATAAAGCTGAACACACATTCTGTTATTATTATTGACACCGCTGTTCATTTTCAGCCAACGTGCTTGTCAGTTAGACTTGTAATGAAACGACTGACTGAGCTCCTGATTTCAGCCGGTTTACCTGAATGAGCTCCGATGACGTCATCCCCTTGCCGACATCGGCGCTGTCGGAGATCATGCTCTCTGGGAAGAAGAGCTGAGAGAGGAAGGAGAAGGTTGTCATTAAAAACCTCGGGAGAACAAAACGCTCATTTACAAGACAAAGGAGCTGCTTGTGCCCTCAATTCATCGTCCTGCTGTTTTTGGACCGCGATTGTCTTGAACATGCAGACGAAACACACTTTACAGGGAATCATGCAGCTTCTTTGTTTAAGATGTAATAAAAAGGTAAAATACTAATGTAATTGTTTAGACAAAGTCGTAAGTAAATTATCAGCCATGCAAAACCAACAGGTGTCCAGAGATCTTGCTACTCTTTGTTTGCATATGCACATTAAAATGGGCGCGAGTGGAACGTAGACCGACTCTCAGTCTGTGCGTCTCGAGCTGCAGGGGCCTCTCAGCATCCTCAAGAACCACTTGTCCAAACTACTTCAGACTCTGCGCTTCCTCAGCAACACAAGTATGAAGTTGATCAGATAAACAGTTGACAGGAGAAGCGAAAGAGCAGACACAGAGACAAAGATTCCTTCCTTAGTTAGACTGTAAAGTGAAAATCTTTGGGGCCTGTTAGTCGAACTTAACAAGACATTTTAAGTCTCCACCTTGGATTAGGGAAATAATAGTTAGTTGCATTGCTCACATCGCACGTGTTAGAAGCCTGTTGTTACGAGTGAAATGTAGTAAATCCATGATCAGATTCGCTTGTGTGCCTCCTGGAGGCAGTGTGGGCGCACTAACAGAGACGCCAGTGGGCTGTCACCTTTGATTAACAGCACAGGCGACAGACCAGATCTGATGTAATGAAATACCTGAAGCATTAAGTAAGCGCGTCTGCACCAGCATGCAACCTGCCAATCATTCGGGATCACAAACCGCCATGATGTCAGGCCTTGTCAACGTTTGCTAAACCAACATGTTTAATAAAGAAAATCCTTTTTCCAGCTCGAGGTGTTTTTAAAAAGAAGGAGGGGGGGCGGATGTTTATTCTGTTATGCTTTTATTTGCATAGTTGCACTGTTAAAGGTTGACAACATACTGCCGGCTGCGTACCATTGGTTTCCTGAAGAACTCGTACTTGGCGTAGTTTTTGCAGAAAACGAGCCTCGTGTCACCTTTGAGAGACCAGGTCGCCTGAACCCCCCGCACAACCTCGTGGTCCTCCAGACATCTCTCTGAGACGACAAGGGAACGACGTGAGATTTTACAAAGCCATTTAGTATCATGTAGCCTTTACGTTTCTGTCCCGTCTTACCCAGACCCAGGGTGGGATGGAACTCAAGGAGAGCCCAGTTTTCCTGATCGCTGCAGTGAGCCGTCTGGACCAACATGTGACACACCTCTCTGGCCGTGGCTCCAGGCGAGACCCACACCGACCTGCTGTGGCTGTCCCCTCCGTACACCTTTATCAACTGGCGGGAGCACGAAAGTAGAGGGAGAAATATTTCTTTGTAAAACAACACAATGTTAAAATACTCTGCTGATTGTTCAGACTCCTGGATATAAGTTAAAACATGAAAAATCTACTTGTGGTGCATTTGCTGTATTTAAGCTGCCTTCACAGGAAACAATGCAGCGTGTAACCCAGTCTAATTTTAACTTATTGATATCAGACACTCCTTATAATATGTTACGTTACTGCCAATGCAAACCCAGCGCGTCACATTCCCGTTGATTTGCATTTGAAGCTCTCCACTTACTGTGAAGAAGCCACAGGAACGCAGACTAACGCTGCGATCGTTCATCAAAAACACGTCTTTTAAAAGCAGGTGACAGGCGGCACACCTCCAACTCCTCCGCGAGGAAAACAACTTCACAGTGCCCTGCTGGTGCGTGGAAAACTCCTCGCACCGTGCACCGGCTGCAGTGCATCTGGAATTAACTGCAGGTCCTCCAAATGAAAACTGCAGACTTTTCTTTTATTAAAACAATAATAATTTGTTTGGCTGCACTGTAAACAGATACAGGTTGTGCTCTTAAGGATAACAATTGTATGTATATATATATATACATAAATATATACATACATACACAGTGTATTTACATTTTTTCAGACATGCATGGCCTTTAAGAAAGTTTGACAGAACATACTGTTCAGAACTAGTTTTGGCAACGCATCAATGTGGGTACACGCAAGACAAGAAGCCGAAATGTGGAGCCAAGAATCTGTCAACGGTGCTGCACAGACAGACGCAGCCATCCGATACCCAACAGGCCGTGACACTTAAAGACACGGCGCCTTCGATTTCTTCCTAATTTTAGACTGAAGCAAGTTTTTCTGTGTCTTAACTTTCTGTCTTACGCTGAACTAAACATCGTGTTTACATCCCAGGTTTCACATCTTATTGTGCACGTGGTGAACGAAATCTCTAACACACAGATCCACTCCCTTGTTTCTACATTCTCCTCTACGCTGAGGAAAGGATCAGATATTGGAGAAGCGGCCAAGCGCGTGGGCTGACCGGGGGGGGGTGAACTGCAGGGCAGGTTGTTCAAGGGTCAATCAAGGGTCATTCATATTTCTGCAAGCAAGCTGCTGTCTGACACAGCGTCTGGATCCAGCCGCACGCTTCAGACCAAAAACAAAACAAACCTGCCCGACCAGAAACCTGCGCCTGTCAATCAACAAGTCAGGGACTGGTTGGGCGAGTGCCGTCGTCAGACAGGACAAATAACGGCTAAGTAACCGGGGAGGCTTATGGGGGAGGAACATTCCTTCATTGGAAACCCTGCGGTTCATGATGCGGTCCAGGTGAGTCGGAGGGAAATATGTGTCTCTTTGCTCAGAACAAATTCAGTCTCTGCGTTTGGGACATGAAGCTCGCAACATGCAACAACAGTGGAGATTAGAGGAGGTGTTTAAAAAGATACTGAAGCACGCTGAAATAGAGAGGTTGATTTTATGGTTTATGCTTTAATAGAAAATGGAGAGGTAAGAGGCGGAACAACTGATTAAATGTGTTTGCTATTTAACAACAGGTTATTATGGTTAAGAATTAATATCTAATACAGATACGCTACATGGCCAAAACTATGTGGACACCAGAACCTCACACCCTTGGTATACTATTACATTTTTGGATCTCCTTACTTTTTATATATTTATATTAATGTTCATGTGTACTGTAAGTACCAAACTATACCAAGGCAAATTCTTCGTATGTGAAAATGTACCTGGCAATAAACCTGATAGTTGAACGTGACGTTAAAACCACGGTGGATTAATCTGCTGCTTTAGCAGCCTCCACTCTTTTGGTTTAAGGCCAGATGTTAGAACCTGACTACAGGAATTTAATTGTTCAATTAATCAGTCGTTCGACAGAAAATGTATTGCAGAATTGATTCCTTATTTGTGTAAATTTTTAAGCAATAAAAACCTTTGCTTTTTTGTCTTTATGATAATAAACTGAAAATCTTTGGACCAAATAAACACGTTATTGAAATAGATTTGGTTTGTGGGAAAATTTAAACTGACGTTTTTCACAATTTCTGATCTTATAGGCTAAAAACGATTAATTGACTAATAGAGAAGATAATCAGCTGATTAAGTGATAATGAAAATAATAATAATTTGTTCCAGCACAAGGTTTTCATTTATTTGGTCATTTTCAATCAAATCACACACAAACACACACACTTACTTTAATCATTTCTTATTTATTCATAAATAATTGATGCTAGAGAAATATTAAATACTAAAAAATTTTAAAAATTTCCCGTTATTGGAGCGCAGTAGCACCAAAGCATGAAAACAGCCCCAGACCAAAGTTATACCAAAGTATGTAGACATACTATTGGAATCTATTATAACAAGGTTCTTATAGATTTTACATTTAGAAATTCACTTTTCATACCGAAACCTTATAAACTGAAGGTTTTATTGTGGCCAGCCTACGGCCTTTTATCGCGGCCAGCCTACGGCCTTTTATCGCGGTCAGCCTACGGCCTTTTATCGCGGCCAGCCTACGGCCTTTTATCGCAGCCAGCCTACGGCCTTTTATTGCGGCCAGCCTACTGCATTTTATCGCGGTCAGCCTACGGCCTTTTATCGTGGCCAGCCTAAGGCCTTTTATCGTGGCCAGCCTACGGCCTTTTATTGCGGCCAGCCTAAGGCACACCGGTGTAATCACCATGCTGTCTGATCAGCATCTTGATATGCCACAACTTTGAGTTGGAAGGATTATAGGAGAAGAGCTCACTAACACAGATTTTGACAGATTTGTGAACAATATTTGAGAGAAATAGGCCTTTTGTGTACGTAGAGAAAGTCTTAGACCTTTGAGTTCAGCTCATGAAGAGTGGGGGCAAAAACAAAAGTGTTGAGTTTATAATTTTCTTGTATATCATGTATAAAGAACCAGTCCCAAGTTTGATAAGACACATACATTGTGTTCATCGGTTTACAACTTTTAGCATTTTTGCATGTCAGTCTTGCTCCCGATTAAACTGCAGATCATTTTAAAGTCCACAGAAATGTCACTTATCTGTCAAAAAAAACAACAAACGGCCGTAGGCTTACACCAAAAGTCTGTTCGCTTCCACCACTGTATGTGAACCACCCGGGGGGGAGTGTGGCACAGCGACATGTTGCTGTAATTACAGACATCTTTATTCTGGCACTGTTTGTCAAAATATGGCAGCGCTGGCATGGCAACACAGCTCTCCTGTCAGTCACAATCATACCCGCCCTATTAGCAAACAAGTTAAGACACGGGACCAGGATCCACATGCCACCCGTCTGACCCTACAGGTGTGATGGGATTAACACAGCAGGTGTGATTTGGACAAACAGGATAACGCTGGTGTCATAATGTGTCTTTTTTTGGTTTTTTTTTAACTGTCAACCAATCCCATGAAAAGACGAAAACCAACAATGTCTTTGTCCCACTTCCTGTCTGTGGCTCTCAGCCGCAATCCCATTGGTTCCCACTGACGATGTATATTTTTATAAACAGTTCACAAATAGTTTATTTTCCTAAAACAGCACGTTACTGTAATTTTAATTAAACGTTACACGAACAGGAGGAAATAGTCCTTTCACTGTGGACTATTTTCAGTATTGGATGGTCACACATCTGAACGCAGACAATCCCTGTTAGTGGGATGATGTTTTGGTTGAATTCGGAGCTCTGAGCATTTTATTTAACACACTGACCGGTTCAGTGCTTTCAAATCACTCCAACTCAAAATTTGGTAAATGGTCCGTAATGTGAAAATAAAATCAAAACTGAATCAAAATGCCATGAAGTAAGATTTTAAAAAGTTTTAAGCCTCTGTGTGGACGTGTAAGTTTCCAAAGCTGCGATTCAGACAGTGATAATGGCTGATTGGTCATTTATGCCGATTACAGCAGTTATTTAGTGGACAAAAACAACAACATATTCGTTCAGACCCAGATTATGATGCGACTGCTGACCCGCTAGCCAAAGTAGGTAAGTGAAAGACATGTCTGAGGAGGAGGGGGAGGATTTCGGAGAGTTTGCCGGCTGTGACTGAGACAGATTCACATGCGTAACAAACCGTGTTAAAAGGACAGCTGTTAGGTGAACGAAATGAAAACTTTAATCGGGCTGTGTGCCACCGTTCTTAAGCTGCAATTGAGAAGAGAATACTGTTAAATAAGAAGCAGCTATTTTAGACAGATTTGCAATGATCTGGAGGTAATAATAACAATAATAATAAGATTAATACAAACTAAATCTAGTTTATTGATTTTAAAAACATGTGTATGAACACAAGGGCAAAGGCAATGTATTTCCAATAAAAGCCAAAGCTGTAAGCCCTCAGATGGTTATTATTTCATGTTTCTGTATGCTACAGAGGCTGACACATAACGGTGTGCTTTAAATTTTTCAGAAACACCCTCAGGTTTTAGGAGGTTGTTTCCAAACAGTGCCTCACGTTTTAAAAAGCTTTTGCAGAGGGCGCCGTAGGCCTTAATGGGTTAATACCAAAGGACAAATTTTACAGCTACAAGAAACAGTCTGCATCTGTATATATATATTCAAACCATTTCAGGTGCAGTAGACTTGTAAAGCAGCTGCTCACCAACAAGGCTTTGAACTTACATGTTTGTCACTTGACCGCGGTGGAAGTGAACCAACGAGCACCGGAGACTTCGGGGGGCTGCACAGCTCTGGAAAGGGGTTGGGTATGGATGGGACAGAGGAGGAGAATGACTCCACGCCTTTCACCCTGGAAAAAAAAATAATGAAACAAACTAAAAAGGTCAGAACCAGTGAAAATCATTTAAGAATCTGACCAATTATTTCATATTATTTCTTATTTCTTTCTAGTTTAAAGGCTGATTTTTTTCTCCTGAGTGAAAGTTGAAGAAAAAAGATGGTTAAAGCTTTTCTTTATGGTCAGAACAAACACTTGTCTGAGGTAGAACATTCAAAATAATTATGACTAAATCTTTTTTAACAAATACGCATAAGTAAAATTAAGTAAAATCTTTTTTCAGTCCTTTTTTCTCAACCAGAAATGCGTGCTAAATGCATTTTAGGCAAGGCCATAACGCTGTCTGCAACACTTTTATTTTATTTGTGACAATGAAAAAATGTGATTTTACTGCTTTTTCTCCACATGTAGACCACATTAGACCAGGTCCAGATCCAAAAATACTATGACTAGAGCTCTTAAATCTGGACTAGATTGTACCAGAGAGGCTAAAGTTTCTTTTGAAAAAACAGTTTCAGATTATTGAAACTTTTATTCAGTTTGTGGAAATACTTTAAAGGACGATTTCACTGTTTTTTTCGCATGTAGACCACATTAAACCAGGGCCAGATCCAAAACCACTCAACCAAGAGCTCTCAAATCTGGACTAGATTGTCCAGGAGAGACTAAAGTTTCTTTATAACACAGTTTCAGATTATTGAAACTTATTCCTTTTGGGAAAATACTATAAATGGTGATTTCACTAATTTGGGCCACTGCAAAACCTTTGTAATGTACCATGAAGTAGACCTGGTTGCTAAACAGCCGATCTCACGTCCTGCTACTTGTGATGCATTCAGGCAATGTCGCAATAAATAAAGAGATTTGATCCTAAATATTAGATTATTGCAGCTGGAAAGCTTTATGTTTTTCAGCAGGGCTTAGAGCTGAGAGAAGAACTAACACGTTGTTGGTTTTGGTCTTTTCAAGGTATTTAGGGAAGATATAAAATAAGAAAAATGCCTCATCCTCTAAGCTATATCTGTTTTTCACAATCACGGTGCCAAGTCCAGCCTTGAGCCTTGGCTAAAAACTGCATTTCATTATACTGACAGAAAAACAAGCCAGGCTTAATTACTAGCCAGGCCACGATTTCTAGATATTAATAATAATGTGTAGTTAGCATATTAAGTTATTTTAAGACAAAAAAAACAAGCTTTCTTTGTCTTCAGGGCAAAAGAAACAAGGAAATGAAACTAAACTCTACCCAGTGTCTCCAAATCACAGATTTATTACTTGTGTATTTAGGGCGGGGAGTATCTAGCGTAGCAGAAACTGGTCACTTCTTCAAACATCAGATGACTTAAAGCCTGGAGGTGACTCAACATCCATCACCTCCTTAAGAACTGACGTACGTCCATTATGAGTGAGTGAGTGAGAATGCCGTCTGTGTTTAGGTGCCACGTTCTTGCGCCTGTTGCTCATATACCTGTTTGAGGGGATGAGGATGGGCTGGGAGCGGTGCATGGGCGGAGAATCGGCTACCAGAGGAGCCAGAGTCAGAGTGGAGCTCCCCAACAACGTCTCTGCTCCGTCAGACATCTCCTTCCTCTCCGAGCCCTCGAATACTTCTGTCCAGGGACCCGCCACCTCCATCATGGTACCTGAGGGGGAGGAGGGAGGCAGATTGTTAGCCTCCCAACCACCCGGCTGATCCTGTGCTTGCTGCTGCAGATGAGCGACCCATCAGCTCTTTAGTGAAATCCACATGCAAACTACTGACCTTTATGTAAACAGAGGACACTCGCTGAGAGACGAGGTTACTCTTTAGCAGAAGGAGTGACCTGATTACAGAGACATATCAATAATAATAATAATAATAAATGTTAGTTAATCAGCAACAACAGAGAGAAAGATATCAATTCAAAATATCCAGCTGGAGGTTTTGGTTTTGTCAGTCAAGCAATAAACTGTGAGAAACTACAAACAAGGCGATTAAACTAGCTGCGCCTACATTTGGAGTGCACGCATATTCAAGACTTTATGGTAAATCTACTGAAACGGCCCAGAGCGAGTTGACAGGCAGGTTAAGGCGTTTTTCGACCAATAGTACCCGGGACTTTTAAGTCCCCAGATCTCTTTCCAAGGATCTAAAAGGTCCCTTCAGCCCTCTGTTGTGTGCGTTTCCACCGCGGCCTAAAGACCTGCGCAGATTAGGCAAATTAAGCAGCTGCAGAGGCTGCAGGCCAACACGCTGCACACAGCGACGCACAGGCAGCATTATTTGTAACCACTAACCTTAAGCGACATTTATAAATGGACATCAGATTTTACTGGAATATATTGACAAACTACAGGCTGTGTTTGACCATTAAAGCAGCTTTTTGAGTGGGAGTTTAATGAAGAGACGGGCGATAAAGTTCGTTACACATTTAATACCAAACTGGATAAAAACCATAATGTTCTTAAAAATAACTCCAGCACAGAGAAAGAAACACAAAAATAAAATCGCGACAGTTGTGAGGTTATTAAAACATTTCCAGCCGAGCTGCAGATCAGCTGCAGCATCTCGTCGGAGAAACGGGATGTTTAACGAGCTTTATTACCGGCTGTAATCAGCTGTCCGCTTGTTTTGAAGAGGAGGAGACCGAAATACTTCCTGACTGATGGAAACTTAAAAAACAACAGCTCTGGACCCAGTATTTAGCGTAACTCCATCAGCTGTTCGCTGTAAACACACCCAGGCTGGCTGCTATTTACATTTAATGCCGACGGTTTGATCTCAGGCGGACAGCGGCCTGGTGGGGTTTGTGGCTATTTGACTGCTGATTGTGATTTATTGGTTTGCAAAAAACGGTAAAGCCGGTAGCCTCTACTCGCCCAATCAGAAAGTCACTACAAGACAAGCCCCGCCCCCCCCAAAGTACCAGGTACTTTAAGAAAGTATCCCCTCCCTTTCTTATATTCACAGAAAGTATAGAACATATTACATGTGTCAATTAAAATAAAAAAAACAACAATAAAATGTTAAGGAAATTATTCTATTTTATATTCTTTGATTTAGGATTTTTTGGAAAAACGTTTAATGAATTTGTTGACTTTTGTTGCTGTTTCATCACCATTTATAGCTCTACATGGGTTTATGATTAAATAGTTTATTAGAGCACAACATTGTTTACAAGCGTACAAAGTTCTTCATAGATAGCCTCTTAATTCTGCACCAAATTAATGCTTTTAACTTTTAAATGTACAAAATTTGCCCACCCCCACCAACGAAAGGGTCTGAGCCCCCCCCACCACAGTCTCTAAAATCTTGTGGAAAACACTGAAACAGATTTTTTGATAATCGATTAATCAAAAATCTCCCATCCCAGCTCTTTAAATGTGAACATTTCACTCCTCTGTGACAGTAAACTGAATATCTTTGGGGGTGTGGACGTCCTCTTGGGGTTTTGGAAACATTTTGTAGACCAAACAACGATTTTAGAAAATGACTGACAGAATAATTGACATTGAAATAATTGTTATTTGCAGCCCTGTGAAGTAACGGATGCGTTATTTAAAGACGTGCAAAAGCAGCGCCAAACAAAACCAATTCCACGTCCTAAAGCTTTCAGGGCTGCTCTGCAATTACACCGCCAAACCCCGGTTGGCTCGGCCTGGTGGGGTTTCTATATTCCAGTGTGATGAGTATCTTCTACAAACAGTGTTGACTGAAACTGAGCAGGTAGCGTTGGGAGTTGGAGCTGATCGATGTGGAACAGCAGTTATAAAAACACCAGACATGTGAAATCACAGGACAAACCGGAAATGCGCAGGAGGAAATTTGATGCCACCGGGCCGACCAATCACAGCTCCTGCAGTCAGCATCGCTGCAACATGCAGTTACATTTTTGTGGAGGTACTCGTTAGGTTACAGCGTAGATTATAATCTATAAACCATAGACTGTATATAAGAAGTGGACGTAGTCATCGTGAGTAGTCAAGTGCCCGGAAGTGACCATATTTAGACGAGACGGCGTAATTTACTGAATTAACATCATGCTGTGTTGAAGAAGACTTGAAACTAGCGACCGAGACCATAAACTCATCAGGAAAGTGTTTACTGAGGGAATAAATCAGCTGAGAAGCAGAAACATTTTACTATTATTTCTAATGGAGCCGGACTTCTTTTTGCAGCCAGCAGAGTCGCCCCCTGCTGGCTGGTTTAAGGGACTCCCGCGTTGGCCTCGCTTCTCAGACCGGAAGCTTCCCGCTTGGTATCAAGTCACAGAGTTTACTAATCCACGCTGCCCACTCTGAGGGTGAGCTTGATGCTGACATGTTTGGCTGGTTCACCATCTTAGTTTGCACATCACTAATCACACAGCACAGCTCAGGCTGATGGTTAACGCCATTAGTTTTTCAGGTATTTTGGTCATAAAGCAAAGTGCAAATTAGGCGCTAGACAGGAAGTCACATGATCTGCAAAGTCAGTAGGATTCATCCTCTGGGGAACATGAATATCTGCACAAACCATAATCACAATCCATCCAAGAGTTGTTGAGACATTTCAGTCTGGACCGAACACCGTCGCCGACATTGTCCCGGGAGGAACTGCGACTTCTCTCTTGTTTATAAAACAAGATTTTTCAAATCTTTGGAGCTTTTTGGACTATTAGTCAAAATAAACATCTGTGTGTTGGGTATTAAATAGAATTTCACAGAGAACTACTATAATTCTTCATGCTGCTTTCTTCTGAATCTG